>JAVSCE010013202.1:0-328658 GCA_032199065.1 Smutsia gigantea | reverse complement strand
TACTGATGGTGTCCTTTGCTGTACAGAAGATTTTCAGCTTGATATAGTCCCACTTGTTTATTTTTGCTTTTGTTTCCCTTGCCCGGGGAGATATGTTCATTAAGAAGTTGCTCATGTTTATGTCCAAGAGATTTTTGCCTATGTTTTTTTCTAAGAGTTTTATGGTTTCATGACTTACATTCAGGCCTTTGATCCATTTTGAGTTTACTTTTGTGTATGGGGTTAGACAGTAATCCAGTTTCATTCTCTTACATGTAGCTGTCCAGTTTTTCCAACACCAGCTGCTGAAGAGGCTGTCATCTCCCCATTGTATATCCAAGGCTCCTTTATCAAATATTAATTGACTGTATATGTTTGGGTTAATGTTTGCATTTTCTATTCTGTTCCACTGGTCTGTGGGTCTGTTTTTGTGCCAATACTAAATTGTCTTGATTACTGTGGCTTTGTAGTAGAGCTTGAAGTCAGGGAGTGTAATTCCCCCTGTTTGATTCCTCCTTCTCAGGATTGCTTTGGCTATTCGGGGTCTTTTGTGGCTCCATATGAATTTTAGAATTTTTGTTCCAGTTCATTGAAGAAAGCTGTTGGTAGTTTGATAGGGATTGCATTGAATCTGTAGATTGCTTTAGGTAGTATAGCCATTTTGACAATATTTATTCTTCTTAGCCAAGAGCATGGGATGCATTTCCATTTGTTAGTGTCCTCTTTAATTTCTCTTAGGAGAGTCTTGTAGTTTTCAGAGTACAGGTCTTTCACTTCCTTCGTTAGGTTTATTCCTAGGTATTTATTCTTTTTGATGCAATTGTGAATGGAATTGTTTTTCTGATTTCTCTTTCTGTTAGTTCATCATTAGTGTATAGGAAAGCAACAGATTTCTGTGTGTTAATTTTGTATCCTGTAACTTTGCTGAATTCAGATATTAGTTCTAGTAGTTTTGGAATGGAATCTTTAGGGTTTTTTATGTACAGTATCATGTCATCTGCAAATAGTGACAATTTGACTTCTTCTTTACCAATCTGGATGCCTTGTATGTCTTTGTTTTGTCTGATTGCCGTGGCTAGGACCTCCAGTACTATGTTGAATAACAGTGGAGAGAGGGGGCATCCCTGTCTTGTTCCCAATCTTAGATGAAAAGCTTTCAGCTTCTCGCCATTAAGTATGATGTTGGCTGTGGGTTTGTCATATATGGCCTTTATGATGTTGAGGTACTTGCCCTCTATACCCATTTTGTTGAGAGTTTTAATCATGAATGGATGCTGAATTTTGTCAAATGCTTTTTCAGCATCTATGGAGATGATCATGTGGTTTTTGTTCTTCTTTTGTTGATGTGGTGGATGATGTTGATGGATTTTCGAATGTTGTACCATCCTTGCATCCCTGGGATGAATCCCACTTGATCATGGTGTATGATCCTCTTGATGTATTTTTGAATTCGGTTTGCTAATATTTTGTTGAGTATTTTTGCATCTACGTTCATCAGGGATATTGGTCTGTAATTTTCTTTTTTGGTGAGGTCTTGGCCCGGTTTTGGTATTAGAGTGATGCTGGCTTCATAGAATGAGTTTGGAAGTATTCCCTCCTCTTCTATTTTTTGGAAAACTTTAAGGAGAATGGGTGTTATTTCTTCTCTATATGTCTGGTAGAATTCAGAGGTGAATCCATCTGGTTTGGGGGTTTTGTTCTTGGCTAGTTTTTTGATTACCACTTCAATTTCATTGCTGGTGATTGGTCTGTTTAGTTTTTCTATTTCTTGTTTGGTCAGTTTTGGAAGGTTGTATTTTTCTAAGAAGCTGTCCATTTTTTCTAGGTTTTCCAGCTTGTTAGCATATAGATTCTCATAATATTCTCTTATAATTCTTTGTATTTCTGTCGGGTCTGTCGTTATTTTTCCTTTCTCATTTCTGATTCTGTTTATGTGTGTAGATTCTTTTTCTCTTAATGAGTCTGGCTAGGGGTTTATCTATTTTGTTTATTTTTTCAAAGAACCAGCTCTTGGTTTCATTAATTTTTTCTATTGTTTTATTCTTCTCAATTTTATTTATTTCTTCTCTAATCTTTATTATGTCCCTCCTTCTGGTGACTTTGGGCCTCATTTGTTCTTCTTTTTCCAATTTCAGTAATTGTGTCTTTAGACTATTCATTTGGGACTGTTCTTCTTTCTTTAAATAGGCCTGGATTGCAATATACTTTCCTCTTAGAACTGCCTTTGCTGCGTCCCACAGAAGTTGCAGCTTTGTGTTGTTGTTGTCATTAGTCTCCATATATTCTTTGATTTCTGTTTTGATTTGGTCGTTAACCCATTGATTAATTAGGAGAATGTTGTTAAGTCTCCATGTATTTGTGAGCCTTTTTGATTTCTTTCTAAAATTTATTTCTAGTTTTATACCTTGTGATCTGAGAAGTTGGTTGGTAGGATTTCAATATTTTTGAAATTACTGAGGTTCTTTTTGTGGCCTAGTATGTGGTCTATTCTGGAAAATGTTCCATGTGCACTTGAGAAGAATGTGTATCCTGTTGCTTTTGGGTGTAGGGTTCTGTAGATGTCTGTTAGGTCCATCTGTTCTAGTGTGTTGTTCAGTGCCTCTGTGTCTTTACTTATTTTCTGTCTGGTTTATCTGTCCTTTGGAGTGAGTGGTGTGTTGAAGTCTCCTAAAATGAATGCATTGCTGTCTATTTCCTCCTTTAATTCTGTTAGTATTTGTTTCACATATGTAGGTGCTCCTGTGTTGGGTGCATATATATTTATAATGGTTATATCGTCTTGTTGGACTGACCCCTTTATCATTATGTAATGTCCTTCTTTATCTCTTGCTTTCTTCATTTTGAAGTCTATTTTCTCTGATACAAGTACTGCAACACCTGCTTTTCTCTCCTTGTTGTTTGCATGAAATATCTTTTTCCATCCCTTCACCTTTAGTCTGTGTATATCTTTGGGTTTGAGGTGAGTCTCTTGTAAACAGCATATAGATGGGTCTTGCTTTTTTATCCATTCTATTACTTTGTGTCTTTTGATTGGTGCATTCAGTCCATTTACATTTAGGGTGATTATCGATAAATATGTACTTATTGCCATTGCTGGCTTTAGATTCGTGGTTACCAAAGGTTCAAGGGTAGCTTCTTTACTGTCTAACAATCTAACTTAACTTTCTTGTTAAGTTATTGTAAACAAAGTCTGATGATTCTTTCTCCCCCTTCTTATTCTTCCTCCTCCATTCTTTATATACTAGGTGTTTTATTCTGTACTCTTTTACATTTCCTTTGACTGTTTTTTGTGGATAGTTGATTTTACTTTTTGCCTTTAGTTAGTATTTGGATGGTCTGCTTTCTTTGCTATGATTTTATTTTCTCTGGGGACATCTTTTTAGCTTTAGGAGTGCTTCCATCTAGAGCAGTCTCTTTAAGATATCCTTTAGAGGTGGTTTGTGGGAGGCAAATTCCCTCAGCTTTCGCTTGTCTGGGAATTAAGCCCTCCCTCAAATTTAAATGCTAATCGTGTTGGATATAGTATTCTTGGTTCAAGGCCCTTCTGTTTCATTACATTAAATATATCATGCCATTCTCTTCTGGCCTGTAAGGTTTCTGTTGAGAAGTCTGATGATAGCCTCATGGGTTTTCCTTTGTAGGTGATCTTTTTTCTCTCTCACTGCCTTTAATACTCTGCCCTTGTCTTTGATCTTTGCCATTTTAATTATTATGTGTCTTGCTGTTGTCTTCCTTGGGTCCCTTGTGTTGGGAGATCTGTGGGCTACTGTGGTCTGAGAAACTATTTCCTTCCCCAGCTCGGGGAAGTTTTCAGCAATTATTTCTTCAAGGACACTTTCTATCCCTTTTTCTCTCTCTTCTTCTTCTGGTACTCCTATAATGCAAATATTGTTCCTTTTGGATTGGTCACACAGTTCTCTTAATATTCTTTCATTCCTAGAGATCCTTTTATCTCTCTCTGCCTCAGCTTCTCTGTATTCCTGTTCTCTGATTTCTATTCCATTAACAGTCTCTTGCACCTCGTCCAGTCTGCTCTTCAGCCTGTCAACCGACTGTCTCATTTCTGTAATATCTCTCCTCATTTCCTCCCTTAGCTCTTGCATATTTCTCTGTAGATCCATCAGCATGGTTATGACTTTTATTCTGAATTCTTTTTCAGGAAGATTGTGTAAGTCTATCCCATCAGGCCCTCTCTCTGGGGTTGTCTGTGTGATCCTTGTCTGTACCATATTCCTCTGTCTTTTCATGGCAATAGAAGTGGTTGCGGGTAGGTGCCATGTGTGTCAGCTGGGAGAACAAAGTCCCTTCCTGCTTGTTGTTCTCCTTGCCCTTCTCCGGGGCCTGAACTGGTTTCTTGCACACTGGGAGGCAGTCTCTGGGATAATCACCTGAGCTGCCTGTGTGCGGGGTCGCCCTCAGCCTAGCTTATAGCACTGCAGGGGTTTGCAGTCTCGCTGGGTGCCTCTGGTCCCCTTGGTGCTTTCCAGCCCTTGTTCTGGGTTCTGGGGTCCTTCCCACTTAGCTGCGTGCCAGCCGGGAGTAGATTCTGTGAGGTTGCTGTGGACGGGGCCACTCCTCCGCTGTTCCGCAGATATGGCCTCTCTGCCGGACCCTTTGCGGTGCTAGCCGGGAGGTGGGGGGTAACAAATGGCAGGCTGCTAATCTCTGTGGGAAGCCTTGGCGCAGCTGCTTTGCCCGGGCGCTGGCCAGGGGGTCCAAAATTCCCCATGACTCCCAGCCTGCTGGGCTGAGTAGGCTGGGAGGATTTTGTTCCGCTGTTGGGCCCTTGTCTCTTTAAGACTTTAAAAAAGCGCCCGCTTTTCTTTTGTCCCAGGGAGCCGGCTGAGGGGACCTGCTTGCGGTCTCCGTCTCGGATCCTGCCCTTCTGTTTCTCTAATCTCCGATACACCATGCGATGTGTGTCTGTGCTCCTGGTGCAGATCACCAGGGCTGGTTGTTTGGCGGGCCTGTGCTTCCACTCCCTCCCCGCTCTGATTCTTTCCCTTCCGCTGGAGCACTGGGGTGGGGGGAGTGCTCGGGTCCCACCAGGTCGCAGCTTTGTATCTTACCTGCTTTGTGAGGTGCTGAGTTCTCACAGGTGTAGCTGTAGCCTGGCTTTTGTACTGTATCTTCTGGTCTCTGTCTTAGGAATAATTGTGTTTGTTGTATTTTCACAGATATATATGGTTTTGGGAGGAGATTTCTGCTGCCCTGCTCATGCCGCCATCTTCCCAGAAGTCCCTGTAAATGTATTTTTATTTGCATTTAAATCACTTCTTAGGAAGAGGAATAAGGCTTTTGCTCAAAATCCACCTTGGACTATTTTGAAGTGTCAATTCCTTTATTAACTCAGTGAACATTTATTTAGTACTAACCACAGGTTGATTTGCTGTTTATATTTCTTTGTGCTCAATGACACCTGGTGGCATCGAGAGGGTGGGGGGGTGAGGGGGATGGATGGGCAGGGGGTCGAGCGGTTAGGGGGCAGGGGGCAGAGAGGTAGGAGGCAGGAGGTCAGGTCTGGGGCAAGAGGTCAGAGTGGTTGGGGATCAGGGGGCCCAGGGCTTAGGGGGTCTGGGATCGGGGCAAGGGAGAGGCTGCTGCTGGATGGGGGAGCCTGTGTGGGGCCCTGCGTGGGTGGGGCCAGGTCGGAGAAGGGCAGTGACCAGGGAGGCTGCTCCCTGGCCCCCATCCACCCAGATCCCCAGCTGTTCCCAATGCTTCCCAGGGCCCAGGAGGGTATGATGCGACTCTGCGCTGAGCTCCACTCCCTGCCGGTCCAGCCTGCCCCGGGCTCCCGGGACCCTCATGGGTGGCCTGTCCCTCTCTCCTGCCCTCAGCCTCCTGGGGGCTCACAGGGCAGCTTTGGTCCAGAGGTGCCTGGTCTGGCCAGCCAGGGTTGAGGGTGGAAGCCAAAGGCCCGCCTGCGGCTCACACAGTGCCCTCAGTGACGACACCTAGTTGGGACTCGGCCTGAGCATTCCCAACTCCCCAAGATCAGAGGCTGGGGGGGACCTCCAAGTCCCAGCCTGGGGGCCTTTTGCTCGCTTGGCAGCACAGGCTCCATGCAGCAAGACCACCTCTGCTTGGCACCCACACATGAGGCCCAGCGGAATCCTTACCTCTGGTTACGCAGAACATTTCAAGAAAGGGCCATTTCTAAAGTGGTGACCACTGTCATAGCAGAAATGTGGCCAGCCTGGCTGTCATCAGACAAAGGGGACAGACCACCTGCTGGTCGCACTTGGGTCCAGAGAGGTCTCTGTGACTCCCTCTCAAGTCCACCAAGAGGCCCCAGGCCCCTGCAAGAATCTTCACTTCCTGCCTTCCTGTGGCCCTTGGTGTGAAGCAGCGAAATGCCCATGGGGTGCTTCCCTATCCTGGCTGTGTGTTTAAAATGCAACAATGAGATGCAAAGTATCAGCATGTGTTTTGGTGTGTCTGCAGGTGTGTGTATGTATGTCTATGTATGTGTCTGCACGTTTGTGTGTCTCTCCATGTGTCTGCTCATTGGCATGTCTGCACTGTGTCTGCATGTGAGCTCAGTGCAGTAGCTGGCCCAGTTGGGGCTCAAGAAATGGCTTAAAACTCCAGGAGTTCAACACTCTGACTTCACCAAGAGGCGGCCAGGCCCAGGGCATGGCAAGAGTTGCCAGAGCTCACAGAGCTGGTCAGTGGGCCCATTCTGGCCCTGGGTCCCCATGCCAGCCCACTTCACTGCACCTCTCTGGCTCCCCTGCTGGTCCCCGGGCTGCCAACCCAAGGTGGCTATCACTGACACCCATTTTGCCGGCTGTGCCCCTCACTGCCTGCACGGGGTCACCCAAGAAGCAAGGTCATCAGGTCTTTGCATCGAGGTGAGCTGGCTGCCTGCCCTCAGTGGTCTGAAAAGCAGAGAGCTGGGTGAAAGGCAGCTTCGGGGGCACCAGCAAACCCAACACTGATGTCCAAGTGGGCTCCGCCCAGTGCACCCTGCCCCTAGAAGTGACCCCTTCAGTCTGAGGCCCTCCCACGGCTGTTCAGGGGAATAGGAGGCAGGAGCCTGTTTTCATGAGAACGGTTTCCATGATGCCGCAAAGAACTGGTGCAGCTCTCGATGACGAAGGCTGCGTAGGAATGGAGGGTCCTCTCAGAAGCAGGAGGCGGCGGATGCAGCCTACTTGCCTGCATTTGCTTTCTCCAAAACTGCATGTCCCCCTAGTGAGTGGGTGCTTGCCTGGCAAGGCGGCTCCTGCCTATAGGGCTGCCAGCACGCAGCCCTCCCACGGCTAAGGGGGGAGTCAGTGCCCCGTGCTCAGGACAGGGTGCGTGTCGGGGTGCCCCACAGCATCACGACGGCCTGTCTGGCGTGGCCCTGATAGCCCCAGCAGGCTGCAAGACTCTTGCTTGGAAGTCCGGTTGGGGCTGCATTGCTTGGGAGTGATTTGTACCGACTGCCCTGATGGGGGTGACATTTCTGCAGATGGCAGGGGGCAAGCAGGAAAGGCTGGGGCATCTGCGGCAGGGCCCACACTTCCTGGCAGCTCTGTGTCTGTGTGGTCCGCAGAGACAGAGGAAACATGTGCAGCCCAGTCAGGAAGGCCGGTTCCATGGGGCATCTGGGGCCACTTTCTGTCCTCCGATCTCTGGGGAACATCGGAGCCTGCCGCCAATGCCTTGGTGTGTGTGGAGCTGGGGCAGGTGATGCCCCCACTTTGGGAGGCGGACGGGGGGCCAGTCAGCCCACTTTGTGGTTGATGCCCTGTGGCCCGCAAGATACATGCCACTGGGTCTGGTTAGAGCCCCTGGGTCTCCCCAGCAGAGCCAGAGAGCATGTTGGCCCCAACATTCTGACACTCTTGCCATAGTCCACGCTGACTCCATAGTCTGTTCGTGAGGCCAGGATTTGCGTAAAATCACAAAACAGGTCTAGGAGGGTCCCGTTCTTAGTAAAACTGCAAAGGAAAGGTGCTGACTGCAATGCCCCCTTCCATCATGTCACTACCCTCAGAGCCAGAGGGAGCCAGGGACATGGGCCACAGGGGCCACAGGACACGGAATACAGGGGACACGGGGAACATGGGGGGCATGGGGGACACGGGACATAGGACATGGGGGGCATGGAGGGCACAGGGTATGGGAGACAGGGCACAGGGGACATGGGCGACACGGAGGGCATGGGGAACATGGGAGTACAGGGAATACAGGGGGCACGGGGGTCATGGGGTGTGGGCAGCAGATGGAGGCAATATGATAAGGTGAGGTTGGGGGCAGCACAGGAAGTTAAGCGTCTCCAAGAAGGCATTAATGACCAGGAAGCATGCTAGAGAGGTGTCAGCGTGTGGTGCCCACCAGTAAACTGGAAACATCTGGACCACAGAAAAAGAATGTGGAGAACCGGGTACAAGACATGGGCCATCTAAATGTGTAGGCGTCGCTAGAGGGGCCAGGGGACTAAGAGAGTGAACAGAAAGTCATGGCTGAAATCCACTTTGGAATCGCGAATGTGCCTCTAAAACTAGGGAATCAAAGCCGCGAGCATGTTTTGCAGCTGGACGTCGGGGTGCAGCAGAGCGCGCCCCCCCGCCCTCCTGGGATTTCCGTCCTCCACCCTCCACCCGCTGTGTCATCCCCAGCCGCACCATCCGCTGCTAGGGTGGGAAGGAACTGGGAGTGGTTGCCTGTCCCTGTGGCCTCAGCTGGGGTCGCTGGGTGGGGTCTGGAAAGGCGGAAGGGTGAGGGCACAGCCAGCCCAGAAGGTGGGCCCAGTGCTGGCTGCTTGGAGTCCCCACTCAGCGTCTTCCCTGGGGTACTGGGCTCTGCAGCAGGCCAGGCTGCTGGGAGCAGGAAGTCTGTGCCCTGCGTGGTCACAAAGGGGAAGTTTCATGTTGAAAACCACGGACGTCCCGTCTGCTCCCGCTGGAGGCCACAGCGCGAGCACCTCTGCACCCACCCAGAAGCCTTACAGGCCTGTGCTGGCTGGAGCGCTCCTTGGCTGGGGCCCACGGGCCGTTCCTAACCCGCATTTCTGCTTGCGCCTTTGCCTGCAGCCCAGGTGAGGAGGACCCCAGCCTGGCTGAGCCTATGAAGCTCAGGACGATTTTCCACAGCAGTGCCATTTGAGAGAGTGGCAGACCCTCTGTGTGCCGGGGTGGCTCACTCAGTGTTACGGGGCGTGGGGCCTCGGGCTGTAGAAGCTCTGGCCTGCTGGGCCTGACCGGGCAGGACCTCCAGCTGCTGGTGTCCTCCTCCAACATGACGGAAGAGACGGCCAGCCCCTAGTGCCCCCATGCCGGCTTCCCAGAGGCAAGTGCTCGGTGCTTTACTGGAACCCTTGACCTGTGCTAGGACAGTCCTGCTGCTGCCTCCGGCACTCAAGTGGCCTGAGCACCCCCACCGCCTCCCCGGCTCCCCCACCACACAGCACACTGCCACCTCATCTGTAGTTGGGGAGTGCAGCGGGCCCCCCAGGGACCCAGGCCGGCCGAGCCTCCCCACCTGCACCCATCACGACCTCTGTGATGCACCGAGTCCACGCCAGGCTGTCCCTGGGGTGGGGTGTCCCTTTCCCCCAAGCACGGGCTCTACTGTGCATCCCACCTGCTTCTTGCACCAGCGGGTCTTCCCAGTGCACTGCTGCCGCCATGGCCCAGCAGCGCCCCGAGTAGTTTTCCTGGGTAGCCATTTGTCTTTCCCCACCTTCCCTCAGAAGCACACTGCATGCCAGCTCTCCCGAACAAAGCCCACTTTGCTCAGCCTGGGCACCCGGCCCTGGTGGTCTGCCAGGTGGCAAGCCTGGACCCCCGCAAGAGGACTCCTGGCCTGGATGCGAGGAGGGTTGGCAAGGCCTCCAGCCATCAATAGTCAGCTCGTTGGGCCCACCTCGGCCAGCAGTGCCCTGCTCCGGGGGTCCAGCAGGGCGGCGGAGTTCGTGAGTCTGTGCATCGTGGGTCGAGGCCTGGCTGCCTCTCTGCTGATGGTCCTGCCAGGCACATCCACACAGCCAGCAGCTATGGGACTGAGGAGCCTACACACAGAGCAGAAGGGGGGCAGGACCAGAAGCCGGACCTGCTGGGTGGGGCCAGGTGCTTGCAGCATCCCGAGCAGTGACAGTTCGGAGGACAGGGGACCTGGGGCGACATGGGACCTGGGGGTTATACTCTGTGAAGTGGGAAAGCCTGTGCAGAGGGAAAAGCTGACGGCAATTAACAACTGCTCACAAAGGAGGGAGTGAGAGTCTCTGCACATGGGGAAGCACGTCTCACAGGGCAGAAAAGCAGAAGATGCAGCAGAGAATTCTGTGACCCACCAGCTGAACTCCAGACGGTTGAGTACCCCTGCGAGATGCTCAGCGGCTCTCTGGTTGTCCTGGACGGTGACTCAGGACCAGGACGCCTGTGTGGGCGAGCCCCTGAATGTAACTCCCTGGACTGTCTGAGCCTGCAAAAGTGCCCCCACAATGGGGGGTTAACAGCACACCCAGCAGGGGCCGCCCCAGGCCAGACTCTGGGGTGCCATCGAGTGGGCTAGAAAATGGGTACACTTTGTTGGGCCAGAGCACTCAGCTCTGGCTTGGGCCCACAGAGGCTGTGCAGAATCACAGTGGGGGACCAGCAGCGCAGGCAGGCAGTAGTAAGCTAGACGGGACGTTTCCTCAGCCTGTGCTGTCGAGACCAACACCCCTGGCATGGGGGCAATTCCAGTGGGGTACCTGTCTGTGGTGCGAGTCATCCTGGGGCCAGCCAAGCAGAGGCCTCAGAAACTGCCCCCCATGCCAAGACCAATGCCGTGTAGAGATAAGGGTGCATGGTGCCTGACCCTCTCTGCTCACACATTGCCTAGCCTTGTAGAAACTGTGGCCTGGGATGACCATGGGCTCCCTCAGTCTTAGCCACATTGGCCCAGTCACCACACCTGCAGGCCAGGCATGGTCCCATGGCTATAGCAGTCTGTGGGACCTCAGGCCTCGGCCCACATCACTGACTTGGCAGACTCCACAAGGCCTGGGAGGCCACCTGCACGGCTTCCACAACCGTGCAGACAACCTGGGGACCACACTGGCCATTCCTCACTGAAGAGTGGGCTGCCTGTCACATGGACACAGCTCCACCCCACATCCCCTTCCCCATCCTGGCCCCCAGGATGAGTGGTGCCCAGCCATGATCATCTTGGGGTTTGGCTTCCATCCAGGAGACTCCCATGAGGAGCCGCGTTCTGCGTCCTTGCCCCTGGGCCCGCCATCTGCAGCAAGGCCCCAGTCCAGAAGGGCGGTGGGTCCTGAGTGAGCAGGACAGGTTGAGCATCTCGGTCCCCCTGCCCCATGCTACCCATCCTGCAGATGCACATGCCCACCCCAGCTCATGGGGCAGGGCTGGCACTCCACTCACCCTCTACACTGGGGTCTTGGGGGTGCCAAACCTCCCAGCCCATCCCACAGAGCAGTGCCAACCTCTAGCAGCCCATGGGCAGTGCGTCGGCGCACCTACAGAACCTCTGGGACCCCTTTCTGGGAACAGGTCTTAGTCTGAAGGACCCCCCCCCACCCCCTCAGAGACCTCATCCTCTGCACCCAGTGTTCCCACCCTGCTCCTCCCTTCTATGGGGAACCCAGACATCTGGCATTTCAGAGGCAAATCTGTGAAATGTACTTGCTCCAGGGACCTGATCCTGAAGCATGGTGCATCCCCTCACCTTCTCCTGAACGTGGGGCCCACAGACCCCATTTTCACCCCCCTTTTAGGGTCTTGAGGAAGCCAGAGAGCCCAGGGCGGCAGGAGGCACAGGGACAGGCCCGTGTGCCCTCCTGTTTGTGTACCTCCCCAAGAGGGACAGCCTCTTACACCTGAACCCATCAACCAGGCAAAAAGTAAGCAAGTAATTTTTAATGCCATTCTAAGCACCGGGGAGTGGGAAGAAAATGAAGATGGGAAAATCCTGGAAAAGCTTAACACTTAGAAAGTCCAATGACAAAAAGGTAACGTGCTCAGAACACTCGTGTGGGACTTGCTTCATGATACGAGCAATCTCAGTGCTTGTGGGCGGCAGCTGCTGGCCAGCATCTCACACCTGCTCACGTCAGGCCACTGCACAAATGGGAGAAGAACCCGCGTGCGGCTCGCTGGCCAGGGCCAAGGCAGCAGGACCTCACCTGACGTGCAGAACGCCACACCCAGAGTCCTTCTCGGTTCCTGTAGCTTAGGAGCAGATTCTCATTCCCTAGCAGCCTCTGAGACGTCTGCCCTCAACAAGACAAGCTGGTGCCTGGCGGAAGTGGAGCCTGATTTTCAGCGTGGTGGCCACGACACAGTCCCCCATTCCTATAAAGCCTGAGTCAGTCGTCTTTAAAACAACCTGTTGGTGCTCTGTGTCTGATGGAGGTGGGTAGGAGGACAGGTCTTTACAGAGGCTACAGGACTGGAATTACCATCTTGATAGTGAAAACGAGGGGCCATCCTCTAATGGGAAATTAAAATATGTGCAGACAAGGCACTTCCTTCCTGCATGTCTGGGGTTTCTGGCTGGTGGGCCCAGGCCAGGGGGCACGGGGTGGCCAGTCACTGGCCAGATATGCTCAGAGAGCCCTGAGGCGGGAAGCCCAGATGCACCTCAAGACGAGAGCTTCTTCCTCTCTTCAAACTGCTTGTCCACCGCCAGGGACAGGGCCTGGAGGAAGCCCTCAATGGTCACAGTGGGGACCTATGGGGAAACAAGGCAGGGTGGCTGTCCTCGCCCTCCCCACCTGGGCACAGACCAGCAAGGGGGCCCCTCAGGTCGCCATTCTGCCACTCGAGGAGGCCAGGGAGGGCCTGGTGTGAGCCCTCTGAGCACCATGGAGCCATGAGGGACACCAGTGTGGCCAACTCCTCCCAAGCCGTCCCTCCACAAACCAGAGAACAGGGTGTCCAGGGCAGGGCCAGCCGTGGGGAGGGACGCACCTGGATGTACAGCGCGTGAGCCAGAAAAGGGAGCTTCCTCAGGACACGGCCACTGAGGCCCTCGCTCTTCCTGCGAACGTACCCAGATGTCATGTCCACGCCACTGGCGTGGTGGGCGGTCTCGACTCTGGATGGCCCTTCCCCACGCCTCAGTAGGGCTGGTCACCGCAGGCCTCAGCTCCTGCTCCAGCTGAAGCAGGGTCCCCATGGCCACCAGCGAGCCCAAGGATGCGGTGGGCCCTCAGCACGGACACCCAGAACCTGCTGGTCCGTGTCATTGTGAACCTTCGCGCATGTCTCTGAGACACTCTCACCTCTCAACCAGCGTAAAGTCTCTTTAACAGATAATCCAAAAATAACCTTTAAATGTGGCTGTTTTTCATGCCATGCCTCCTTCAGGGCCACCTAGGCGCCTCAGGGCTTCAAGGGCAAAGTCCACTCTGGTCATAGCCGTGGGCGCCCCCTGGAGTGCACGCCCTCTCAAAGACACTCCCTCATGACTGGCCCCCGACCCCCAGGCACTGAGTTCCTCGGGCCCAGGGTTCATGGACTTCCCCAAACACCAAGCAGGGGCCCTGCACTTGCTCGCTCTGCCCACTGAAGCAAAGGCTTGTTTTGTTTTTTCCCTGCCAATTTGAAAGAATTTAACAAAAGTTCACTAAATCACTAACGCATCCAGAGCCTTGCTATGATCACCTATCCCTCTGCACACAAACGATGCACCTTCCTGTCCCGAGGGCACCTGGGCAGCTGCCCTCCACCCTCCGTCCAGGAGTACAAGGTGGGGGCCCTGGAGGTCCCACAGGTGTGCGATGCCTCGGGACCCAGCTCCCTGCCCTCTGGCCCCAACCCCACTCCCGGGGGCTGTCGTAACCACAGCAGGTGGCCTGTCTGGCTCACAGGAGTCTGCGCACCTGGAAATCTCGCTCAGGAGGAGGCTCAGCTTGGACACGTTGTTCTCAATGAAGCCAATCATCTCGAGCTCACGGAGGGTCAGCAGCTGCTGGCGAGGGTATATGATCTGACACTGTGGGCACAGGGAGGCGTCAGGGGTCACGTGGCAGCGCTTGGCAATGGCCCCTATCCTGGCGTCACATGTGGTAAGAAACACATGACAGCGCTCCGCTCAGGAATGGCTGGAACCAGCGCGTCTGTGCTTTTGACCAAAACGTGTCCTCGTCATGTGTTGGGATGTGGGGGGGGGCCTTTGAGGCGTGGGGTCCAGCCCGGGACAGGATCTCAATGACACGTCATGGCCCACAGAGGGGCAGAATTGGGCCTGGAGCCAGGACTTGGCCTGCCTTTAGAAGGTCTCTGCTCATTGTCTGGTGTAAGACTCGTTTTGGAGATGACACAGCCTCCGAATGGGAACCTGAGGTGGCATCTGCATGTGTGGGCTCTCGGCCAAGCAGGTGCACCAGTCAGGCCAGCATGCTGATCACTACTGAGCTAACACAAACCGTCCTGACCTGGGAGCCAGGAGGACAGCCAGGGAGCAGCTTTCCCCACATGTCCTGGGCGCTTGAACACTGGGGGGTTCTAACAGGGCTTGGGCTGGAAGGGTCTGCTTTCTGCCTGGCTAATCAGTGCTCCTCAAGCCCCACAGCCCTGGTGATGCACTGTCCAGACAGTGGCAGAACAGCAGGACACAGTCTCCACAGACACACGACGACAGCCTTCAGGGCCAGCCAAACCCCCGCTCTGCCCCCTGGCCATCTTAACTTACCGTGAAGTGTCTAAGAAACCCTAGCCCCAAACCCCCAGCAGGGTGTGCACGGTGCTGCTCCTCAGTGGCATCACGGCCGAGCCTTTCCACACGTCACCTGGGGTCTCAGGTCCCAGCACCACAGGTCCCCCTTCCTCCCACACCACAGAAGAGCAGAGGAACCTGCACACTGACCGAGACTGTGCCACTGGGGCTCTGCCATCCCTGACATGGAGGTAGCCGCGCTCGCCGAGGGTGCCAAGCCCCTCCACAGTGCCGGGTGGCTGCTGCAGAGCGAGGTAGACCCCACCCCACCCAGTTCAACATCCTTCGACAACCACCACCAAATCCTCATTTGTTCACTGGTTAGGTTACTGCTTTTCCCCAGAATCAAAGTTGGGGGCACACGCTGGGGCCCCAGAGCTCCAGCATCAGGCATGAGTCACAGGAGACCTACTGTGACCCACACTTGAGGCCGACGGGCTCATTGCTGCTGCCAGCACACAGGGCCAGAGGCACACGGCCACTGCAGCTGATGGCAGCCTCTCCAGGCGACCTCCCTGTGAACCAGGCTCCCACCCACACATGGCCTGCAGATCGGAAGACTGAACAATCACAAGGTCACTTTGTGCCAAAAGAGCAGAGCTACGGAGTGGCCACAACTCTGACCGTCACCTCAACCCACCAGACACACACACACTGTAGTTTTCCATAAGATGGTTGACACCACAACCCAATGCTTTGCTCTGGCCTGGACTGGCCGTTCTGAGCCAAGTCAGGAAATTACAGGAGCCTAAGAAACCCACTGAAAGGAGAGGGAGAGATGCCATTACCTTCATCAGCTCTTCTAGGCAGGACAGGTAGATCTTGAAGATGGCGGCCGTGGAGGGCAGCCCCACGTACTGCCGGATGTCGGCCCGGTCCACGAAGGCCACATCGATCTTCTCCGTGATGTTGGAAGTGGTCAGAATCACCACGTTGGAGTGCCTGCAGGCGGAAGAGAGCACGGCCAGTGGGCTCAACAGTGGCTTGAGAATGTGCCCCACCCGTGCGCTCCGGGTGCTCAGCCTGCACCTCCAGCCGGCCAGTCTGTGCCCAGCCACCCCCCAGGCTCTCCTGGCCACGAGATGGTGTGCCAGACAGACTGTCCCCAATGCTCTCACTCTGATACTCCTCTGCCTTCTGGAGCGCTCCCCCAGACTGTCACTTGAACACTCGTCCCCGCCTTCAACTGGGGGGAAGTTCTCCTGGCTCCGTGCAGGTCCCCAACCGTCTCCCCTCCTGAACCTGCCAGCTGGGCATGGCCGCACAACTGCTGGTCACACAGCTCTCGTGACCCTGGCGTGCCACGGCATGGAATCACCTACCTCATCTACTTGCTACATTCTCCCCTAGCCCACAAACCCCACAGGAGAGCCGCTACCACCCAGCCTGCTCATGCCACAAGCTGCACAGAGTAGGCACAAGGCCCCCCAAGGAGCACACCTCCCCCGGGGCCCAGGTCAGCGCAGGTGGGCTGCAGGCAGTGTGTGTGGGGGGCACCTGGGAGGGCCCCCTTCCCTGGTGCAACAGGAGCATGGCACAGGCTGAAGAGGGAGAGCCTAGTGAAGGCAGGGGCAGGTGTGGCAGCCAGGAGGGCACAGGCGGCTCGGGGCTGCCACGGAGCACCAGCCAGAACCATGCTCAGGGAAGGGCTTCGCCATGCGGTCAGATCTGCATTGGGCAGGAGTGGAGGGTCATCAGGGGAGGGGGCTGGGGTGCGGAGCCATGTGAGGCATGGCCAGTGAGAGGACCAGAGGCGTGAGCATCTGTTCCTTCCTGAGCCCTCACCCCAGCAACTGGAGGTGAGTCAGGGTGACCCCATCTTCTGGCTTGAATAGCAGGTACCTGGTGAGGCCATCAATGTGTAATAGAAGCCCCAGGAAGTTCGGGGTTCTGGGTCAAGCGAGTGGCCTGGGAGTGTGTCTGTGTCTGGTCATGGGGGAGGTACGGGTCTGTGACAGGGACTTGCCCACCAGAGGGTAAGTATCTCTAGAGGCCACAAGGGAAGGCTGCGGGCAGGCTGTGCAGGGTCCCCTGAAGGGACAGTGGAGAGAGGTGGTCAGGAGGTGGAGATAGGAGGGATCAGAGGGGGTCAAATGACACAGGAAGTTCCCAGAAGGGACGGCTGCACACTTGGGTGGGCAGACGGGAGGGGTGAGAAGAGCAGCCGACTCCAACTGACAACATCCCAGGGGACCAGTATTCCCTTGTAAAATGGTGAGGCTGGGTCTAACGCTCCTCAGCATGATTTAGTTCCCTGCCACCCCACACTCAACAAGCTGACTCTGGGCAGGGCTGGTGCCCTGGCGCCCTAAGAACGTGAGGCCTCTGACCAGTAGAGGGAGCAACAAGTGCCACAGACAACAGGCTGAGGCTCTGGTCTGCACATCGCTTCCTCGAGTCAGGCTAGCAGAGTCACTCCCTCAAACTGGCTGAACCATCGGGATGCCTGGACCTGAAAGCCCGGAGGAGGGGCATATGGAATCTGGCCTCATGCAGGGCAGGTGACGCCCGGCCTGCCCTCCACCAGAAACCCTGGGGCCAGCTGGCTCCAATGCTGGAACCAGCAGCACCACTCCTCTCACACATCCTTGTGAGTTAACTTTCACCATGCCCAGCTTTCGCTGTGCATTTTACCTTAGTAAACAGCACTCAGTTTCTACACAACCACCCCAAGTAGAGGCTGTGTCAAAGGCATAAGAGCTACACACGATGCTGAAGAGTTGCTGCTCAGAAGAGCAGGGTTGCATGAAGTTGCTATGTCCCAGTGCATTACCTCTTAATCTGGTCGATTTGGGTCAAGACGGCATTGACGACGCGGATGGCATCTGAGGGCTCGGTGCCTGCCCTGCAAGCACTGCGGGCGGCTGTGAGGCTCTCCACCTGGGGGGCAGAAGGTTAGCAAGGACAGCACGTGAACTGAGTGGCCAGAGGAAGAGAGGGATGGGTGCACCTGCAGTGGCCCTGAACACCCCTGCCCAGTTGTGGCATAGACAAGCCTACCTCATCGATCAGCACAAACACCAGAGCATCTTTGTCATCAATTAAGTCCTGAATCTTCTGGAACATCTTGGTCACCAGCTTGCCACTCTGGAGCCAAAGTACTCAGTGTTGACGGCCCCCATCAGGCTGCCAGGGTGCACGGGTGCCCCCCCTCCCGAACCAGAGAAGCCAGGTCCACGCAGGAGGTCTGCCCAATGTCCTCCCTCCCACTCTGTGCGATGGGACACAGAGGCCAGGGCTGGGCAGTACCTCGCTCGTTGGCTCCCAGGTCACCCCCGTGTGTGACCAGGATGAGCTGGGCCATGGATACAAATGTGCAAAGGCTGGGCGCACCACTCACAGCTCCCCACCCCACTCGCCACCCGCCAGTGGGCCTACTGACCCACTGCCTGGGGTGGAGCCCTGCCAAGGTGAGGTGCCCCTGTTCAGATGACAGGGAGAGGCTCAGAGCCTCAAGACAACTGGGAATGAAGGCCAACCCTTCCAAAGAGGGTACTGGCTGCCCTGCACCCTAGCCAAGGTCTGGTGGGGACTAGTGGAGGGTCCTCCCAGGCCTCAGACTACTTCTGAGTCACCATGAAGCCCCCAGTTTTCCCATGGCGGCAAACCCACTCACGGTTCATGTCCCCACTCTTTCTCTTTCTCTCCTAGTACAGAGGACACTTTTCCACCTAGATGGTTAGCAGTTCAGAGAAACAGAATCATTATCAATACTTACCTCTGAAAACCACTTGGAGAAAAGGCTGTGGCTGTTTATCTCAATCAACTGGCCATAGCGGTACCTAGGGTGACAGGAGATCGTCAGGCAGCACGTTACACATCCTGCATCCCCGCCCAGCACGCTAGACCTCACTAGCTGCTCAGACTGTCAGAGTCACCGGGGATCTGGGAGCCTAGCAACCCGCACCTCAGCAAGTACACAAACTGAGCAACAAGTGGTCAGCAGTGCTGGCTGCAGCAAAGTAAGTTTTTTGATTTGAATAGTATCTTCACTTGGAGTAAAGCAATTGCAAAATCCCTTTTCTAATTTACTGAAAACTTACATTTCTGTGTTTAGGAGGTATAACTGGCACTAACAGAGCAAACAAACATAAGCCTCAAAGACCTTTGGCCAGGGCAGAACACGTTCCTGCCTTCCACGCGACCCTAACGAGCGACCACTCGTTCTCCAAGCAAAGGTGCTTCCTTGCGGACTCTCGAGCCTGAGGGACCACATGGGTCCAATGCCTGCACGGTACTGAAGGCGGACCTCAACACGCAGAGGAGAACGCCTCCCAGGGCACTGACGGCTTTCCGTTCACTACATGCGTTTACAGAGGAGGGCAGCGGGCAGACACCCTCACACACAAGATAATGATTAGGTTGAATACTAAACAAAGCTCATTCTAAGAGATTTTGATGAGTGGAGTGAGCCAGGGGCTTCTCTGGGGCCCTTTGAGGCCACGGAATACACACATCCCAAGGTCTTTGTAGGAAAAACACCACAGCGGTCTTTGCTCTGTTTTTTCAGCAAACTCCCCAGAGGTCTTTAAAACACAGGCACATTTCAGTACGTCAAGACGAGGCCAAGGGGCTAAGCATAAAATAAAGGGCGGAAATAGAGTGATTTACCTGCGTAAAAACACAATAAATTTTTGAAAAGAACGAAATAGGTATTCAGAATAAACCCCATGGGGTTTCCCCTTCTAAAGTCATCCAGGCCTTTACAGGTCCCGGACACCTTCTGCCTTAATCCACAGAGAACCAGACAAATCCAGTGAGAGGTCAGGGGAGGGTGGGGGGATGGCAGCTCTGAGGGCCAGGCCTCCAAGAAAGAATGAGGGCACCCAGGAAGATCGCCGCAGTAGTGCTGAGATGAGGAGACAGAAGTCAAAGTTCAGGGAGCCTGACGGATGAAGGCCATAGAGCCCCCGAGGGAGGGAGATACTCAGGAACAGGGCTCCACAAGCCTCTCTGAACCCTGGGCTTGTGAGCTTCGCAATCCCACCAGGCTGGAGAGCCACGCACTGACTGGCTCCTGGTGCTCACGCAGTCTCGGGGTCTGAGTTCTCAAAGGTCGAGTGGGTAGGTCCCCAACTCATGTGGGGTACTCCCCTAGGACCCCAAGGGCTCCACCTGAGTACCCAGACTAGATCCAACCCCCCTATCCCAGCGAGGCTCATGCTGCAGCAAAGTAACTGAGGTGCCATCCAAACCAACCCCAGTCTTCAAGAACAAGAACACAGCCTCTCAAGTGCACTGTCTGCGCCATCATGTGCCAAGCAGCAGAAGCACGTGGCCACAACCAGAAGAGCTGATCAACAGACTCAGACACGAGGACAACAGGAGCGACAGACGAGAAAGCACAGCAGCAGCACACCCGCGCGAGAGCTCCAGAGACACGCAAGGAGGCAAGAATGCAAAAGGGACCACTGGAACCCAGGGAAGGGCAGTGCCCCACCCAAGACAGCGAGCTCACTGGGCGGTGTGCAGGGGGCTGTTCAGAACGGACAGGAGACCCAACGAGCTGAAGAAGCCAGCCAACATGTCTGTGGGCCTGTGGGGCGGCCCAGGTGGCCCGACAGGTAAACATGTGGATGCCAGGACGGGGGTGGGAGAGAAGTTAGCTGAAGAGCCGGCCTAGTAGTTTCCAAAGTGAAGAGGCGGATGGAGCTCAATCCACCACTCAAGCCTGTACCCTTCGCTCATAAGTCATGGAACAGCAGGCGATGGGCACAGACACCAAGCATCCTGAGCTGACATTCTACCCAGGAGCAGAAATGCGTTCTAAGTGCAGGTGGGTGGGTGGCGAAGCTCCAGTTTAAACAGCAGAGTCCTTCCCGCAGACCATGCCAAGTCAACAAAAAGAAGGACAAAAACCACATGATCATCTCCATATATGCTGAAAAAGTATTTGACAAAATTCAACATCTATTCATGATAAAAACTCTCAAGAAAATGGGTACAGAGGGCAAGTACCTCAACAGAGTAAAGGCCATATATGACAAACCTATAGCCAACATTATACTTAACAGCAAGAAGCTGAAAGCTTTCCCTTTAAGATCGGGAACAAGACAAGGATGCCCACTCTCCCCACTTCTATTCAATACAGTACTGGAGGTCCTAGCCATGGCAATCAGACAACACAAAGAAATAAAAGGCATCCAGATTGGCAAGGAAGAAGTCAAACTGTCCCTGTTTGCTGATGACATGATATTGTACATTAAAAAACCCTAAAGAATCCACTCCAAAACTACTAGATCTAATACCTGAATTCAGCAAAGTTGCTGGATACAAAATTAATACACAGAAATCTGTAGCATTCCTATACACTAACAATGAACTAGCAGAGAGAGAAGTCAGGAAAACAATTCCATTCACAGTTGCGTCAAAAAGAATAGAATATCTAGGAATAAACCTAACCAAGGAAGTGAAAGACCTATACTCTGAAAATTGTGAGACACTCATGAGAGAAATTAAAGAACATACCAATAAATGGAAACACATCCTGTGCTCATGGATAGGAAGAATTAATATTGTCAAAATGGCCATCCTGCCTAAAGCAATCTACAGATTCAATGCAATTCCTATCAAAATACCAACAGCATTCTTCAACAAACTAGAAGAAATCTTTCTAAAATTCATATGGAACCACAAAAGACCCCGAATAGCCAAAGCAATCCTGAGAAGGAAGAATAAAGCTGGAGGAATTAAGCTCCCCAACTTCCAGCTCTACAGTAATCAAGCCAATTTGGTACTGGCACAAGAACAGACTCATAGACCAATGGAACAGACTAGAGAGCCCTGATATAAACCCAAACCATATATGGTCAATTAATATATGATAAAGGAGCCATGGACATACAATGGGGAAAAGACAGCCTCTTCAACAGCTGGTGTTGGCAAAACAGGACAGCTACATGCAGGAAAATGGAACTGGATTATTGTCTAACCCCATACACAAAAGTAAACTCAAAATGGATCAAAGACCTGAATGTAAGTAATGAAACCATAAAACTCTTAGAAGACAACATAGGCAAAAATCTCAATATAAGCATGAGCAACTTCTTCCTGAACGCATCTCCTTGAGCAAGGGAAACAAAAGCAAAAATGAACACATGGGACTACATCAAACTAAAAGGTTTCCGTACAGCAAAGGACACCATCAACAGAACAAAAAGGCATCCTACAGTATGGGAGAATATATTTGCAAATGACATATCCTACAAGGGGTTCACATCCAAAATATATAAAGAACTTACATGCCTCAACACCCAAAAAGCAATAACCCGGTTAAAAAATGGGCAGAGGATATAAAGAGACAGTTCTCCAAAGAAGGAATTCAGATGGCCAACAGACATATGAAAAGATGTTCCACATCAGTAATCATCAGGGAAATGCAAATTAAAACCACAATGAGATATCACCTCACACCAGTAAGGATGGCCAGCATCCAAAAGACTAAGAACAACAAATGCTGGTGAGGATGCGGAGAAAGGGGAACCCTCCTACACTGCTGGTGGGAATGTAAACTAAGTCAACCATTGTGGAAAGCAGTATGGAGGTTCCTCAAAAAACTAAAAATAGAAATACCATTTGACCCAGGAATCCCACTCCTTGGAATTTACCCAAAGAATACAACTTCTCAGATTCAAAAAGACATATGCACTCCTATGTTTATCACAGCACTTTTTACAATAGCCAAGATATGGAAGCAACCTAAGTGTCCATCAGTAGATGAATGGATAAAGAAGTTGTGGTACATATACACAACGGAATACTATTCAGCCATAAGAAAGAAACAAATCCAACCATTTGCAACAACATGGATGGAGCTGGAGAATATTAAGCTCAATGAAATAAGCCAGGCAGAGAAAGACAAGTGCCAAATCATTTCCCTCATTTGTGCAGTATAACAATGAAGCAAAACTGAAGGAACAAAATAGCAGCAGACTCAGAGACTCCAAGAAGGAACTAGTGGTTACCAAAGGGGAGGGGTGTGGGAGGGCGGGTGGAGAGGGAAGGAGATGGGGATTGAGGGGTATTATGTTTAGTACACATGGTGTGGGGGGTCATGGGGAAGACAGTGTAGCACAGAGAAGGCAAGTAGTGTATCTGTGGCATCTTACTACAGTAAAGGACAGTGACTGCATTGGGGTATGGGTGGAGACTTGATAATATGGGTAAATGTAGTAACCACATTGTTTTTTTCATGTGAAACCTTCATTAAAGTGTGTATCAATAATACCTTAATAAAAAATTTAAAAAGGAAAAGAAATGACTGTTCTTATTGTCGCAAAGGAAAGCAAGCACTCCCATCCCTGCTGCTCTCCCCCCTCAAACAGCCGGGAGTTACCTGTTTGAAAGTCTAATGGTCAATTTCTGGGCTAACGCTTTACACAGGGAAGTTTTTCCAGTTCCTGGAGGACCTGCAACAAAATCCAAGCAAATACGCTTTCAAGTCAGAGCTGAACAAATTTCTAAGGATGCTGTTGTATCATTCACAGAAGATAAAAAAGGAGCAGAGAGCTCTGCGTCTGAGCGTCATTCCCGCGAACAGTGCTGTTACCTCACAAGGGAGTGCTGTAAGTAACGCTGTCTTCCCCTAGTCCTGCCATGCTTGTTTCTGTCTAAGCTCCCAGGGCCCCAACCCAGGCTCTGCTCCCTAGCCTACAGCTCCCCGCCTGCCCTGCAGTCTGAGTGGCAGCCTCCTGGTCTCCACACGGCCTCCATGAAATCCAGTCATAAGGACCTTCCATAAGGCCCCACGCCTCTCTGGGAGTCATCAGGCCTCCTCAGGCCCCGAAGGGGGTTTTCTGCAGCCCGCAGCACTGCCATCCCTCACAACAGCTGTGCTGACCAGGAGGGCCACTGGGCAGGGCCCAGCTGCATCGCTCCCTGCCCGTGCATCACCAAGCACAATGCCTTGTAGAAGGTCAGAGGTCATTGATAAGGAAGAACAACTTCATCTAACAGAAAATGCTTGCATCCAGCTCTGATATACTGCCAGCATTTTCAATAATAAAAGAGGAAATAGATAACTGGCTGTAAATGGAAAGGAACTTCACTAATTAAAATACCTGATAGTCTACTCTGATCTTGGTATTAGGACAATGTGCCAAAAACACCCATTTAAAAGATGCTATTTTTTAAGACTGTTTACAGACACACAACCTTAACTGTATAAAGGTCTAATTAGTTACTCTGGGATCCTGTCTCACTATAATTGGGGTGTTTTCTCATTCCTTTATGTCCGGTAACATTAAGAAAAACATTATTTTCCTCTGAGAAGAACCAGACAGAATTCTGGTGATGTGTGGTTTCTGCAGTTCCCTACTCACAAAGTGAAGCTCTAAGAACACTACAAGGAGGCACAAGGCACCTTCTGACCTAAGGAGTTTATTATCCGCTGCAGAATAAGGCAGTTACCTGGGAAGTTTAGTAAAACAACATGAAAAGCCACAAGGCATCACCAGGTGCTGCCAGATGAAGGGTCAAGCAACAAATGCTCAGAGCATATGAGCCAACTCGGCTTTGCAGAGAAGGGACGTTCAGGACAACCCTGGCTCCGTCAGAAGCAGAGACACAGGCTCTCAGGAATGACTTCCATCAGTTTCACCATGTGCCTTACCATGAAGCAGCACCACCCGGTTCCAGGCGATGAGGTTGCTGTTGACCTTCTTGTCGGAAAACAGTAAGGTTGTCATCACGTAATCAAGGAGCTGCACAAAGAGCAGGAGCATAGGTACCAGTGCCGACTGGGCAAGGCTCTCCAAGCAGGCTGCCAAGCCCACCCTGAGCAAGCAGAAGGGCAGCGACAGGCCACTCTCCAGAGACTGCCACCCAGTGCTTGCTGATCCCTAGCAGGCCTTCATATGGGAAGGAACTTAACACATAAGAGAATAAGTGCAGGGTGCTACTATCATAAGCATGAAGGATAAACACAAAGATTGCTTTTATTTAAAACAGAAAGACTAAGAGACTCAGAGTTAGTAAGCTCCCACCTCTGGGATGACACAGTATGTGGCTCATTCACTTAAGGCAACAGCCAGGACCCCATGGCTGTGTTGCGGCTCCCACAGCAGCCTAGGGGGATGGGGGTTCAGATGCACTGGAGCTGGCTCGGACCTGCCCACCAGCCTGCCCCCTCCACCCCGTGGATCCCAGGGTGTAACCCCACCAGAGCTGTCACATTTTGTGCCCCGCTTCGCCCAAGGACCCTCCGGAAACCAGCTCCACTGGGCAGCAGTCCCAGGACAGATGTCTAGGACATAGGCTACTGGCCCACAGAAGCCCCCACGAGTCCACCTGAGTCAAGGGGCTCTGAGATACCAGAGAGCAACACAATGACTCCGCTTCAAGTAACAGGACCTTCTGATAAAAAAGCTCAGGAACTTACATGGGATTTGACTTCCACATCGTATACCAGGCTGTCCCAAAGCCCATGGAACTCAGCTGGGAGACAATAAAACAAAAACATAACTTTAGAAGAGCATTACACTGACCAGTTTGGTCTGGGCTGAGCCACCGATATGCTCCACTGCTCCACACATGGCAGGGAAAGATGCTCACTACAAGTAAATTTTTTAACTTTTTCTAAAAATTTTAATTTCTCTCACCCTTAAAGATGCAAAGTAAACACCAGTCTGGTATGACTGTTGAGTAGCTTGGTGAAGTAAAAGAGCCACCTTTGCATCATCACCACACACCTTTGTCATTTGTGGTCCTGCTTGGGCACAAGCACAGGCCCTGAAGCTGCCCCCAACCCCCAGCCATAGCCGGTTCTCTGGTGCCCGGCACATCGGCAAAGGGCCAAAGGCTGCTTTGAGAAGGCAGGAGGAAGGTGCAGGCCCAGGACCAGCTGAGAAGCAGGGCAGGGACCCTCGGCTAGTGTTGCCTTCGAGGGCCCATCCGAAGGAAACCTGCACTTCACTTTTTCCCAACACAATTCCCATTCAGAAGAGATAAACATACCCTAGGCTCTTACAAAAACAAAAACAGACAAACACCTCCCTGGGTAGCTGACTTGGCAAACCAGAGATGTGTGCCACCCTATGACCTTGGCATGCTCTGCCTAGTCCTCTCACATACCTGCAGGCAGAATCCAATGATTCGCTGCTATTATATTTTCTGTCTCTTCCTCCAAATTCTCACTGCTAGGGCCATCTTCATTCAGCTGGAAGATGTGAAGCGCAATATTGCACGAGCTCAAGTCAATGGGCTGTGATAAGAAGGAAACACCAAAAAAATCCACACAAATTGGAAACAACTCAC
The DNA here is from genome assembly GCA_032199065.1 of Smutsia gigantea. NCBI lineage: Eukaryota > Metazoa > Chordata > Mammalia > Pholidota > Manidae > Smutsia > Smutsia gigantea. The sequence continues at coordinate 302,762 of JAVSCE010013202.1, read as the reverse complement.
TTTTTGATTCTAGGTGTAAACACTGAATGTTAAAGTCCAAAAGCAAAGGTTGAGCAAACAGATGTTAAAAGCTACTTCTTAGATTAGATTAAAAAGCTACTACTTTATTTCAGATCGAGGTTTAGCTCCTCTTAAGATATGTATCCCTCCCTCTCCTTTTGGGGTCTTACATCTGTTTAAAAAAATTATTATTTTTCGTAATTACAAAAGTAACACACACTTGATGAAAAAACGCAGATGACAGAACATTGCCATCCTACATCCTGCCTCACAGCTGCTATGGTCTGTAACACACCAACAAGTCTGGCCAAAAATGGACTCTATTGCAGTTTCTAACCATGTTTCCACTTCCTAGAGCTCAGAGACACTTTACATCAGTGGACAGAAACCTACCTTGTTCTTTCTCACCATTGTATCATATTTGGTGTGGCTGTATCAGATTTGCTTAACCAATCTCTGATGGATAGTTAAGTATTTAAAGTTGTTGGCCGTTATTAATAACTTATAAAAGACCTTTTTCACAAGTGCCATAGAACCTTGTGACTATCTGTGAAGACAGCTCCCTTCAGGTGAGCCCTCTGAGCTGAGAATGAGAAGTCAGTGTGCACCGGCACCAGCACACCCAGCCAGGTTGTGCTCTCCTTTCCTGACAGTTCCCTCTGGCTGGCCAAGATCCAGTCCAATGGAAAAAACTTGACCAGTTTTTCGATGAATGGATAAAAATCCACAAATGTTAGTCTAACTGGAAGGGGAAGATCCCCCTTGTAAGTAAAATATTAGTACCAAACCAACTCTCTCAAAGCAATCCTTAAGACAGGAGTTAGCGATGCACCTCAAGGCAGATGCGCAGGACTGTTCTCACAGTGTGGACAGAATGACCCAGAGCATCCACCCCTCACACAAAGCTCCTAACTCCCACTCATGAATCCTGTGAGGCGGTCCCCACGTTGGAGGAGATGAAGAGCTTCTGGAAGGCGAGCCCATCTCCTCGCTGGAGCGCCCACCCCCCTAACATCCTCACACACTGAGTGCCCCACAACTGTCTGCTGACTGAGATTAGGAGGCCCCGCCTGCCCAGCTCACCCCCCACCTGCACTGCACCCTTCTTTGTGGTTTCCCATCGGTCTACCTTCTGGTGAGCATCCTGCACGGGGGCCCACCTGCTCCCAGCACCTGGCTCCCAACAGAGAGTCAGTCCTTGTCTGGTAAGTGGTCGATCCTGGCAATACGCTCCCAAGGCAGCGACACCAACTCTGTATCCAGCTAAGGATCAGCTGCCAGCACTGTGAGCTGGAAGGTACCTGTGGGTCTTTGGCCTTTAATTCGGTGTCAACAATGGACACGGACTGCACATTCCTGGTTAGAAAGGGCTCATCAAACTCCACCCACGCGTAGTCACCAAACACAATGTTGTGTCTGTTGAGCAGCTTCCTAACACTCAGCTTTATGTCTTCTTTTTTTGCAGTGCTGGGAAAAACAAACAAAACACACACATTAGACCTAAGCTTAAAAATGTTATTGTTTTAAAAACATCAGACACAACACGAGGAGGGGCAGCAGTTGAGAGCACAGGCGGAACAGGCCTGCTTGGGCTCAGGCCTGCCGCCCAGGCTGCAGCCATGAAGCTAACCAAGGACCTTGTGCCTCAGCTCTGCACCCAGAAAGGAGCCGAGCAAAAGTTCCTAAGGTCAGTCAACACGTTCAGTGCTTAGGACAGCGCGGGGCACCGTGAGCACCCCATGAGGTGGCCATTACCGTCAGCCAGAGAAAAAAAGCCCGGGGGCTGTGGGGTCCGGCCAGGCGCATCAGGGCCGTGTGGGGCCGAGCCCTGGGGTCGGGGTCAGGCAGGGGCTGGGCTGGGTCTGCGTTCAGGTGGGTGGAGGTCGGGTCGGGACCCGGGTCCACTCAGGTCCGGCTCACCTGCCGCCCCGCTGATGCACCTCCACATGGACTGTGGGCACCTCGATCACGCAGGGCAGCGCCTGCTTCAGGTCGCCCACCGCCTCGTCCATGGCGCCGCCGCCGCCGCCGGGATGAGCGAGGCCCCGGCCCGAGCGTGGTCGCCACCGCCTCGCGCCCCGCGCCGCCGCCACCGCCGCCTCCTCGGCCGCCGGCCCGCCCGTGCTTCGAATCTGCCGCGCACCGCCCTGATCCGGAAGCGCTCGGCGCCAGCTTCCGGCGTGGCGTCTGCTTCCGGCTCGGCGTCTGCTTCCGGCGCGGCGTCCGCTCCTGGCGCGGGCGTCCTGGGCGCGGGGCGGCCACGTTCTCCGGGCTCACTTCTTCGGCTCCCTTCCGCCATGGGCAAGAAGCACAAGAAGCACAAGGCCGAGTGGCGCTCGTCCTACGAGGGTGGGCGCGGCCGCGGGACGCTGGGCGAGCGGGGGTCTCGGAGTGGAAGCGGGAGCCGGGCCTGGAGGCGGGGGGTGGAGGAGGGCCCAGGCCGGGGGCGATGAGGGGGACGGGGAGGTCTCGGGCTCGGGGCGTCGCGCCCACCTTCCGGTCCTTGAGAGGAGACCGAAGAATCTCGGCTTTGTGTGCGCCTGGCGGGCAGTGCCTGCCCCGAGTACGCACCCTGCGCCGCCCGCGCGGGGCACCGTGGCTGCTGCCGGAGGAGCCCGCCCGGACCTTCGGAGTGCTTGTGGGGCTCCTGGGTCGCAGGTCTCTCCCCTTGCCCCTGACCGAGCGAGGGGAAGGCCGCCTCTTGGCCTACCTGAGGGCAATCTAGCCGCAGGGGAGAAGCAGCCGTTGCTCTCGGCCTTGTCCTGAAGGTTTTTGCTGTTAGCTTTACTGCACTACCTCTTTCTGATGGTTTTCGTGCTGCTCTGCTGTCCCCTGTAGTGTTGCAAATCCGTCCTATTCCTCAGGACTTTGTTCCATATCGCTGCATGTTGGGCCAGCCGAGCTCCAGTGGGGTGGCGGTCTTTGCCTCTGAGCAAATGGTGAAGGCCCCTCTGTGTGTGCAGATTATACGGACAAGCCCCTGGAGAAGCCTCTGAAGCTGGTCCTCAAAGTCGGAGGAAGCGAGGTGACTGAACTCTCGGGGTCAGGCCACGACTCTAGCTACTACGACGACCGGTCAGACCACGAGCGAGAGAGGCACAAAGAAAAGAAGAAGAAAAAGAAGAAGAAGTCAGAGAAGGAGAAGCACCTGGATGATGAGGAGAGGAGGAAGCGGAAGGTGAGGGCAGGCGGCAGGCACGCGGGCAGAGCCAGGGAGCAGCCCCTTGTCCAGATAGCCGCACCAGTTTTGCGCGGGTGTCTTTCCTGGCTGATTGGTCCTCGTGGGGGCAGGACCTGAGCAGGTAGCCTGCCAGGCTCTTCTCGGAAGTGGGAGGTCCATTGAGCCTGCCTGTCTTGACCACCCTGTCCGCAGGAGGAGCGGAAGCGGAAGCGGGACAAGGAGCCTTGCGACTCAGAGGGCGAGGCCGGCGACTTCGATCCAGGGAAGAAGGTGGAGGTGGAGCCACCCCCTGACCGGCCCATCCGAGCATGCCGGACACAGTCAGGCAAGCGTGGCATTCCCAGAGGCTCTGGGGTGAGATGGGGCCGGTACCTGTCCCTGGAGGAGGGGATGGTGTTCTCTCCACCCTGGTGGCTAGACCCAAGGTCCTTGCCACTCTGCTGCCCATGTTCTTTAAACCCCAGAGCTGAGAAGCTGTCATAGACGGGAGGGGCAGTGCTCAAGTGAGTCATCAGGCCATTGGAAACGGGGAAATGTTCTGGCCCAAAGGAGAGCGGGAGTGCTCAGGACATCTGGCCTGTGTGGTCACTCCCCTCAGGCTTCTGGCAGCCATGAGATGCCAGGCCTGGGGCAGCTTTGCTCCTCTGGCATCTCCTTCAGCGTGACCACCTATGATTTGCTGGGGGCAGGAGGCGTTGTGCTGCAGTTGGAGTGCTGTTTCCTGGCATCACCTGCCTCTGTGTGGGATTTGCTCCTGGGCAGCTGAGGCATGGCACCGCTGGGCATATGGGGAGTAGAGGAGGTCAGGCACAGAGCACCAGCTCCTTAAGCAGACATGTCTGCAGCGTTGGCATGGTCCCAGGAACTGTTAGTTTAACTGGCCAACTACCTGCTTGGGCTCCTACCTCCCAGCGCTTCCCCATCTTCATCTACCTGAAGAGTTGGTGCTCAGGTGGTGCTTCCTTGTGGTCAGCCCTGGAATCGGCCATTTCTTTGAGGAGCCCCAGTTCCTTAGTGGGGAGCTGCCTTCAGAAACCCAATGTGGGTACTCGGGTGGCCTTGGGGCAGAGCTGGGAAGGGCCACAGACGAATGCACAGCCGTGGGAGGAAACTGCTGAGCTCAGTGTCACCTTCCGCGGAAGCCATATTTTCATGTTGTGGGCTCAGTAGTTAGCAGCTGGAGCCCTTAACAACCCCCAGCATGGTGCGTAGAATGTATTCTCACCTCCGTTTTACAGATGGGGAGCTGGCGTGGTCAGAGGTTTTGGGTGCAGGAGGCTTGTGCGCCCATTCACACCTGTCTGGAGTGAGCCCCGCTCATCAGTGATGGGCGGAAGCAGACTGCTGAGGGGTCGCTCCCTGTTGTCTCAAGAGGCCTGGGCATTCTGCTGGGCTTTTGGGACTGTGCCCTTCCCCACCTAGCTGATCTGTGGGGGCCAGAGCTGGGTCTGGTTTGCTTTTGTGCCCAGTTCTTCCTGGAAGCTAAGCCACTGCGAATCTGGAACAGAAAATTGCATACTGTGAGATTGGAGCTCTCCAGTGCAGTGATTCCAAAGCCTTGCTATTCAGCTTTACTTATTCATTTTGAATTGTCAGCTGAGAACGAGAGCACGCCTATTCAGCAACTCCTGGAGCATTTCCTCCGCCAGCTCCAGAGGTAAACTGTTTCTAAGAGCTTGTGGCTGGGATGTTGGGACTCTCTTCAAGGTGTTCTGCCCCCACCTGAGCACCTGTGAAGCACCTTCCCCTCCTGTGCTGGCACCCTGACCAGCTGGGTGGGCTCCAGGCAGGGAGAGCACCTGTCCACTGTGAGCAGCGCGGGTGTGCTGGACGGGAGGGGAGCCATGGTGATGCCTTGGGATCATTACCGATGTGGATGTGGCATACAGCTACAATTCTAACAGCCTCAGTGTTAAACCTTATTTTTAAGGAACTTAAAGTTTGGTCAGTCATATCAAACTTTTTATTGGGGAAGGTGTTAAGTCATTTAGAGGGTTTTCAGTTTAAAACAAGGATACTTTTGCTTTCAGGAAAGACCCCCATGGATTCTTTGCTTTTCCTGTGACGGATGCAATCGCCCCTGGGTACTCGATGATAATAAAACATCCAATGGATTTCGGGACAATGAAAGACAAAATTGTGGCTAATGAGTACAAGTCTGTCACTGAATTTAAGGTAAGTTCAGTTTCTGAAACTGTTAGGGAGTTCCATGTTTATATGTAGTAAACACTTCATTCATTTTGGGTCATTTCCAGTTGCAAGTTTTCACAGGTGATTCTGTGTTTGGTCTGATATTTCACAGAGCATTAAGGAAACACATTGGTGGAGTTTTCTCCACGTTTTGGTCTAGAAGCTGGACTGTATGTTGCACACTATTAGAAATGCATTGGGGCAAACAAACGTGTGTGCCATTTGATCTGACTCCAGAATGGGTGTTTTAGAAGTAGGTTTTCCTAATTCTTAGTTTTGTCTTGTAATAACTGGGAGTTTAATTTTTTAGAATAAATTCTTATTTCTCTTGAGTACTTTGCTCTTCTGTTTGTTGGTAGCCCCATGACGGGTGAAACTGCTTTTTGGCTTTGAAACCTGTAGGGAAATCAAAGTGAATGCTTAACAACATTGGCAATGGCATCATTTAGAAGAAGGCATTAAGTTGAGTTTTTAGGTTCTGTCCAGTTTTGAAAAGCTTGGCTTCTCCATTTTTACTTACTGAGAGGGTCTTCTGACCCATGGAAGGCACACAGCCTGAAAGTGGGTCTTCACCAGGAGCCTGTGATGCTGGGAAGTGTCTGGTGACCTACATCTGCATCCTTACAAGAGGGCTCTGGGCCCATCACAGTCAGGACCTGTGGGGATGGGGCCTCGTGGCCTCCGCCCCAGCGCTGGGGACCCTGGCACAGGGCAGTGGTGGGGCTTGGGCAGGGCCCCTGGGGGCACACCTGGCATTGGCAGCCATCGTCCGTCCTGGTGTCCAGCTCACCTTGATCTAGTGACTTGGTTGGGTGGGAAATTACTGATGCGTTTGGAGTTAACTTGGGCAGGTTATTGGTTAGTTAGGTTCTCCTTGTTTTAGGCAGTCTTTTTCTGACACTACCTATGGAAAAATTCCAGAAGAGGAGCACCTGATGGTGTCCACCTCTTGGTTCATCCCTCAATTTGTATTTAAAAGAACCTGTTGCTGGTTCTTCTCTTGTTTATGTCCAGCTCCTCCCAAAGAGAGGGGAGCGGGCTGGAGGCAGGAAGGAGGCATCCTTTCCCTCTAACGAAACATGCACATTCTGCTCAGCACAGAGTTACAGGCAAACCTCACTGGAAAATTTCCCATGCATGTGAAGACCAGTGAACACTGAGGAAACTGAAAGTTTTTTTAAATTATTTTTTGTTCAAAGAACCATATTCAATTGCTTTCCATTCAATTTCAGTCGCTTTCAGGCCTGTTTTGATGAGAACCTAAACCCTTTGTCCTGCCTGGTGGTTCAAACCTGAAGAGTTCTTTTTCTCCTCAGGCAGATTTCAAACTGATGTGTGACAACGCAATGACATATAACAGACCGGACACCGTGTATTATAAGTTGGCCAAGAAGATCCTGCATGCAGGATTCAAGATGATGAGCAAAGTAAGGAAGCCACAGATAGCCAGGAGCCGTGGGAACGAGGGTTCTCCTCCTCCACTTTTTTACACCTATACACTGGGAAACTCTCCCAGTGAATGACATGCTTCTGTCCATCCTTCATGGGCCACGGTGTGGACCCCTGTGCTAGGGTAGATGCCCAGGCCACCCTCTCCTTCAAGCACTCTCCTTTTTCTGCTCCTGGCCCAGCTGTAACATCTCCTTTAGGGTTGGTGGAAAGTTCTGGATCTGTTGACTGAGCCTGGGTGTCTGTCTCGCTGAATTGCCGCCAGCCTTGTGGGTCTGCCTCATGTGGCTGCCTCAGTACATCCAGATGGGACATCCCGGCCATCCTGAGTGGCTTCCCAGACCTGCCCCCTGAGCCGGATTGCATGTGTCCTGCTTCCAGGGCCAGAGCCTTGTCCCTAGTCAGCCTGCGGGCGAGGTGTAGCCCCCATGGCCCTGCCCATTCCTCTGCGGGCTGGGTGCTTGCCCTCAGTCAGCTATACCCTGGGCTGACCCCTGTACCCTCCTGCTGTCTGGTTAGCTGTTAGGCCAGGCGAGGCTGGTCCACCCCCATCCTATCGTCATGGTGTCTCGGATGTGAGGGGAGGTAAAGTTGCTGCTCTGTCCTTTCTGATCCTAGGAGCGGCTGTTCGCTTTGAAGCGCAGCATGTCGTTCATGCAGGACGTGGATTTCTCTCAGCAGGCAGCACTTCTGGGCAGTGAAGACACAGCTGTTGAGGAGCCCATTCCCGAGGCTGCACCCGTCCAAGTAGAGACGGCCAGGAAGTGCAAAAGGCCAAGCAGGGAAGCCATCAGGTAGAGGAGCATGCACTCTCGGGGCCCCTTGGGAAGGGGGTGCCCTACAGACAGCAGGGGACAAAGAAGAGCCTGCTCTCCTGCCAACCTCAGAGCAGAATTCAGAGGGAGGCGCTGTTGTTCCCTGCCCGTCGTAAAGAGTGAGCAGGTAGAGTGGCCCCATTACCTGGACCCCACAGTTGGGGTCCTGCAGCCACCACAGTCACTCGTTCTGGAGGACAGTGACTGTCACACTGATGGACAGGAGGCAGAAGGGTCAAGACGGCCTCACCAGCCCCATGCCAGCTGTGCCCCAGGTGTGGCTGGCAGCCACTGCTGTCCCCACACATAGGCTGCTTAAATATTCATTGGCAAGCCCTTCACTCCTAAGTCTCCTGTGCAGCATATGTGTTGGGCACCCAGGGCAGGTAGCACGGGGCAGGGGGCTTCTTCCCACACTCCCTGGGCTCCCGCCCCTGTAGCTCTGAACCCGGGAGCAGAGGGAAAGCCTTCCTGTAAGTTTGGGGCCCCCCAGGTAGGTCCCTAGAGAGCCTATGCACACCTGCGCCAGACCTTCCATAAGAGGCCACCGCCCTCAGGTGCTGTGCCCAGCGCCTCTCGGCGTCAGGAACTCTTCCTGTGTGTGGGGCCTGAGCTGCCTGTGGAAATCTGAGGGCTCCCTCAGAGCCTGCAGCCTTCTCTTCCAGCACCTCCACCCTCCATGGGGTTTTTGTCACTTCTAATGGTGCCCTGAAAGACGCTGTAACCAGTGGGGCTCCTGCCACCTGTGTCTCTTTTGTGCTCTTAAAAAGCGACAGAGACATGAGGAACACAGAACTGCTCACCTCCCTGTCCCCACGGAAGTGCCTTGCGCTGCTGAGGCCACAGTGGGAAGGGAAGGCTGTTCACATGGGCTTGATGCCACTCCCACTGCCCCGTGTGACCTTGTGGGCCTTCAGGGTGGCTTCAGTGAGGAATGGGTATGCTGGGCGCCTTCTGTACCTCACACGGTGTTCCTGCCTCATAGCTGCATGTTTGAGCCAGAAGGAAACGCTTGCAGCCTGACCGACAGCACAGCAGAAGAGCATGTGCTGGCCCTGGTGGAGCACGCAGCCGACGAGGCTCGGGACAGGATCAGCCGGCTCCTCCCAGGTGGCAAGGTAGCACTGCCCAATGGGTGGGTGTGTGTTTGCCAGGACAGCGGTGCCGCCTAGTCATCAGAACCAAGAGGTCCGCATCAAGACACCCCGGGCACCTGGCTGGAGCTCTGCCCGGTCATTTCAGGTCATGCCTTAGTTGCCGAGATCAGTTCGGGCACTCGCTGGGGCCATGGGGTCAATGCCTTGTCCTCAGTGCAGGTCCATCTCTTGTAGGGGAGGGCCCAGGGCGCCTCGTGGGCAGGACCTGCACAGAAGTGGCATGTGGTGTGCAGACACTGTGGTCAGGGTGCCCCTTCGAGGTGGATGTTAACCTCCATCCCTGCATGGAGGCCAACCCTCCAGCTTCCCCACTGCAGGTTAGCCCTTTCCCCTGGGCACTCACTCTGCCCTGCGGCACCCGGGGCTGCCCTGATCAGGTGTGATGGGCTGTCAGACAGTGCTGGTCCTCAGGAGATCCCCCATCCTTTGAGCACCTGCCCTCTCACACAGGAAGTCATTGTGGACCGGCCAAGCATCCCGTAGAAGTAGCGCGCGGGCCAGTGGCACAGCTTAAACATCCTTGTCACAGTCAGGATGCAAGTGAAATTAACCCAGACACGTCTATGTATCTGACATGTCCAGAATCTCACACCTCTTTACTGTCTGTACAGACTGCTTAGGGCTTTGGGTTCTCTCTTGGTAATTTTCAAGGTGCGAGTTGGATGGCTCGTAAAGAATTCTACAGTGATAAGGTTTGGGTATGTTGGGTTATGTGAATTTCTCTTCACTTGTTCTAATGTGCCAGCTGCGAAGTTTGAGGCTCTTGTGCGGTTTTCACTGTGGTCCTGCCGGCCCTGCAGGTCCGGACATGGGTGCTGGGGTGGCCTCAGGGCAGAGCTGGGACAGACCACAGGCAGATGCACAGTTCGTGTGCGGACCCGGCGCCAAGTGCACTGTTCTCCCTGAAGCCTCCAGCCCCGCCCAGCCCCGCTGCCCCTCCTCTTTGTTGTGCTTGCCCAGCGGGAGCCCGACTTTGTGCCTGGACTCACCCACGGTCAGCAGTGACCAGTCTCCCGCTCTTGTGCCCACTCCACCTGCCTGGGCCCAGCTTTCCATCCCTGGCTGCTCCCCTAGCCCCCTCAGCCCACCCACACCCTTGTACCACCTCTGCCTTGCATGCTCGTGGCCCCATTTGGTGGTTGATTTTAAAATGGGAGTAAGTTCCCACATGCCTCCTTAGAGATGGGGCTGCTGGGCTGTCCACCGGTGACATGCTTGATGACCAGTCTGTTTGGTTCGGGTTCTGACCTGCTGTGGATGGTGGTTTCTGGGTAAAGCTTTCCATTTCAAAAGCTCCTTTGGAAGAGTCACAAGGAGTCTAAGAAGCTTTTTTGTTGCAAATGGGTTTGAAAATAAATGTCTGGGGGGCAGTATGAAGGGTCTTTGAGTCTTTGTTCGTGGAGAAACAGAGAAGCTCGTGGCCTCTGGGATTTATCCAGATCCAGCCATACTCATAGGCCTTTGTTCTGTGGGGCTTCATTGGAGTCTCAAATGTAGAAGCTGAGGACACCCTCGGATTGGGTACTGTACAGGTGTTGGGTGCTGTCTTCAGGGACTGGGCGCCATCCAGGGGTCAGGCACTGTCATTGGCGGCTGGGCCCCACCTGGGGGTTGGGTGCCGTCCAGTAGCTGGGCCCCACCTGGGGGTTGGATGCCGTGCAGGGGTCAGGCACCGTCCAGGAGCTGGGCCCCACCTGGGGGTTGGATGCCGTGCGGGGGTCAGGCGCCGTCCAGGAGCTGGGCCCCACCTGGGGGTTGGGTGCCGTGCGGGGGTCAGCTGCCGTCCAGGAGCCGGGCGCTCAAGCATCTTCCTTGTAGATGGGCTACCTGAAGAAGAATGGCGACGGAAGCCTGCTCTACAGCGTGGTCAGCACGGCTGAGCCGGATGCCGATGGTGGGTGCCCCGGCCGGCCTGGCTGTACGCCTGCCTGCTGTCCTCGTGACCTCCGTTTATAGTCCATGGTCTTCATGCATTACAGCCTGGTTCTGCAGTGCGTGATGCAGTGGGGTGGCATAGACAGGAAGTCCCCGGGTCCCTGCTCCTGCACACACACACCCCAAGCACAGCACTTGGAGTACATTCACCCAGGGGGCCATGCGGGGTTTAGGCTGCTCAGGGTCCCTGGGATAATCAGCAGGACAAGTCATGAGCCCTCAAAGCTACAGGGAAGCCCATAGGGCTGGACCCCCTGGTCCATCATGAAGGGATTTGCAAGCTTAGCAAGGGCTCCTTTGTCAGGAAGTGGCCCCTCTTGAGGCTTGAAAAAGGTAGGTGTCGGCCTCACACGGGCTTTGGAAGGGAAGCCCCACCTGATAAGAAAGATTGTGAAGGAGGCTAAATTCTGGGTCCATCCAGCCTGTGTGGTCACGTTCACAGTCTTCAAACACTGTTTCTACATCTCTGTTTCCTTGAAAAATATCGAAGTCTCATCCTTTGAGGAAAAGCTAAACTTACTTGGCTTTGAAATACGTTCCCACACACACAGGAAGGAGACCCCGGTGGTCTTGCTCATGGGGACGTGGGGGCTGCCGTACTGGTGAGCCCAGAGAAGTGGGTGCATTTGCACCTGCAGTGTGTGCAGAGTGTGAACGGACCTGGTTCCTTAACTGTGGCTGCCGTGGTCATGGCATTCTCCGCGAGAGCAGGCTGGTCAGCCCTTAGTGAGGAAGAACACCAAAGTGGAGGTCCTGCAGAACAGAGGGGCCCCACGCAGGCTGTGTACATGTGCGGTGCGCCCTGCAGAGGCCCCCTGGGTGCCGTTAGGACCAGGGATGAGATCCCTTAGGGTGGTGAGCACTGACCTGAAAATGTGCTGGTGTTGTGGTCAGGGCCCTGAGCGTTTCTACTGTGTTGGTTTGGGGTAATAGCCAGTGGGATTGGAGTGCAGTTGCAGTTTGAGAGTGGTAACTGGCTTCTGGATGGTCTGTAGAGACCCCTGGGCCTACACCCCACAAGCCCCGTGCAATGGAGAGCACACTTGGGCTGCATGGGGCTGGGGGCTCCGCCAGCCTTCTGCTCAGCTCTTGTCCCCTTGCAGAGGAGGAGACCCACCCGGTGGACCTGAGCTCACTCTCCAGCAAACTGCTTCCTGGCTTCACCACACTGGGCTTCAAGGACGAGAGGAGGGGCAAAGGTGAGTGCAGCAAGTGGAGGAGAAGGTGGTCTGCGTCAGGGCATGTGGCACGCCTGCTCCTGCCCAGGGATCTCCCTGGCTCCGTGTTTAGTGCTGTGTCCAGGCCCTGGCTTTGAAGCCAGTGGTAAACTCAGCTGGTGTGACGTGATGGGAAAAGGATTTCCCGAACCAGCCCTCCCTGTCTCCTGCTCCTCGTTGGCGGGCGCACTGCCTGCCCGGGAGGGATCTGTGTGTGCGCCGCCAGGTGGAGGCATGGGCACTGCGTCTGGCTGGCTGGTTCGTGGCAGGCTGCTGTCTGGTTTGCCTTGGAGCGAGCGTGTCAGTGTACACGGCAGCTTTGTCCCAGGAAACATTTGGCTGTGTCTGGGGACATTTTGATTGTCACCCTAAGGAGATGCAGCTGGTGGGAAGAGCCGGGGGTGCGGCCTTCACATCCCACGTGCCTGGGACACATGCTCCAGGCCCCAACGCTATTCATGTGGGAGGCCACGGGAGCCAGCCCTGTATGCTGGCCCTTGGTGGCAGTGGGTGGGCGCAGGCTCGGCTGCCGTGAGGCCCTTGTGCTCCCCTTGCTCCTGCTCTGCATCGTGCGGGGCAGGGCAGGCAAGAGGCCTGGCTTGCTGTGCCTGAGTAGCTCCTGCTTCCCAGCGCCCGGAGAGTTGGGCAGGAGGAGAGGGCCGGAAGGGGGTGGTGCCGCGTGAGGAGCACTGTGTCCTGTCTTCCTCCCTCCCTCCCTCCCTTGCCTCCTTCCTCTTAGTCACGTTTCTTTCGAGCGCTAGCTCCGCCCTTTCCACGCACACGAATTCAGTGTTTGGCGACTTGAAATCAGATGAAGCAGAGCTGCTCTACTCTGCCTACGGAGACGAGACAGGCGTGCAGTGTGCGCTGAGGTGAGCAGTGCTTGGGCGGGCAGACGGTAGGCAGCGTTTTCTTGGTGAGTGGTTCTGACCTGGGTGTGGGCATGTAGAGAGGTGGCCGCTTGTGGTGGCAGAAACCCCTTGGTTCTCAGGAAACCATCTGGCTGCTGCAGGGAGTTCTGAGGTTCAGGTAACTCGACCACAATTTAAGATGGTGGCAACCCAGGCCATTCTTCAGAGGAATATGTGTGGTTAGCATGTATGTGTAGAGTTCACTCCCAGTCATACTGCGTGTGGCTCTTGCTGGTTGGGTCAGCCTGTGTGGGCTTCTGGATGCATGTTGACCGCCTTCCAGTCCTGGAGCCCTAAGCTGTGGGTAGGTGGGTTCCTTCTGAACCTTCTGGGCCCTCATGCGGGCATCCCTCAGTATGTCTGTGTCCTGATTTCCTCTTCCTTGTAAAGATACCAGTAACATGGGATGTGGGCCCACCCTCAATATTTCATTTTAACCTAATCACCTTTTAAAGGTCCCATCTCCAAATACAGTCTCAGTCTGAGGTCCTGGGCTTTAGGGCTTCAGCATATGAATTCTGGGGACACAGTAGCCCCTAACTGTGACTGAAATGTAATACTGAAATACAGCTGTGGTTCTGCCTTTCTGTAGAACCGTTTGTGTGTGTGTGTGTTTTGTTTTCTGTGGCAGAGTAGAAGTGGGTCATCTACAGAATTTTAGTAATTTTCAATTGTGAAAATAATTTTGTGATCCTCCAAGAAATGGAATAAAACAAGAAATCAGTTGGCCGTTGTTTTGTGAGAAACAAGAAGTGAAAAACTAAGGAACTTTCTGAATGGAGAGGATAGTGTCATGAGTTGATGACACTCTCCCTTATCCCATTCCCTGTCAGTGTGCTACACCTCTTCAGAGTCACCAGTCACCTTGGTCCAGGGAGCACAATGTTGCCAGACCACGTTTACCTTTCCCCGGGAGCCTGAAATGTGTGCGGATTCTGTGTGCCCTGCAGCAAGTAACTCAGGCCGCACAGGGCCTGGCCTGAGGCTGCTTTGGCCATCGTACCAGTGCCCCTTTCTCCCAGTTGTCCTCACACTGGTCCTGGGGCACTTGCAGATCACACCATGAGGGCTCCCGCTAGTGCCCATTCACATCAGCTTGGTGGTTTGTCCTAAGGTCTGAGTGAGTGTCTTGGCATCTGGGAAACCCTTCGGAGCCTTTGTCCAGGCTCTGATGCTAGGACTGGGGAGGCTTTTATTCCCTGCCTCCTTTGTAAGTTTTTTGGTTTTATTTTGTTTAAGTGTTCATATGGTCTAAATCAAAATGACACTAACGATCACATGGAGTCTCACTCCCACACCTGCTCCCTCCCTCGCCCCCCTCCATAGTGGGTAGCCACCCCCACTGAGCCTCAGTCTACTTGTGTTTTTAAATCCAAAGTAACAGATACAATGATGCTTCTTTTGCAGAGGTTAATGTAAGTGTCTGTGTGTGTATGTGTATGCACTGTCTTCACCTTGCTTTCTTTAGCCAGTAGTTTTTTCTTAAGACATTTTCCCCTTTTTGGGTCCTGGACCACTTTGAACACTGCTGAAATGTCCTCTCCCTAAAATATCCACTCCCTAAAACGTCCACATCTGGGAGGTCCATGGCTCCCAGCACAGACCCTTCTTGGGTCGCTGACACGCAGGCCCCTGTAATGGAACCACCAGTGTGGAGCAGAGCCTGGAGGATCAGATCATGGGGCATGTGTATCAGCCTGCCCTCTCTCGGCCCCTTCTAGCCTGCAGGAGTTTGTGAAGGATGCTGGGAGCTACAGCAAGAAGATTGTGGACGACCTCCTGGACCAGATTACAGGCGGGGACCACTCGCGGATGCTCATCCAGCTGAGGCAGGTGGGCCACGCTGGGCCTCGGCTCATCTCACGCCCTTGGTGCCCCTACTGTGGGGGGAGCCCTTTCAGCCAGCCAGCCCTCGGGAGATGGGCTGCTTTGGGTGGCCCTGGCTGTGCGTCCCTTGCTGGTGTTTGATTACTTACTGTGAATCTTTAAACAGTTATCTCTTCCAGAAACTTTAAGATGCTCTTTATTTCCCACACATTGAGCATTCCTGGTGTTCTTCATAGTTCTATAACCCCACGTTTCTGTAATGTGTCATTTTCCTCATCCAGAGGGATTTTCATACTTACTACACATCTGTTGACAGTGAGTCTGTTCGGCTTTTCTGAAAAAAGTTTTTGTTCTGCCTCTATTTTTAAAATTCATCCTCCCTGGGTTTGGAATTTCAGGTTGATGTTTTGTCCCATCCACCTGAAGAGAAACCTGACTTGCACTGTTTCCAAAGGAACACCAGCTGTTCTTTCCTTTGTTTCACATTTGTGCTTGTCTGTTTTGGTCAAAATCAAAGATTGGCAAACTTTGGCCCACGAGCTAAGAATGATTTTTGAGTTTTTTAAAGGTTGTTAAAGGAAGGAGATAGTGCTGTGGCTGTACATGGCTGCAGCGCCTCTGTCTGCCCTCTGGCCCTTTGGAGGACACGTTGGCTGACTGCTGCTCGGGATGTCTTAAATGAGTCCCCAGAACTGATTTTAGCAGTTCAGCTCATGTGCTTTTCTTAGGGTTTGTTCTGCTTAATGTTTGTTGGGCTCCTTGGGCCTGTGCATTTGTAGTTTCAAGTTTCTGCCCACGCCCTCTTTTATCTTTCTTCTGGGTCTTCGAGTGTGTTAGAGATCTTGATACATTTTACACGCTGCTAATGCTCTTTTGTTTTTGTTTTAAGCCTTTTTTCCTCCTTTCGTTTTGAATCATTTCTGTTGCTATGTCTTCAAGTTTAGTGATTTTGTCTTATGTCTAAATCTATTGATCCCAGTCAGTGAATTTCTCACTTAATGTACTGTATATTTCATCTGTAGAATCCATTTGGTTCTGTCTGCATCTTGTGATCTTACATTAAGATCTTGTTTTTCTTTAAGTCTTTGGGTATTTCTTAAGTTTTACTCTTGTTGCTTCTGGAGTCCTTCCCCACTAATTGCACCTCTCATTTGTGGATCTGTCCCTCGGGGCAGATGTTCCTCTGGTTATAGGCCAAGGTCGCTGCTCCATCGTCTGCGAGATGCCAGACGTCCAAGCGTGGAGGCTCTGCTGTGCGGCCACCACCCCCCGGCGGCTGCTGGGGATCTGAATGTGGCTAGTCGGGATTTAGATGTGATGAGAGTGAGCTGCACTAGGACTTTAAAGACGAGTATGAAAAGGAAGAGTGAAAACATCTCATTAGTGATGATTTCATTTGGGTTACATGTTAAAGTAAAATGTTTTCAAAGTATTAAATAAAGTAAAATATGTTAAGATGAATTGCACATTAGGACTAATTTTAATGTGGCTACTAGAAAATGTCAAACTAGGTCTGTGCCTAGGTTACGTTTCTGTCAGGTAAGGTTAGCCTGGATTTTATCATCTTCCTGCAGAGTGCTCTTTATCGTTTTGGCCGAGTTGTGGCTTGTAAATCACCTGACCTTCCTGGGGCTGTTGACAAACTCTGTTAGGACGGGTCTAGGCAGCCTTTATTGTAGGACTAGTTTGCCCTTAATAGTAAAAAGCTGGCCTGCTGGGGTCTCTGGTGGCCCAAGTTCCGGGGACCTGTCTGCTCTGGCCGGGTGGAGTTAGGACGTGTGTCTCTGCATGCCTAGCCCTGTGGCATAGGGCACAAGCTCAGATTTCTGGCTCTTCTGCTCTGAGGTGTGTCCTCCTCTCAGACTCTGCCCCCTACCTGTGATCGCCCCCCTGCCATCTGGCACCAGTGCCGTGCTCCGTGCTGCCATCTGGAAGTGCCCTCCAGGTGCTGCCTCTGGATGCAGCGCCCCCAACAGGCATCCACACGCTACAGAGGGAGGCCCTGAAATGTGCTGGTTCCTCGCTTTCCTTTCTGGATTCCATCTTGATCACTTTTGGGAAGGTGGACTTGTATAATTTCAGAAATGCCACAGTATTAAACAATATTCGGTCCAGAAATGTATACGTTAGGGGAAGCTTAGTGAGGAAACAGACATTAAATAACAACAGTGTGTATTTTCTTACTTCAAAGTTTATGAGAATCATAACGTGAATCTCAGAAACATTCTGTACAAAAGCATGCAAGCTGATTGTCCTTAGGTGCATGCGCAGAGCTGGGGGACCTATTAAGGTCGCGCCCCTTCCAGGTACCAGGGCAGTGGCTTGGTGTAGCATTCTGACGGGTCACGTGGCTGGGGTCCCATTCAGGCTGTGGTCACACTAGGGGCCTAGCGTAAGCCCTCCTGCAGACACTGAGGCCCGAGCAGTGGGCGCACAGCCCCATGGCCCTGCCTGTCCGAGGGTCTGTCAGGGTTCGTGCTGGTCTCAGGTGCCTCTTCCTCTCAGGCACAGTCACCAGGTCGGCACGTTTCCTGAGCTGCCCAGACCCATGGTGTGGCATCTGGTCTTTCTCTTGTGAAGTGCCCAAGGCTGCAGGAACAGGGCCGGGAGCCATTTCTCCTCCATTGCCTACTGACCCGGAAGTTCCCATGGGTCTCAGCCTCCGGGGGTCCCAGTCATGCTCTGTGCACCAGGCTCTCCGCAGGTTGGGTCAGGGTCTCTCAGGAGCACCCGGGCCAAGCTCCCGCTCCCAGTGTGTGGATGTTACAAGTCCAACTCTGGGGTCGCATAGAAGCACCGTTGCCTCGTATGCATGGATGTGAATGAATTGCCTTTCTGTGTGACTTGTTTTGGAGTAACTGGCTTTTTTGCCTCTTTGGCTTTGCAGAGGAGAAATGTTCCAGCGAGGCCTCCAGATGAAGCGAGGGTGAGTTTCATGAATATGTGAGACCCCCATTGTCAGGGGTCCTGTGGGGACAGTTGTGCTCGGCCTTTGAAGTGGGGTGGATGAGAAAAGCTCAATGTGTTTTTTATTTAGAAATGGGTTTTATTTCTGATGAGTGAGATTAAGTGGTAGTCTCCCCTTGCCCCAGAGTTTTAAGTTGTGGGTGAGGGGTACAAAGCCACAGTACAGTCCTGTGAATCCAGACACAGGAATCTCAGAGCAGTGGCCACACTGGCTGTCCCATCTTCACCTGAGAACTGCAGGTGACACAGGTGTGTCCTGAGGATGTGCTCCCTGGGTGGCTGGCTTTGGGAGGCAGCCAGGGCTCTGCCCAGGGTCTCTGGGCCATGCAGGCGCACTGTGGCCGAAAGCAGGGACAAGCTGCAGGCCACCCAGCACACACTTCCTCAGGCCCGCCGCTGGGGCCTCCTTGGGTCACGTAGCAGGGCGCGGTGGTGGCTGCTGTCGGACTTTAGGGCACCTCCACCCTTGTGCCTGGTCCACTGCCAGTCTAGCAGTGTGACCCCAGCCTGGTGTGTTGGCAGCCTGAAATGGGCACCGTGGGGGCTCCCCTTGGGCGACGTATGGGAGCCAGATGGTGTAGGTTCTGTGACAACAAGGGACAGAAGCAGGCTAACCATCACTGAAGCCAAGTCAGCCCAACAGGAGGGGCTTCTCAGGCCCCTGCCCTGCACTTGTTGGCAGGAGCCTCAGCTTCCTCCTTTGCGGGTCCCTTCGAGCCTCTGGCAGAGGTGGGTGTCTGTCCCTACTTTGCAGGCTGGCAGGGTCCCTGGTGGAGCCCCCAAGCCTAGGAGAGGGCCGAGGGTAGAGAGGGAGACGTGAACAACACCTGCACCCATCAGCTGCATACTCTGCATCTGCTCCCACATGGAGCTTCAGCTTTTAACTACTTGGTGGGAACTCCCGACTGTCGGGGGCAGGGCACCGCCTGCGACAGCCCCTTGTCCAGCAGTGACAGGATCTAGCACCAGTGCGAGAGCCTGTGATCCGGCCAAGTCCAAGGGCCTTCGGGTCTTAGGTGGCATCCCTCCCGTGAAATACCAGAGATGGCCCTCAGTGTTTATTTTAAGAACAGCTGTACGTTAGCCCTGAAAGCCAAATCTGAGAGTGACAAGTGGTGTGGGGGTCGTTTCCTGGGGAAGACCGGCCATTCCTGTAGGGATGTGGTGCAGGGAGTTGGCACAGGAGAGAGTGTTGTTGTGGGCAGAAGGAGTACATGCTTGCTTGGAATCTGCCACACTGCTCATCAGGTGGCATCTGAGAACAGCCTCTCCCGAGTCCCTCCGTGCCTGTGGGCCGCAGAGGGCCACTTAGTGTGGCACCTCTGGTCTTGGTCATGATGTCCAGGTGTGCACTGGACACGCCTGTCTCACCCCTCCTGGAGGTAGGACAGGCTGGTGTTCCCACCACTGACACGATTTCAGCAGCTGGAGTAGACTGCCCTCGGTGACCTTCCCGCTTCTGCCCGTGTGCCCCTGTCTCCTGCAGGCTGGGGACTCACTTGGGGACGGCAACTCTGTGCTGGATTTCATGTCAGTGAAGTCGTATTCGGACGTCTCTCTGGACATCTCCATGCTTGGGTCTCTGGGTAGGTTGTGCCAGGCACCCCATGTGGCCTGCGTTGGGTCCACACGTGACATCTTCAGGATTGCTAGGCCCCTTGGATCCTATCCACGGGCACAAGGATGTGCTGCCGTGTGCTCACGTGTGCCCCATGTGATAGGCTGGCTGCTTCACGTCCCAGCTCCCTGGTGGCCTGTGGTGTCCTATGCACTTTCTCCCCTGGGCCATGGACAGCCTGTGCTCTACCTTGGTGGCTGTCCCCTGGGAGCAGCCCCCCACTGTGGCCATGTGTGGAAACGTCTCTGGTTGTCATGTGGCACTGTGGTGCCTCTGGAATTGGTGAGTGGAAACTGGTGATACCGCTATATGTCCAGAAATACAGATCAGCTCCCATGAGAATGACCCTGCCCCAGAGGCGATTGTTAAAATACCGTCAATGTATTAAAAGTGGGTTCGTCAGACTTACAGAGCATTAACTCCAATTGCTTTTGCTCCCAGCCTGACAGTCTCTTTGGTCAGAATGTCTCTAGATCATCTGTGTAATGTAATTACCTGTCCTGTTGGATTTAGGTCTGCCATCCTGCTGTTTTTCTATTTTCCCAATTGTTTGGGGCTTCCCAGGGCCACTCCAAGTCTTGATGACTCCCTGGGACTCCCAGGACTCGGTAGCCATACTCATGGCTACGGGTCAATTACAGTAAAGGATACAGACCAGAATCCACAAAAGGGAAAGTGTGGGGTGCTTCAGGGGGTACCAGATGGGAGCTGCCCAAGCCCTTTCTCACTGGAATTCCGCTGGACTTGCCTGACCCCCTGAGACAAAGTGGGGTGGCCTAGGCACTTGCTGCTAGACACTTGGTCCCCAGCTCCAGGCTCCTGGGGGAAAGCGGGTGTTTGGCATAAGCAGCGTTGATCACCGTTCAGTCAGGGAGCTCCTCCTGTCACTCAGGTGGTCGGCCCTCCTGAAAGCAAGCTCGCAGCTATGGGCCCACCTCATCTTCCAGTGCTGGTGGTCTCTGGCGGCCAGCTAGTCCTTGTTCCTCTGGGTGCACTGAAGATTCTCTCCTTATCACTGGTTTTCAGTAGTTGGTTATAATGTTCCTTGGCTAGCTTTCCTTCAGACTTACTCTTGGGGCTACCCTCGGCCTCTTGGACTGGCAGGGTGTGGAAGTTGGCTTTACCTCCTCCAGCAGTCACCTGGACCTGCCTTTCCTCTGCCGTTTCTGGCCATCGGCCCTGTGTCCTCGAGGGCCCTGGGGCTGTCCTTCTGTGGCTGCTCCTTCAGGGGTCTTCCCAGGCCCTTTCCATCTCTGGAAGCTCCATTCGGCTTGTTCAGCTTCTTCCTCTTCCCTCTGCACCAGCACGTGCCCTCCTTGGACACGGGGAGTGGGTTCCTCTCACCTTCCCAGAGCCCTCCTGCTCAGCTCTGTGTCTGCCTTCCTGGTGGGGCATTTCCTGCTTCCACCCCTGCCTGGTAGTGGTTCACGGGAGGCCAGGCTCTGCGGTCGGGCTGTTGGTGCTAAACTTGGTTGCCCACTTGAACTGAGGTGGCCTCGCGCTGGTGGGCTGCTGGGCAGCTTGGAGCCGTCAGGCCATCTGAGGAGGGCCCAGAGCCCGGCCAGTGCAGGGCAAGCGGGGCCCCACTGCTCAGCTGTGCGCTTCCCGCGGGCTTGGGCCAGGTTGTCCAACAACATGGGAGCCCTTCACTCCACAGCAGGGCCATGTCCTCACCAGGCAGGGACGTGCTTGGCTGACACCCGGGAGCTCTCAGCCTACTGCTGCTGGGCCCCTCTGGTTCTTCCCTCGCTCTGCAGGCTGGTCACACTCACCATCCTGCTTTGTAGTTCCCCATGGTGGCAGCACCCCGTGGGTTAGATGTCTCCACTGAAGGGGCCCCAGGGTTCCCATCCACCATACTGCCCTTCCTACCCCAGCCTCTGCTTTCTTGTGCTGGTCTGTTCACTCGGGTAGTGTCCTGTGCATGTGTGCTGGCGCTGAGGGATGGTTACAGGTGTGGGGGTGGCGCTGGCTGCCCAACATTGCTGCATTTGCAGGGAAGGTGAAAAAGGAGCTGGACCCCGACGACAGCCACTTGACCCTGGACGAGACTGCCAGGCTCCTGCAGGACCTGCACGAGGCGCAGGCGGAGCGTGGGGGCTCCCGGCCACCCTCCAACCTCAGCTCCCTGTCCAACCCCTCCCCCTCCGACAGGGAGCAGCGCCACCTGGGTGAGGTGCTGCCTCAGGGGAGGGGGCATAGGGTGGAGTTCAGTCTGGGTGGGGCCTGGGCAGTGGCTCCTGGCTGCTGTGGAGGGGCTTCAGGAATGCGGGCTGCTTTCTGCTCTGCCTCTTTCTCTCCTGAGCAGCCTGCGGACAAGTGCGTGGGTCCCGTAGGGCTCTGCTCTGGGGAGAGCATGCCCTTCCTTGGCCCAGGGGCTCCTGCATTTAGTGTGTCATGGGGAGAGTAGGCGCGTTGGGACCCCCCCCCAGAATGTTCTGGCCCCACCAGGAGGGACCGAGGGTTTGCCCCCTGGCTCCTCGCATCTGCCTGAGTGTTGCCACCTCAGCCCCAGATGAAGGTCTGAGCTGTGCAGTCAGCAGAGCAAGTCTTGGCATTGGGTGGGCAGCCCCAGAGCCCCTGAGTTCGTCTGGAGAGGCATCAGTTCCAGCCCCACAGACATGCGGACCAGAGGCTCCATATCTGAGACCCCATATCCTGGTGGACTCTGGGAGGACCCTGGGGCTGCCCAGGGGCTAGGATTTGTCTGTGGGACCCTAGCCAAGGTGGCTTGGTCCCTGCAGAAGCCATGCTGTGTGGAGTCAGGGTCCCCCCTCCCATATAGGCCATCCATTCACAGCCCATCTGTGATGAATAACCGTCTGTCCCCCACCCCAGGAGAAATGGGGCAGCCCATCCCCAGGAGTGGGTGGGAGGATGGCCTGTACCCCAGGCGGTGAGGGGCGGCCCCCCAGGTGTGGGTGAGAGGGCGGACTGTACCCTGGCAGTGAGGGGTGAGCTGTGGCTCTCTGGCCATGTCCTGGGTTTGCTGATAGTGGTCATGCAAACCCAGTCTTCTGACTCAGGGCCCCTGAGTGTGCGAGCGTGCGCAGAGCCTGGTGGGCGACATCCTGTCTCTCCCACAATTGCAGGAAGCCCTTCTCGCCTCAGTGTTGGTGAGCAGCCCGAGGTGACCCACGACCCATATGAATTTCTTCAGTCCCCAGAACCTGCAGCCTCTGCAAAGAGCTAGGCTTACGGAGCATCCTCAACGTTTTTTATGTTTTTTTATTTGCATGTATAATCTTTGTTGTGAGAGACTTTCATTTTGTTCCCTCTGCCATGTGGGAGGCCGCCCTGGGGACAGGGTGACTTGTCTGCAGTCATGTCAGCCATGGTGCAGTGTTTCTGTAGCAGCTATGGTCCTGAACAGTGCAGAGCACAGGTAGAGGCGTGTGACCAGACGGTGTGGGCCACTGCGGTCTCTCAGCTTCCACGCATTGGCGCCTTGTGGACTCACCTGTTAGGCCCCAGCGCCCTTCCCTAGCCACCCTTGGGAAGCAGACATGGATGTGTCTGTCCCCAGGGCCCCCCAGGTCCTGGGCAGGTCATGGTGGAGACCGTACTGGAGTGTGTGGTGAGCAGCTGACACGCCCTCCTGGCCTGGGACCAACTGGCAGGGAGGTCAGTGTCCCCTTCTCTAAACCTCGTGCCTGAGAAAGGCCTGAGTTCTGGTGGAAGACTGTGAACTACCCACTGGCTGTGTGAGAAACTGCCTGAGGATGTGTCCTGGACTCCTGTTCACTTTTGAAGAACACAGCACACATCTTGACAAAAGGCACACATGGTCCTGGGAGGTGCCCACTTCTGAGCGACTGAAGGAAAATCCTTTCCCAGGAGGTGGGGGTGCTTCCTCATGCTGTCATCTCCTATCTTCTCAGCATCTGGACCTGTTCTCCACCCGTGGCGAGGCCTAGGGTCACCCACCAAGCTTCCTGCTGTGCCCCTCACTGTGAGAGCAGAACAGGGAATCCATTGCCTCAGGGGCGGGGTCAGTCCTGAGGGAGGAGGTGCGCCTGCCTGGGACGGCGGGCCTGCTGGCCACCAACTGCCCAGTGTGCAGGCTGGTCCCAGCACTGTCTGGATTGGATAAAGGTCCCCAGCACCCGTGGGAGGGGGCGTGTGTCTGGCATGAGAATAAAAGGAGTTTGTCAGCTCCGTGTTGGCAAAGGAGCAGACACTGGGGGGCAGGCCCAGGAGCTCAAGCCCACTGCAGCCGGCCCTCTGCTGGCTCCATGCCCATGCTCGCCCACTGCTGTGCTGCCCCGTGTCCCGGGCACCCCAGGTAGTGCAGGGGTAGAATCTGCATTTCTAGGCTTGGGTTGAGGGTGGGTTCTGCCCTCGCCTGGACTCAGGTTCTGGGTGGGTCTCAAGGGTGTGGGGGCTGCAGTCACCTTCCGGGAGCCTTTCCCTCTTCCCAGCCCACAGTCCAAGTCCACGTCCATGCCATCGTGGGCACAGTGCACAATGGCAAGCCTGGCTGAGACACAGTGAGGGTCTAGAGCCCCAGACTCCAGGAGGGCATGGGCTCCACCTCAGAGGCCCCGCCAGATGGTGTTAGCACCACTCGGCTCAGTGCAAGGGGCTGCAGCTGCCTCCTGGCCCAGGCTGTGGTGCAGATGGTCAGACCGGGTGGGCAGCCCGGTGCACCTGAGAGCAAATGCAGAGCGAGGCCTGCCTCACTGCTCAGGAAGCTGCATGCCCACTGGGAATTGGGTCCCCAGGAGCATCTGGGGCCCAGGCCTTTTCTTTTTGATCTTTGTTTGGTAAAAAGGTGATATAAAGATGTGTTCTTTGTTTTCTGATTGTATGGTGAGCAAGCCCTGACCTTGTAGCTTCTGGAGTTAAGTTCATGAAGCACAGGTATCTCTGAGGAAGGGTCATTTCTCAAAAGGTGTGAGCAGCTGGGCCCCCCACCACCACTGGAGGATTGGGGTTCCCTGAGCTGGTGTCTCCCTGCCCCTGAAACCCTGGCAAGCCCTGTGTCACATGGGATCTGGCTGGGGGCCCGCTGTACCCCAGGGACCCATGTGGGGGTCACCCACCCCAACAAGACTGTGGGGACCTTCGTGGCTGTACACATGTCTGGCTGTTGATCCCAAGTTACCGACGCCGTCTTCAGGAGCTGTGAGGCCAGCCTGAGGACAGCCTTAGGTACACAGCCCCATTCAGGAGTCACAACTTCACCGGCCACGGACCACATCTTTCTCAGTGAAAGTATGTAGTAGGACTGCCTGCTTTTGAGGGGTGAATGCCTTTGTTTTTAGGGACCAGGGATTGTGGCTCACGTCTCCTGGATCTGCGGCCCCTGCTGTGCCACTGGCTGGTTTCTCGGGGGCCTGAGACCCCAGTCAGGTGCCTGGGGTCCCTGTGGTACATGGTGGGCTCCATCCACACCACTGTCTCGGGCCTGGCTGAGCAGCATCGTGGCTGGCAGTAGCTGGCTGCAGGAATCTGGGCTCCCGCCTCACTGGATGTGGTTTCTGGTTGGAGGTCAGTGCCACTCTGTTGGTGCCAGCTGGGGCCTTGCTTGTAGGGGCCCTGGGAGGTAGCCACCTGCCCCACTGCCTGGTGACTGGGCTCCAGCTGCCCATTCCCTGGGTCCTTGAGCCTGGCAATGCCAGGATAGCATCTTGAGCCCTGGTCTCTGCTTCCCGTGGTCAGCCAAGGATTCCGGGTGAGCATCCCTGGAGATCTGCAGGACAGCACCCTCCTGGCTGGGGGCACCCAGCAGCTCGAGGAAGCGGGTTCCAGGTGAGCAGACAGCATGGGCACTGAGGAGCTGACACAAGAGCAGGGACTGGAGGGCTGCAGCAGGGTTCCTGCCGTGTAGTGCGCCCACAGCCCTCACTCCCCGGCTCCTCCCCTGCTGGGCCTCTCATGGGGCAGAGATAAGCTATTGGCCCACACCCAGAGCACACGAGCCTGGGCTCCCAGGCATAGAAATTGGGGCGGATGCCTGGACTGCTTGACCGTTGACCCCTGAGGCCAGGAGGGCTGGGGGCCAGTTGCTTTTCCACTGAGGGGCCGGCATAGGAAGTGCGGCCAATGCTCAGGGTGCAGGTGGGGGGGAGGGCACGGGCCCCACGCCTTCCACGTGGAGTCGCATAGGGTCTGACTCATGCCCTCCAGCCGGCAGCGTGGTCTCAGGCTGGGCCCTGGCTTTGTGGGGCGCTTTGGGTTCCATCGCTGCTGCGTCAGCGGGGCCCAGCTGTGCCTCAGTGGGGCCTGTGCCAAGCAGGGGGCGGCTGCTGTCCTGTGGCACCTGTACCGTCGGCTGTGAGCAGGTGAGCGGTGGGCACTTAATTCTCTGTTCTCACCAGGAGCTGGCAGGTTTAGCTGCAGGGCCCCCCAGGGCGCAGCAATGGCCATCAGAGCCGTCAGGACCTGATGAGTGATGGGTTATGGTGTGTGGGCTATGTGTGGCATGTAGCATGTGTGTACATATGGAGTGTGTGTGGCATGAGCGTCCACAAGTCAGAGCCCTGGCTGTGGCTGGTGGGGCAAGACAGTAGGCACTTGGGCCTTGGTGGTGGAGGGACAGGTGCTCAGTGGAGCAGGGATGAGCACCCGCTGTTGCTGGCAGGTCGGAACCCCCGGCCACCACCTCTGCAGGTGGAGAGCCATCACCTGCCTGGCATGGCAGCCAGCACCCTGGGCCCTCCCGCATGCTGCCTCAGAGGAGCATCTGAGTGGGGGCCGTGCTCTCGTCTGCAGGGGGCTATGTTGGGGGGCGAGCTCTACTAGGAAGGCCCCTGAGTAAGCCCCACATGGATGCAGTAGATGGGCATCCCCAGGTGTGGCTGTCACCCAGGGCCCACCCTGACTGGGAGGCGGCACAAAGCACTTTGCCAGGTGTCTGCACTGTTTGAAGGAGCTGATCTCCCAAGAAAAGAGAGTTTGGGAAAGACACATTTCCCTTTGCACGTGTTTCACGCTAGGCGTGAATGCTTGATGCTGTGGAGCCATCTGAGCGAAGCCTCTGCACGTGGCCGTGGGAGCCCAGTCCGCATCTGCTGTCGGCTCATGCCAGGGCCCCCGTGTATGGGGAACTACGCAGACTGCAGCCCCAGCCAGGGCCCTACAGCCAGACCTCATCCCAGTCATCAGGGCATGTGTGCCCACCCTCCGTCATGATGCTCTCACGCTGTGGGTCTGACTGGAAGAGTGGGCCCTGCACTGTGCCGCTGCTTCATCATGTGATGCACATAGTGAATGAAGGGTCTTGCTGATGACAGAGCCTGCACCCTCCAGGTCTTCACACATCTGGCCTCGTGCTCACATGGTGGCAGTTTGGCTGGGTCTGTTTCAGGGTCAGAATACTCTCAGATCGTGAAGACCTGTTCTGCTCAGTCCTACAGACTCTTGACGCCAGACTCGGGGTGTCCACCTGAGCAGTCCTGCCCCTCTCGGGACACGCGCGGGACCTGGGGCAGGCTGCGGGGCTCACCGGCACAGGCCTTTAGCTGCAGCCAGCTGCCACGCTGCGGTCGTGATTCCGCACACACTCGCCCTCCTACACCCCGTCTGCTTCACTGTCCGGATGTCCCGAAGGATGACGTGTCTCCAGCTCCTATTCTCCACGTCACTTAGATTGCTATCACACCTGTGATAGTTCCTGTACTTGACCTGGAATTAGGGTTCCTGGAATTTTCCAGGATGCTGGAACTAGTCTCCACCAGTGTCCCTTCTGTCTGCTGGCTCTTCCATCTGGATGCTGCCTCTATTTGGAGATTGAGTCCAGTACAGACTGCCTCTTTGTGTTCTGAGCCCCAGCACCTTGGTCTTGCTTCACAAACATGATGTCGTCTCCGGATTCCCCAGGATTCTCACATAGGCTTGGGCTCCCATGACCCCAAATCCACCTGACATCCTGTCCAGAGAACAAGAGCAGGCGGCCAGAAGCAGTGGACAGCAGCTCCAGTCTACTCCGAGGAGAATTCTCAAGGGACAGTCCCAATGCTGGGAGCCACAAAACAGCCCTCCCACCTGCCAATGTACCGTACTGACGTGGACTCCATTTCCTGTGCACTGTGTTTGGAGAAGACCAGGGCTTAGTGTGGCAGGTCTACTACTACTCAGTCCCACCTGTGTGGCTGACAGCTAGTGCCCGACGCCCCCAAACACTCGCAGTACCCTCCTTTCCTGATGGCCCTGCCCCCTGGCATCCCAGAAGCGCTGCAGTTCCCTCCTAGCTGCTCAGCCCTAGGCAGCTCCAGGAAGCCTAAGGGCTCGTGGCTGGCTGGCAGGCCTTCCCACCCTTGGAGGGAATGGGACAGGGCCTCTCATGGGTGAAAAGGACCGTCATCCCTCCAGCTACTTTGCTTTTCCTGCATTTCCCTGGTTTCCCTGGAGTTGGGCCTCTGATGTGGGTTTTCCTCCTGCATCTGGGGAATCTTCATACGGGTCTGTTGCATCTTAAACAAGTCCTGGGACTCTGCTGGTGTGGTCCCCTGGCTAGGAGCCACTGGAAGCTGCCTGCACCTGGGGTCCTGGCAGGCGGGAGCCCCTCTTGCTCATCCTGTGGGCTATATGCCTCCAATGCTATCCGCAGCTGCGCCACCACTGTGACAACGGTAGGCTCTGCAGGACCCCCTGACCCCCGCCAGCTCTGCCACCAAAGGCTGTTCCTGGCCCCCAGGGTTCCCTGGCCATGCCAGACTGCGGACAGGAGGCCCATGGCCCGCCGTGCCCTCGCTCCGTCTTGCAGATGAACTTGTGCAGCAGGAGCTGGAGACGGCTCATCCCGGAAGCCACAGCAGACGGGGAAACTGACCTTGCTGCCTTGCCTGCCCTGAGTAAATGGCTGGTTGAAGCCCCTGCACTCCTTCCAGGCAGTGGCCTGGGCCATGTTCCTCATCTTGGCTGTTACCAGCTTTGGCATCTTCATCCCCTTCCTGTCACATAACTGGAAATACGTTGCCTATGTTGTATTCTTTATGGGGGTGCCTGCTTCCTGAAGTGGGATGAGGCTTTTGCCAGCTCCAGGCTCTCTGCCTGCTGGCCATGTGATCCTGTGCTACTCGTCCTCTGCATAGTCACCAGCGGGAGTGGCCTGACCTGTTCCCTACCCCCAGTGCCCTCACTGCACCCCACACACCCCCACTGTCACAGAACCCGAAACCCTGCACCTTTCCATGCAGCTCATGGGCTTGGGGTGCTGGCAGAGATGCTTACTGGGGAGTTCAGGCCCCTTGCCCACCCTGGGTGCAGGGAGAGTGTGCCAGGGGCCTGGGGCAGCAGGGGGCCGTGGCAGGACAGAGGGCCCCAGGACAGGAGGACTTGCACAGTGGGTCCCTGTAGCCCTCTTAAGAGATTGCAGAGTGTGCCACCCAGCACAGGGCAGGCATGTTGATTGGGAAGCATATCAAGACTACCATCCCTGGGAGCTGTCAGGGGTAACCCTTGTGGCTAGTGGCCTTTCTCATCTGAGACCTTCCTGGGGGCCCATGTCGGTTGTGTGGGCCCCATTTCATACCCAGCCCATCCTGGGTCTGTGGCATTTGACCAGGGAACCCTGGGTCCCTACCAAAGGTCGCCCAGTATTGGTGCCAGGGACAAGCAGGGCCAGTGTTGAACCCACATCCCTACAATGGGAAGTAGCTGTTAGCTCCCTCCGCAAGGATATGGCCTGCACTGCCCATGTCTCTTCCCGGCCAGGTGTGTGTAATGGGGGGCAAGGGTGGGAGGGAGGTGACCGGGCAGGACGCAGGAAGGATCCACGGCTTCTCTCAGGCCTCAGCTACCTGTCTTGAGCCCTACAGCTTTAAAACAGTAGAGGGTGGTGTGATGGCCCAGGTGCAGCCAGCCCGCTACAGTTAGAGTCTGCCCATCTCGCCCCATGCCTCACGCACAGATGCTGCAGTGTCCTTGCAGCTGACACTGTGATGCCCAGTGTGCATCTGGTGACTACTTGGGTACCCAGAGCCACCGTTCTGTGGCCTCGCCTGAGAGGTCACACAGGACGTCACCACCCAGTCCTTACACTGAGACTGACTTGCCCAGCTTTCTGAACAAGTCCATTGGTAGATGCGTGGGCCCCTCCAGGACCCTACAACGCTCATGTGGGGTGAGGCTGCTGGGCCCCGAAGGTCCCTGCCTGTGATTGTCAGAGGGACCAGGGCATCTCCCTCACACTAGATTTCTTTGTGTCAATGTCTTAAATAGAAAAAGGGCTATTCAGCTTTTCTGTTTCATCTTGTGATTTTCCCAAAAATGTGAGTATTTCATCCAAATTGTCAGATTTCTTGGAATACAGTTGCTTGCGCTGTGTCCTGTGTTAGTGTCCATGGGACCACCCGCCATGGGACTGTCCATGCCCGGGTTATCACTTTGCTTATTGAATAATTGTTTGCACTGCAAAATTATAATTTTCTGTCTGCTTTTTAAAAAAAATGTCTGCTTTTATTTTTACTGTTTCTTTTTGTTCACTTTGGGTTTACTTTGCTCTTCTACCTTCTTCAGTGGACACTTACGTCACGGATTTTAGACCCTTTTTCTTACTATATTTAAAGCCACAAGTTTCCCTCTAAGCAGATGCTTACACACAGATGTGCACATCAGCGGTCACACACCAGCCGCGGGCACCTGCATGTCACATACAGGTGCACAGGTGCATGGGGAGGGGCTCCCTTGCCCCCACCGTCTCCCAGCTCAGAGAGAAGGGTGTCTCCTGGGAATCTGGCATTCAGTTTGTGCCCTGACCTGGCCCCACTTGTCTGCAGTGGTCTGGGTGGGGCAGACAAGCAGGGGCCCAGGGGACATTAGGCACTGGCCGCCTCTCAGCTGCCCATCCTTGTGGTCATTTGGCTTGTCTTGGTTTGCAGGTGACAGCTGAGCCCGAGAGTGCCAGCCTTAGTGGGGACAAGATGGGGGTGTGGGGTGGGCAGAGAGCCTGCCTGCCGCACGGAGCAGTGGCACACACCGTGAGGAAGTGCGAGCTGAGCTAGCTCTCCCCCTGGGGCCCTGAGACAAGGCTCCCAGGTGCCACATCACCAGGGTGGGTCCCGAGCCAGGCAGGGCTGATCTGGCCCAGCCAGGTAGGCACACACGGGCTGTCACCAGGCGTCCGCGTGGAGGGGCTGGCAGGGCAGCTGCTGTGCTTCCCTGTGGCCTCAGGCACCGCCAGCCTTGCCCCCTTCCTCATGCCTGGCAGGTGTTTCTCAGTTCCTGGTGACGGCCACTCCAGCCCACGCCCTGTGGGTCCATCCTGTACAGACCCCACCAGTGAGCTTTGGCAGCCACCACGGCCAAGCCCTCTGCCTCCCCAGCCCCATGCAGCCTCTGACCTGGCCAGTCTCCCCATAACCATGTCCCTGAGTATGTCTGGTCCAGGAGCTGAACACAGGACGGTCATCAGTCCTGTGTGTGCTGAGCAGAGCTGTCCCACTTTCAGGTTCCTGTGCCTGGTGGGACACAGTGGGGTTTCCAAAGCCCCATGTCACCCCATAGCTTGTCTTATCACAGCCACAAAGATGGGAAGCAGCTGGACAGTCCCATAGGCAGCCCGTCCTGAGATTCTCCAGTGGCCCCAAAACATGCTTTATCAGGTCCTTTTAACCCGGGGATCCAGGCTCACGCCTGCAGGTGGTGCTGGGGTCTAGGTCTCTGGTCCAGCGCAGCGCTCACCTGCCTCTAGTTGGGCAGCTCTTGTGATTTTCTCTACCGCAGTGGCTTCCAGGGCATCTGCCAGTGTCATGTCCTCTGGTCTGGCACCATCAGGGGGCTGCTGCTTGGGAGGGCCACAGAGTCCCTCCCCAAGGCAAGGAATACCTGGCTATCCTCATCCGGATGTGCTCTTAGCTGGAGCCTGTGAAGTGTGGGAAATTTCCAACTTTGCTGCTCCCCTGCGTTGTTCGGCCGCTGTGAAGGGTGTCCCCTTGGTGGCACTGGGAAGCTGCTCTGTGTGCGCTTCTCAGGCTGCCGAAAGAGCCACAGTCCTCTCTCAGGCTGGGCCAGAAATGGAGGTGTGGGCTGGGAGGCTCCAGGGAGGACTGACCCAGGCCTGTCCCAGCTCCGATGGCCTCAGGCATCCCTGCACATTGACAGCAGTGCCTCTGTGTCTGCTTGTGGTCGTCCCTCTGCATGTCTGCATCCTGAGTTCCTCCTACAAACACATGAGTCTTACAGGGTTGGCCACTCCAATGACCACAGAGACCCTGTTTCCAAATAGGGCCACTCTCGCAGGCTGAGAGTCAGGACTTCATCATCTTTTGGGGGATGCAGTTTCAACCCCTGATGGGGGTTTGCTTCTGTGCTGGGTGTCCATTATCTGCCTTCTTGGCCTGTAACAGCCCCATTGGGCTGTTGGGCGCTCTGGGTCTTTTTGAGTCAGCCCTGGGTTCCTTGTCCAGGATCACTCTGAGCTCCTATCTGCTTTGTGGTGCAGCAAGGAGTCCCAGGCTCACCTGTGCTCCTGTCCCCACCTGGACCGGCCCTGGCCTTCCTCATCACTGCCCCCAGTCTGTGGCTTGGGATGCCCACCCTGGAAGCTGTGCTTTGTTCCTGGAGGGGTCCCTGCCCTGGACTCCACAGACATGAAACCTCAAAGGTGGACGGATGCAGTGCAGAGGTCAGAGGAACCCTTTCCCCTGTTCTGCAAAGGGAAACAGCTCGATGCCCTCCGTCTGCTGCGTGGAGGGGCTGATGTCACTTCGTTTCATCTGGGAGAGCCTGTGCACAGCCCAGGGCGGAATGGACTTGGCAGCGTGATGCCGCGCCGCCCATGGGTTGCCCCTCCAGGCACCGGGGCCGGCCGGTGAGGACGTGACTGCGCCGGTGGGAACTCCTTGTGGGCTCCCTCCACCACCTCTTCCTGCCAGAGAACAGGACGGGAAAGGTTAACAGCATGCTGAGGGCGTGTGTCCTGGCTGGCGC
Organism: Smutsia gigantea; assembly: GCA_032199065.1. Classification (NCBI taxonomy): domain Eukaryota; kingdom Metazoa; phylum Chordata; class Mammalia; order Pholidota; family Manidae; genus Smutsia; species Smutsia gigantea. The sequence goes on along the minus strand of JAVSCE010013202.1, from coordinate 270,619 downwards.
CTCCGTCATGTTTATTTACTAAACACAGATTGTTGCTAGGGGACGTTCAGTCGGTTCTCAGAGCAGCCTTGCCTGGAACTTGGCTGCAGCGGCCTCCTGCCTTGTATGAAAGTGATAGCTTGAACCCAAGATGCGAGGTAAAATTACACCTGAAGGTGAAGGCAGGGACCTGTGGGTGGGCAGAGGGTCGGCCACCCCATCCGTGTGTGACGTCTTGGGCAAAGTGTAGCCAACTCACTTGGCGTAGCATCACTACGGGCGGCCTGGGCGTTAGTGGGCCCACCTGGACCCAGCTGAGCACCGGCTGTGCCTGGTGAGACAGTGGTGGGAGACCTGCCCCTGTTCTTGTTGCAGGCTGCTTCCTGCACGAGGGTCTGTGGGCAGCTTCCTGCATCCAGGCAAGACTCAGCGTATCTGGGCACGTGGGGTCCCTGCCCTGGAAGCTGTGCTTTGTTCCTGGGGGACATGTTCTGGGAAGTGGCCTGGCCCTGGCACCTGCAGGTTTGGGACGGCTGGGGACACTGGCTGTAGGTGGCTCTGTAGGGCTGGCCCATCAGGCCATGCCATCCCCATACCAACTCCATGTGCAAGCTGAGGGTAGGTGGGGGGCAAAGGGTATCGCTATGCACCTCAGTACTGGCTTTACCTGCCGGTACTGGGCAGAGGCCCCATCCAGCCACCCATCCTCCTGACCACCCCCCCGCCTGCCGGTTTCTGATGAGGGCAGAGGAAGAGGCCGTCCTTAGGCCACAGTGCAACTTCCTGCCATATCCCCTTGTCCTCAGCTGTCCCCTGCCTGTGTCCTGCCACACAGGATGGACGTGCTTCTGCTGCCCCAGTAACCACACAAACAGTGTTGTGTGTCCATCCTGCACCTCAGGCTTCAGGGAGCAGGGGGGCCAGTATGCCAGGCCCGTCCGTGCTGCCCCTGCACTGGGCCACGGCCTCCACCTGCTCAGCAGCAGAGTTGGGGAGGCTCAGGCCCTACCCTACTGCAGGGAGGGCCCGGGTGTCACCGTGTCCCCTAGTGGCACATTCCCTGGCCCCACAAGCATCCCCAGGCTCTCAGTTATCTCACACCCACTTTCCTGGTGCCTCTGGAAACTGCTTCCTGGTCCAGCCCTGCTGGCTCCTTGGTGTCTCCATACCCACACTGATACCCGGGCCTGGGGCTGTGCTCAGCGCCTGGGGGCTGGAGGGCCCGGGAGGGAAGGGCAGCTTTGGCCTGAACCGGCCTCCCCCTGGCTCCTCAGCCTGGTGCTTGTTGCGCGCAGGCCTGTTGGGCAGACGTGCACTGACCCCAGGCCGGAGCCCGGGCGGCTCCAGCCTGAGCGGCAGACCTGACCCCACAGCGGGAGCCTGCGAAGGGCCCCGTAAGGCGCTCCTGCGGTTTGGGCAGTGATCAGGACTCCCTGCTGGGAGGCTGCCTGGGCGCTGGCCCCTCAGGGAAGTCCCGGGCTTGGGGGCTTTGGCATGCCGCTGTCTCACCCACGGGAAGAGACCCGCGGGCAAGCGTCTCTTCCCGCCACACCCAGGCCACCCTCGTCTGGGAGGCAGGCCTGAACCCTGAGCCCTCCTGGCCCAGAGCTCCCCGGAGAAGTGGGGCAGGGCCACGGCCTGTTTGGTTTCCATGGGGATGGGGGGGGCGCCAGGGCGTGGGGCAGGGAGGGGGCGTGTGAGGGCTCGTGTCCCCTGGGAGCTGGAGGGCCGCCCCACGCCACAGGCTCACTGCAGGGAGTCGGGCTGCCCTTGTTCCTACCCACACGCATGGGCTCCAAGGGTCTCTGACACCCAGAGGGCCCCCACGAATCCTCAAGCCACTGGCTTGTGCCACCAGGCCACGCCGGCCACTGGTGCCGTGGTGGGACACGGGGCCACAGCCTGAGGATGGGTTCACGAACACCTCACAAAGCGTCCTGAGGTCGAGGTGTCCGACCTGTGTCCCTTGTGGTGGGCCCTCCCCTTCCTGCAGCCAGCCAGGCAGCTCCAGGCCTCACGGGCACCTCAAGCCATGTGACCTTGCAGGCTGTGTTGTCCTTGAGTGACCGGTGGGCTCTTCTTTTCCCACTGCTCAGCCCACTTGCTGGCCAAGTTCATTGACCCGGCCGAGGCTCCAAGCATGTGCCGACCTTCAGCTGGTCCAAACACGCACATGTGATTCAGAACCAGAATTGCTGAGACAGGGACCACAGGCTTAGGCAGAATAGGGGGAGGGCCTCCGGAAAAAGCAAGGCAGGGTATTTACAGTCAGAGCAATGTAACTACATGCAGGGAAACCCCCTACCAAAACTCTGTTAAACATTAAGCTCTAGAGTCAATCTTCCGTGAGATCAGTTAATATTCCCCAGATGAAGAAGATTCACTTTAGCATGCTGAAAGACCCAGGCCTATGTGCTGTCTTTCCTCTTTCAGACCTAATTAGGTGATTTGCAATCTGGGCAATTAATAATGGCAAGTAAGCCCAGCCATAAACAATATAGTAAAAGGTAGGAAGGATTCCACCTTAAAGATAAGATTGCATTTTAATACCCAGGAAGTTAAGAAGTAAGATTCTTTACTTACTCTTTAGCAAACAATACCTCAGCCCACCTTGGGGCCTGGGCAGGTGGTCTTGTTTGATACACTCCCAGACCAAGAAACTGGTATCTCAGGGAGAAATCAGAGCAGGAAGTTCCTTACGTTAATTTTAAATATTCAGGGACCACTTAACAAGTCCGCACCCCTAAGCCTTTTCTCACGTTCCCAAAAATCCTCCACTGCCTATAAAACCCCTAGACAACACACCACTATGGGGCGGGGGTCTCTTGTCCCCTCCTGGCATGAGCCAGGAACTCTGTCCTCTCACTGTGTAAGTCCAGGGAGAGGGAATCCCGGGGCAAAATACCTCTAAAAACTGAAATCAGTCAAGGGGAGAAGTAAAGTTTAAAATCGTTTATTGCTTACAAACTGCAATCTGGGTCCTTCTCTCTTCCCTGCTCCAGCAAAAGCAAAACCGGCCCTCCCCCTCACCTCTCAGGTACAGATAAGCCCTCCAAGCCCAGGTAATTGCCCATTGATATGGAGATGAACTTCTCTCCACCCCTGAGGAATGATGCAAATGAGCTAAAGCCATACTTCTCTTCACCTCTGAACGCCTACTGATATGCAGATGTGCTAAAGCCAGGCGAGATCTTCAGGAAATAATTACAATTTTACCCACACCCTGTATCTCTCAATAAAAGCCTCTCCCTGGCTCTCTTACCTTGGGTGTTTGCTAAGTTCATTCTTCAACTCTGCAAACAAAAACCCCCAGCACCATTGCCACCTGTGTGATGTCACCGTGTGTGTGCCTGGGCGTGGGAGTTGGCAACCCAGCAATCTGAGTCTCTGGCTGCGGCAGAGCCAGGGCCAGGGGATTCCTTCTGGGCCTGCACCTGTGGGGTCCCCCAGCACCTCTCCCTTCAGAGGGGTAGCCCCTGACCTGGGGCAGGGAGGGCACCATCTGCTTTGGGCCTCGCAGTCCCCACGCCCCCCAGATCAAGCCCCCACCCCTGTACCACGTGGAGGTGTGGCCGAGGGCAGGCCCTGCCACTGGCACCCGGCTCTTCTCTGGCCAGGCTGTTGCCCATTTCTGCCCACCAGGCCAGGCGCTCTGACCCTGCCCCCTCCCGCACAGGCTGCTGACAGCTGCCCCCACATTCTTACAGGAGCACTGCACACCTGTAACAAGTGTATCTCCAGCTTTGACCACCACTGCAAGGGGCTCCACAACCGCATGGAGAGCAGGAACTACTAGTGAGGGCCTTTTGCGGGTGGGGACCACATGGGCCACATCCGTCTTTGTTGGTTCTGAAACACCTCTGGGTGGAGCCAACCCTGAGCACCAGGTCATGCCTTCCTCAGTCACTGGAGACCCCTCAGGGCCGCGAAGACCCAGGCCCTCTCCAGGGGGCACAGGCTGGGCTGACGGGTCCCTGACCTGCTGGTCTGGGCCCACCCGTCTGTCTTCTTCCTGCTGAGGCTGCCAGGCTGCCAGCACAGGGTCGTGGACAGGCTCAGGGTGAGGGCCATGGGGTCGCTCAGCTCCCCAGTCATTAGAGCTATGCATCCTCAGGAAGACACCTGCCAACTGGCCAGACGTGCAGCAAGCAGGCCTTTGCTGCAGCCTGTCCCCCAGGCTGCTTGGTGGAGGGCACAGGGGGCAAAGTGGTTGCAGCAGATGTGCAAAGTGGTCGCCAGTCACCACGCAGAGGACCATGCGAGAAACACACCATTTGTGCTGCATGAAAGAAGCTCCGCTGCTCTGAGCAAAAAGCAATCCAAAGGCCTCGTGATGAGAAAAATCTAAACAGAACTGACAGGAAGAGCCCCAGGAGCCCAGCCCCATCACTTCCCCATAGAAGCGGGACCTGCCATCAGGGTGGGACCAGCCCTGTTCACAATGGCTCGGCTCCTCCCTTCCTTAGGGCACATGCCTTCTTAGGGCTGAGGCACCTCAGGGTCTGGTCCCCCATCAGGGCACAGGTGAGGAGGTGTGGCCTTGCACCTGAGGACTGAGGGGACAGTGCCACGGGGCACCCAGCTGGAGCTTGGAGGTCTGACACAGCTCGGCCCTGAGCAGGACCCAGAGGCCCTCCCCACGTCCACCATGCCTGTTGCCTGTCCTCACGGGAGCCCTGCGTGCACAAGTGCCCCCACTCTGGGGTGCAGGCAGGGTGAGAGCAGAAGGCGACCCCAGCTGTGTGCAGTGGGAGCTCACCCCTGGGCCTGCCCCTAATTCCCTCCCATCCCTTCACCCGTCAGGTGGAGAAAGCCAGAGAGCACTGGTATTTGCAATGTAATGGGGCCAAAAGCTTTGGCAAAATACGTAACAGACCCTGAGGGGGCGGCCGGGTCGCCAGAGCAGAGGAAGAGGAGCCGGGGGTGGGAGCCACGGCCATACTGACACAGCAGGACCGAGGCCAGGAGAGGAGGGACGTAGGTCTCTGAGGCTAAGAGGAGGACAGCACACATGATTTCCGGCACAGGCCGTGGCCCCCACCCCATCAGGAGCGCCCATCTCTCCCAGGTGAGGGCGTTCTTCCCCAGCAGCAGTTGGGATTTGGGCCTGACGGGTTGCCCCTGAGCATCCAGGCCCCCAAGAGACCAGACCCCATGTGGGGCCACAGCACATCCCTGCAGCTGTGGGGACATGGGGACTTGGGGACCTGCACCATGGGTTCACAGGACCCAGAGGACACCTCGAGGGGGGCAGCTTCCTCCCAGCTGCAGGGCCTGTCCACACACACCCAACCTATGGAGAACACGCCATTCAGCCTCAAGAAACTTCCAGAAGTCTAGCAAAGAGTAACAGAATCAACGATTTCAGGAAAACAAGACTTCACCGAACATCGAAACTGCTACAGGAGCAGTTTTCTTAAGATATCATAATGGCAGAATGACTAAAGGAAGGCTTTCTAGTGAAAGCATATTCCAAGAATTTACCCAGAACTTACTGTTTTGGGCAGCTGGACCATTCTCCGTGCACAGACAAGGGGCAGGAGTGACTTTGGTCTAGTCTGCACGCAGGTGTGCAGGGGACCTTCTACAGGTGACGGTCAAGCTGCTTTGCATCAGGCACAGCAAGGCTGCACCCCAGCCCTTCCCAGCCAAGCCTGGGCACCCGATAGGATGGCCCCTGGGGCCCCCACCACATACTCGATGGCAGTGTGGCCCTCACTGCAGGCTGAGCCAGCTGCCATGAGAGTGGGAGCAGGGATGCCAGCTCATGGGGTGCGAGCTGTGGCTGGGATGCACGCATGTTCTCAGAGGGCTGGGCACCTTGGCACGCGCCCGAGGAAACAGTTTCTGTGTGTGAGCTGGGGTGGCTGCCCCTCCCACAGCCTCTTGTGCGATCAAGTTTGATTCATGTTTCTAAGCTTGAGACGATAGAAAACTGTAGGGGCCAGTGGAGGTGGACACACATCAGTGGCATTGCGTGGCAAGCCTGTAAGTGCTCAAAGGTCAGAGGAGGAAAGGAAGGGGCCGCAGGGGCCCCGAGAGCAGGCTGGGATGCAGGGTGCCCACACAGGAACCTGCCCTGAGCCCGGCTCTGCCTGCCCACAGGTACTTCTTCAGCTCTGTGGCCTCTGCCTCGGCGGGCCGGCTGTGCCTGGGGGTCATCCTGCTGTACACCCTCATACAGCACTTCGTCGACCCAGGGAAGCTCCACACAGACTCCTGCTTCGGAGGTGCACCGCTGCCACTTCCAGGGTTGCGCCCACTCAGTGCCCGTGTCTTAGCCTCACTCTCCGCTGTCTTCTGGGTAAAGGTCTTCATTCTGGGTAGTTAGCCAGCTCGCTCTGGGCTGGGTGAGCAGAGTGGGCTGCCAAAGCTGGAGGGTGGCCTGTGCTTTCCCCGGGAGCCCCGTGTCCACGCTGCCAGGTAGTACCAGGCTTCCGTGTGGGGTCCCCACCCTGCCCCCCCCAGTTGTTGGGAGGGCCGCCTGGGGACGAGGCCTGGGGGGTGCATGGCTGCCAGCCCTGCAGCCCTCACTGAGTGGGTCCTAGATGTCCACATCTTGCTTGTGGGAGCTGTGGGGCTGGCTGGCCTCAGCAGTGTGTCGTGATCTCACCTTCAACTGCAACTCTGCCCGTATTTGGAGAGCATGTCCTGTGACTAAGGATCTTGAGGTCCTCCTGGATTAGGGTGGCCCTGAATCTAATGACAGGTGTCCCTAAGAGAGACAGAAGAGGACAGACACAGAGGAGAGGCCTCAGAACAATGGAGGCAGAGACAGGAGGATGCAGCTACAAGCGTGAGAGTGCCTGGGGCACAGCAGCTGGGAGGATTCAAGAGGAAGGATCCTCCAGGGTGCCTCTGGCAGAAGCAGAGCCGGCCTCCAGCCCCAGACCTGAGAGAGGATGAACTTCCATTGTTGAAGCCACCCACCTGTGGCCATCAGTCACAACAGCCCAGGCCCTGTAGGAAAGGATTCAGGAGGAGCACCTCCCTGAGCCTGTCCTGGTTGCTCTGGGACCCACCCTGGGCATCTCTGCAGAGCACATCATAGCCCAGTGCGCCAGGCAGGAGAATTTAGAGCATTGTCACTCAGTCCAGAACGTTCTGGGAGCCACCAGCCTCACCCCCGTCCCCACCCCTCAGGTGCTGCCTGCCCTCCATGGACGACACCCTCCTGGGATGTGCACAGCAGACAAGCCTGGAAGACCAGCAGCAAGGACGTAGTGGGGTGTCCCCCACACTCCCCGAGCCCATGCTACAGGCGGTGGCCGGCTGGCCCGGAGCCCGGCGATGCCGTCTGCTGCTACGCCCACTGCAGAAGCCGCCGCCTCCCCAGCAGGGGCATCACGCTGAGCCCTTGTGAGGACGGACCCCTAAGTGCACCCGCCTCTTTCTGCAGCGAGAGTGAGCGGTGGGAGTCTCTGCAGGGGCAGGAATTGCTGCCCGTGTCCGGACACAGCCAGCCACACGCCTCGCCCTCCTGATGCTCAACAAAGGCTTAGCCACAGGGCCGCCCGGTGCCAGCAGCTTCCAGAACACGCTTCCAAGCGTGAGCTCTGTGAGCCCATGAACGGCCCTGGGACTCCTCCCTCACTGCCTGGTGCTGTGGGTCCCTTGTGGGCATCTCAGACACTCCCGGCTCAGCCCGGAGCCCGGCAGCGCCTGTGTGGCTCCCTTAAGCCCCCAACAGCCATCATCTGACTGGCTTTTGCAGGCTGTAAGCAGAGGGAAGGACCTCAGTGACGCAGAGCCCAAGGGAGGCTGGCTTCTCCCTTGGATTTGCTGGGTGGGGGACTTGGGGAGATTGGCTCCATGTGAATTCTTGATGGAGGCAGGGCCTGGGTTTGCTGGTCTAGAAGATTCCACAGGCTTATTAGACACAGGTTCCCAGCATACTTGACTCTCACTGGGTAAATGCATATGATGTAACCAGCTAAGGGGACAAGCGTGTGGTCTGCCACCCTGCACACGCTGGGCGCTGCCAACAGCACACACAGAGCCAGGCATGGTGACGGTCATCTGTGGGGAGCCTGGGTCCAAACTGCACTGTGGAGAGAAGACATTAAGCTGGAAGTTGGTTTTCACTGGCTCACATGCAGCCCTTCAGTGTTTTCCTCATGCTCGATTTTTGGAAGTAGTGTGGTTGTGTGTCGTCTGCGTGTGGTCACAGGGGAGCACATCCTAGAGATGCCCTGGTGGCTGGTTTCTGGTTCTGTGGGAAGGGTGGCTGTTGATAATGGAGAAGGTCCAGTGAGGCAGTGTGGGCACTGGGGCCAGGCTCTGAGACCTGGGCACTCAGCACCCTCACCCAGCCCCACTTCCAGATCCACAGAGTGGGAATCACAATGCCCACTGCAGGCAGGAGGGGCCGCAAGGGCACTTAGGGAAGGCAGGGCACACACTTGCAGGACCAGGAAGGGCTCACCTGGGCAGGGAGGCACTCCCTGAAGTTGCTGTTTCCTCCCCCACTGGTGCCCACCTGGTGAGAGGTCTGGATGCATGCATTCCTCCCTTGTCCCCAAAAGTCTCCAGCAAGAGCCCTTGGCCTCTGTTCCTGCCCTTGTTCCCCATAAGGACAAAGACCTCAGTGGTCCTGGGCATCAGGGTGGTCGTGCTGCTCTTGGACACGGTCAGCCTCCCGCTGCTCGGGAACCTGCTTGTCTTTCCCCTCTACTGAGCCCCAACTCCAAGTCGGCCAGTCTTTGCCCCAAGCTCACACGTGTCCTGAGGCAGGAGGTCCCTCCTTCAGCTTCTACCAGAAATGAGCTCAAAGCACAAAGAGAAGCACCTGAGAGAGGCAGCAGGGCTGAATTCTGTCCCAAGGCACACAGAAAACATGAAGGCATTTGAAAAATAGTAAGTGGAGATGCTCAGAGAGAAAAAGGAATAACATCTATGAGGCAAGAACAGGATAATATGAAAAAAAGAACAGGGGAGTTAGAAAAGCACCAACCAGAGAGTCTAACAATGGAGACATTAAGTTCAGTGACAGGGTATCTGCTAAGTGACTATGCAGAGAGACCTGGTGTCTGCGTGGCAGCTGCATGCGGCAGGCTCCATTGCGTGCATGGGGAAAGCAGGCCGCCCCCACCCTGTGAAGTCCTTCTCTGGATGGAACCACCACTCCTCTGTCGCCTCCAAGAGAAGGCAGCCCAGGAGGGGCCTCTTGATCTACTGCAGGGAACATCCCAGCTGAGCCGGACGAGTGCCCTGGGCCCTGGCCAGCCAGGCTCTTCCCAAAACTGCTGAGTGCACCGGAGGGAGAGCAGTGGGGTGGCCCGGGCTGGGTGCGTTTGGGGGGCAGTGCCCCGGCAGCCACATGCATAGGAGCCTGGAGGTGGCAGGTGGGCAGGCCGGCCCGTCTGGGAACCTGCTGCAGCCTTCAGGCCACGGGATGAGCTCACAGGGATGCAAGAGGGACTCTGGGGAGCTCAAAAGCCACAGGACTTGGTAGCAGCTGGAGCTTGGGGCCAGGGGCCTCCCGGGCTCTGACTTGGGGAAGCAGGAGGGTAGTTGTGTGACTCTGACTGGACATGGGGATGCACAGGAGGCCCTCTGAGAAAGAGTACATTCAGGACCAAATATCAATTTTAGGGAATTCCAACATCAGAGATTTCCAGGAAAACGCTGGGATATTACTTACTGTTAGTTATAGTAAAATTAACCTAAAGTGTAGCGGCTTAAAACAGCACGTAGCTGTCACCTCTGCCCCTATGGGCCAGGAGCCTGGCAGAGGTAGCCACAGCTCCAGCCCTGGGGCTTTCCTGAAGCTCTGGTCAAGGTGCCGCAGCAGCTGCGGTCTCATCTCGAGCAGGGGACACCCACGTGCAGGCTTGTCACCAGGCCGTGGTGTGGCTGTTTCTTGCCTCAGCTCGAGTCCGCCAGCAGCCGCCTCCCCTTCCTCGTCATGTGGACACTCCAGCGTGTCAGAACGCCTGTGACAGAGCAGCTGGCTTTGTCAGAGTGAGCACATGAGGGCAGCAGAATGGCACTCAGCCATGGAGTGAGGTCCCTTCACCTGGTCCACAAGTTGCTAGGACCAGCCACACTCCCGGACACGCTGCCCAGGCGCGGACGCCCGGAGGTGGGGGCTGCAGGGACACGTCAGAGCTTCTGGCAGATGGACGGTCCATTCTGAAGCTTGGGAGAGGGACATGCCGAGCAGCCCGTGGAGCTAGTGGAGGAGGGTAAGCTAAGCCAGAGCAAAACAAGGAGAAGCGAAGGCAGTGGTGGAGATCCCCGGGGAAGGAGACGGCTGGGCCCACGGGGGCTCACCGGCCTGGGCAGGCGGCCTCAGAGCTTCCTGCGTGGGTGGGGCGAGGGGGCGACCGCCGGCAGTCTGCCCAAAAGCTGAAGTTAGGCTTCTGTGGGTGGCCTTTCAACTTTCCAGAAATAATTACAAGCCATCTGTTCTCGTGTTTGTTGGTTTCCTGGGGAAGAAATGGAAAGTGTGGCCCCTCCACGGAGCACGTGGATGAAACAGGCACAGAACCAATGTTCAATGCCGCTGCTTTTTTACCGATAAACATGTGTCTCCGATTCTTCTAATAACCTGGGCAGTTGTCTCAGTTCTGTTAAAATTGAGCTGGGCCAGCACTTGCCACAGGTCACCCTGATTTCACGGTCCTGTGCGGCTGGCAGGGCCGCCCCTCCCAGGGCGGGCCCATGGGCCTTCGGGAGCTGAGAAGCTGCTGGCTGCCGCCCGAGGCCGGGGCTCCAGTATGGCCTCCAGCAGCTCCAGCCTTCTGAGGCAGGGACAGCTCCTGAAGCCCAGCGTGGAGCCCTGGGAGGCGGTGGTGCAGGCCAGCACACTGCCCCCCTGCCTGCCTATAGATGTTGAAAGGTGACTCTCCTTTTCCGATGTTCTTTCTAGTGGTCAAGAAGTTAAGCACATCCGATTGTATGACACAGGGCTGCCCACACCACAGTTCAGATATCCCAGCAGGGAAGACAGATCTGCCCTTCCAGACAGCAGGCTTGCTTCATGTACAGGTGTTATGGAAAATACTGGGAAGACCTGGACTGGATCGCTGATGGAAGAACCAAGTGGCACTTGGAAGTCTTGGAGTGTTGAGGGTTTATTTCACACCGGCAGGCTCAGAGGGGAACAATCTCCCAAGGTCTGAGCCCCAAACAAAGGCAAAGGGAGCGATATATATCTTTCTGCTTCTGTATCTACAACATTTATAGGTGCGTAGCGAGCGAGCAGGCAAGGGGGAGTGAGTTTAGGGAGTAAGGGCCTGGCGGAGCGGGGAGTAAAGGGGAGGTTAAGGGGGTTTCTGTTGTCTTTGCTGAGAAGAGCCGCAGACGGGAGCCCCTGGACTAGACTGCTGTCCTTGTAAGTTTTTCCCTACCACAGGCTGTCCCTCTGCTTCACATTCGCGTGTCCACAGGGCTGGGACAATGGCCAACGCCACTCTCTGGCTGGGACCTTTTAGCCACAAGCCTCTGCATCTATGTCGGGTGGTCCTGTGAGTGTGCATAACATGTGTGCTGCAGTCCACATTTGTGTCTGCTGTGTGGTACATGTTAGATCGTTTCTATGTTCACTCCTCACGGATCAGCCAGCAAGGCTGACTCCTTTTAGTTTCCCCATTTCTGCAAGCTGCTTCTCATCAGATTAAAAACATTTGCTCTTCAAAAGGTCACCATTAAGAAAGTGAAGATATAAACCCAGACAGAAATATCTGCCAATCCACAATACATAAAGAATTTTCAAAACTCAAATAAGAAAAATGACTGAGTTTTTTCAATGGGCAAAAGATTTGAACAAACTCTTCACCAAGGAGACCTGTGGGTGGCATAAGCACATGAAAAGATGGTTCCCATCATTCCGCATCAGGGAAATGCAAATTAAAACCACGGTGGGGTACACTACACACCCCTGGAATGTCTGTCCTCAAAAAGATTAGCACCACCAAGCGTTGCTGAGGCCGTAGAGGTGCACGTCCCCGGCGCTGCTTGTGGGGAGGTAAAATCACACCACTTTGGAAAGCAGTTTGGCATTGAAGAGTGAAGTCCGTCCATCCCACCTCCAGTTTCCTACCAAAGCGAAGTGAGAACACACATACACGTAACAAGGGTTGAGAGAAGAGCCTCCCTGTGGATGAAATGAGAGTTCCTGTGGCCAGGATTCTCACCTGGCCCTGGTCGATTAGCTCACTGCGCACCTGTGGGCAATACATGGCTGTTGACTCTATATAAAGAGCTCCGCCCAGTGCTCTGGACGCAACACGGTGGCAGGGCTGTGAGGCTGCAGGAGAGCAGAGCAGAGGCTGGAGTGGTAGCAGCACCGAGGACAGAGGCCCAGAGGACAGCTGTGTGGACAGAGGGCCCAGAGGCACAGACTGGCTTGGTGCATGCAGACTCACTCTGAGTGAATGGGATTCTAGCGACTGACCCGCCACCTGGAAATAAAGTTGAATATAACCCTTTCACCCCAAGAACATTTTGCTGTCAATTTCTTTGGTCACATTGAATCCATAGTGAACTTGCCCAGGGCTGAAACCCACTGGCAAGACAATTGGCATAGTCGACAGGATTCATTATTGACCAAGGAAAATGACAGGCTGCCCTTATGGGAGGGGTGCTTCAGCAGGCTGCCCCTGGAATGGGGAGACAGTGGATCGTCCCCCAATGGGTATGTGGTCTGAGGTGGCTTGTCTCCTAGAGGACTGGGCCCCACCCCAGGACTGGAGGCAAGTGGAGGTGACACCTGAGGCAGTAGGGGTGGCCCTTGGTATAGTAAGCAGATCCTTTGAGAAGCAGAGTGCCCATGAGGCAGTGGGGACTGTGGGTTGGCAGCTTCTCACAGTATTAAAAAAGTCTACAGAGGAGACGCAAGAAATGGCAGCACGAGAACGCGAGCTGCAAACGTCTGTGGATTCTGAGGAAGGAGATGGCTTTGATGCGAGAGGAGGCAGCACGGGAGCGCCGGCAGCAAGGAGCCATTGGAGACGAGACGGCAGCACTGCCAGGTGCTCTGAAGGAGGAAGAGGCCATCAAGGAAAAAGACAACTCCCGAGGGAAGCACAGGCGGAGGTGGCACGAGAACGTCAGCTGCGAAGCAGTGAACTGAAGGTAAGAGAGCTGCTGAAGACTGAGCGAGCATTGCTGCGAGGCACTGTAACAGAGGAGACACTCGGGAGGGGAGAGAAAGGTGCCATCGGCCCCAGAAGTGCAGGAGCTGGGGAAGGATGAAGGGGTGGTGCCGGACGCACTGGCCCCTCCTGTATTGAAAGCCCGCCCAGTGGTTGTAAAGAAAATAAAGACCCAGCCGCTGAAAGCTCCCCAAGGAGAGGAGCAGCGCCCTCCCCAGGTCGTGGAGCACTCTGGTCTGCCCTTATACTCAGGCTGAGCCAGTGGCTGTGGGACTTAGGGGTGGAAGGAATTGTTCTGTCGGGATCAGAGATGGGAAAGCTGTCTTCCCTGACAGCGCAGCCCGCCTTGAGGCAGCGATTACAAAATGTGAGGTGACACATACAGTAGCTGAAGCAATGAGAACCCAGAAAGAAAGAAGACCTGTTACTCACAGGAGGAATTTGAGGGGCCCTGGGAGGGTTACGAGGACCCAGATGTGGGTTGATTTGATACGGGCAGGAGTAGATGGAAGGAAATTAGACGGGAAGCCAAATAGGATCTCACTGGAGCTATGGCAACAGCTGAAACCAGAGCAGCAGTTCCAGCCATTAAGACCAAAGAGGCAGAGGTCAGAGACAGAGCCATGAGTCCGGCCTGTGTGTCTGCAAGACTTTTTGCTGGAGAGGCTGGAGAACAATGAGCTTCCTTGCACAGGGACCATTGCAGAGGACTGAGGGCGCATAGATTGAGAGGAGAGAATGCTGGAGGGGTGGAGTGTGGATAAAATGAGAGTTCCTGGGGCCAGGATTCTCACCTGGCCCTGGTTGACTAGCTCACTGCACACCTGTGGGCAATACATGGCTGTTGACTCTATATAAAGAGCTCAGCCCAGTGCTCTGGGTGACACGGTGGCATGGCTGCAAGGCTGCAGGAGAGCAGAGCAGAGGCGGAGTGGTGGCAGTGCTGAGGACAGAGGCCCAGAGGACGGCTGTGCGGGACGGCTATGCAGGCAGAGAGGCCCGGAGGACAGTGGTGCAGACAGAGGCCGGCTTGCTGCATGCAGACTCACTCTGAGTGAACGGGATTCTAGTGACTGACCTGCCACCTGGAAATAAAGTTGGGTATAACCCTTTCACCCCAAGAACATTTTGCTGTCAATTTCTTGGGTCACCCTGAGTCCATAGCGAACTTGCCCGGGCTGAAACCCATTGGCAAGACACTCCCCCATGAGACCCTGTCCCAGGATGCAGGAGACCCCGAGGGGCCATGACCCTCTGATCAGCTGACTGGCTTTGGGGAAAGCCTAAGCTCTGTGCCCAGCTCTTCTCGTTTTGTGAATTCTGATGCCCCAGAGCACAGAGATGCCAGCCTGAGTTCCTGGGCCTGCAGGTGAGACTGCGGTGTCCCTAGACTTGTTCCATCTGTCTGGAGAAGTAGCTGTGTTCCCTTCCAGCCGGGGTGCTCCAAGTCTCCTTTTCTCCAAGTATCCTCTGTGTGCTTTGCTAACGTTTGCTTTCCTCACGTCATCTCCAAGCCCGGCATTACTCCCAGTCCCTGAGGCAGGGCTAAGCGCTCCCGACGCGGCTCCCGCGGCCGCCTGGCCCTCCGGCGCCTGCCGCGCGCGGCCCCTTCCGCGGTCTGGTTTCCATCGCCTGGGACGCGCCCCGCGAGCTAGTCCCCCGGGGCCCGGTCCGCAGCACCTGCGGCCGCTCCGCGCCGGCAGCGGGTGTCGGGGATCCGCTCGGCGCCGCGCCCTTCCGGGCATGCCCCGGGCGTAGCCCTACGGAAAGTAGGGCCCGGCTCCCGCCTCCCTCGGCCGGCCGGTCCGGGAGGCCGAGCGTGCCTGCGGGTCGCCGGGGCTCCGGGGCGGCGGGATGTCCGGGAGGCATCGCTCCCTCACACTGCCCACTGTGTTTTCTAGTGAATGCATTTCCCTAGGAGCATGGCAATACTGTCATAAATATCTAAATCATTTTGCATCTCGCTTTGGAATACCTTTTTAAAAAACTTTGAAATAAAATCTAAGCACATTCCTTCTTTTATCCCTTTCTGGCAAGAATGATCGAAACCTAACTGGAACCAGGATTGTAAACTTACGCTCTGAAACCAAACCAAAAAGAACCCTGTTCCGATTTGCCTAATCAGTGCATATTCACTAGGGGAAGTTCGGAAACTGAAAAATTCCCACCGTGAAAACGAAGGAATGTCGCCGCCATTCCCTGTCCGCCGACCGCTGGGGCTGCACAGTCACCATCTTTCAGATCTTTTTAACATTTTTCTGTGTGTTATTGTCTTAAATTCTGATCATACTGTCCAACGTTTAGAAACCCTTTTTAAAAACTCCATATATTGTGAACATAGTTAAAAGAAAAAACACGATTTTTATGAATATAAGTTATTCCACACTTGGGATGTACCCTATTCCTCATTTTTGGAATATTGTTTTTTATTTTCATTCTAGTCTTTACCTCTGCAACAGGAAAGTGAGTTGCCCTTATTTACTGAAAGGATTAATTGTGTGACAGGTGGAATACAACGCAATGCCAGTTTACAAACCCTCCAAATGCCATGGGCAGTGAATTATCAATGGCCTTTTTCCAATGCAGAGACGTTTCTAGGGCAACCTAACAGCCCAGTAGCTGACTGAGTAGCTGCAGCCTTGTTTCTAGGCACAGCAGGATCTCAGTCCCTAGAGATCAGGGAGTATGTTTACATCACGTGACACTGCAGTATCAAAAAAATTCACTCTGTAAGTGCCTGGGGAGTGAGGTGGTGTTAACAGCAGGTACATTTTAGAGGAAAACTGTAGGGCTTTGTAAAATGTCTTTCTCCGGTAATCGTTATCAGACCAATTTACTGGGAGTGTTTCTCTGAACTGTTTATCTGTTTCTGTTATGGAACATGAAATGGACTATGTGCGAAAATTGACCAGATGGGATGAAAATGTCAGTGGGGAGTAGGGCCACACCTGTGAAGATAGTTTTTTTAAATGAGTTCCACTTAGCTAATGCCCATCAGGTGACTTGTATTAGTTCTCCATTGCTACATGGCAAATTCCCACAAATTCAGTGACTCCAAACAAGACTCTATCTCAGAATACCATGGGCACAAGCCCGGGCAGGCTCAGCTGGGCCCCTGCTTAGCACTTCATGAGGCGGCGGTCAGGGTCCCGGCAGCTTTCCTTGCAGACTGTGGTGGAGAGTGTTGCCAGAATGTGCTGGTCCTCCGGCTGGCCATGTTGCTCCCTCGGGCTAGGAGTCAGGAGCCAGGGTCTAGCCCCCTCCTGCTTTGAATCTACTTCCTCCTCTTCTTCATTTCTGTTTTCAAAGTCTCACCTGATTACATTGAACCTACCTGATAATCAAGGACACCCCCCTGTGTTAGTTTCCTAGAGCTGTGGGGACACACTACCCCAGGGCACTTCATTTCTTGTGTAAATGAGCCCCGTCCACTCCCTGGGGTTAGCGTTTTGGTGTCCGTGTGGGAGCAGGCATCCCACGGGGCCGTGTTGCCGGAAGGTCCTGCAGGGCGTCTTGCATCGTGCAGTGCACCCAGGGGCACTCAACAACCGCCCAGGGGCTGCCGGCCTGGAGGTTCTGCAGATGAGGAGGACGCACTGTAAGGGTGCTTGTGTGTGTTTGCGGCCTTCAAGGACCCGGTTCTCTCACTGACCAAATCGGGTTTGTGCCTGCTGACTGGAGCCTTCCTTCCTCTTGCCCTCCCAGCAGAGACAAGTCCAAGGAGCACCTGCCCCCGGCTTGGTGCCCGAGTCTGTGCTCCACCACCACCCTATACCCAGAGAACTCCTGGGCTCCAAAGGTAAGCTGGGAGCCGCTGGTGGGGCTGGGGTGAGAACCGAATGTGGGATGACGTGCCTCCACGAAATGAGGGAAGACCACTATTGGAACTGCCTCTTTGATGTGAAGCATGAAAGGGGGGTTCTTCAGCTACCCAATTCACTCATTCAAGAAGAGAGGACACGAGAGCCCCAGCAGCGAAGTTTATTGCCTGAAAGACAGAATGGCTGTCTCTAAAGGAGAGAGCAGCAGGGGCAGCAAGGGGGTGCTGCTTATAAAGGAAATTGAGTGGGAAGTTGGTCCCGTGACTTCTATGCATTACAGGGTTCAGAAAGAGGGGGTGCTGATTGGATGGTTTAAAACAAGTATGTCTTGTACATTTTCCATAGGTTGAGCTCAGCTGGTGCCAAGTTGCCGGCTGATGTAACATATAAGGTATGTAGGTAAAGGGATGTAGGTACCTTTTATGGTAAAGGTAGGTTACCTTTGCCCTTTATGGTCGGGTGGCCGGTCGTTGCTAGGGGAACTATCTAGGATGAGGGTCGCTGGAACAATGGGTGGTTTTTCCAGTACCTGGGCTTAGCTGCAGGTGATAGGGGTGGGGGGGTTTACTATGCCTGGAGGCAGTTCTGGGTTCTAACAAAGCATTTATGCAGTACCCAGGGACACTCCTCAATTGGGAACAAAATTGGGTGGAGAACAGAAGAAAAAGTGAGGGACTTTTAAAAAAGATTTTTAAAGAGAATTAACTGTGGGGCTTCTGTGTAATCATTCTGTGTCTGCTGACCTCGCCAGCAGGGTGACCCCTCTGAGGCCCACCCATCTCTGCTGGTTGGAGGTCAACTGCCCCAGGGGTTCAGGTGGGCAATTTTTCAACACCGTTTGTGGCTATACTGATTTCTGAAGGTTACAGTGACTTCATTTTCTCCGTGGGAGGGGTTTCATTTCATAGGGATCCCTGCAGAGCATCTCCAGAGAGCTCCTTGGAATGAGAGCAACAGGAAGGGGCCAACGCTCCCACTTTTAGGAACAGTGATCCGGCAGCCAGTCTCCTTCCTTGCTTGCACTTCTGGAAGTCTGGAGATACATTTAGTGGGAACTGTCCTGCCTCCAGCCTGCCCCACCCCATACTCGGGCATACTGACCCTTACTCTAAGCCATTATCAGGCAGCCACAGTTTTTTCTTTGCTGTCATGAAAAGCAGGGTGACCCTATGTTTGGACTTTCCTGGGATAGTCCCCGGGTTACCTGCTGCCAACCCTCACCATGTGGCTGCCCCCACAACAGACACTTGTCATTGAAACCCCATCACTGATTCTCCCAGGCACAGCTTTATTATTTCCATTTGGTTACAGGAGAAATAAGGCCAAGCTCACTTCCTAAGTGCAGGCTGATCTTTAAGACTCTTGAGAGTTGAAACCTTTCTCTTTCCCATCCCAGAAGTCAAATTCTCCTCAGTATTTGAGAACATAAAATACCAAATACACACAGATGACTTTGTAGTGTAAAAATAGTAACATTATGGGTTTGGGTCTCTGTCTTGCAAATGAGTTTCAGCTCCAGGAAAGTTCGCTATAGATTCACTGTGACCAAAGAAATTTACAGCAAAGGGTTCTTGGGGTGAAAAGGTTATACCCAACTTTATTTCGAGGTGGCAGGTCAGTCCCTCGGCGTTACCACCACTCCAACCTCCGCTCCGCTCCCCTACAGCCTTGCAGCCCAGCCACCCAGTCTCCGGCCGAGCCCTGGGCGGAACTCCTTACATTAACACAATAATGTCTTATTGCCTAAAGGTGTGGAACCGGTAGCATAGCAACAGGCCAGTTACATTTAAGTTCAGTGAGGATCCTGGCCATAGGAACCCCACTTTATCCACAGTCTCTCAAACTTTTCTAGACTTAATTATAAATGTTCCAAGGTTGAAATATGCTTTATTACTTAAGAAAGGGATTTATTGTTCTAAAACTGATTCAAGAAGAAACAAAGTTCAGTTTGACATATAAAAATGAAGACACTGAACTAATTTAAAATTCTCCACTAAGAAAATCCCAGGTCCTAATGACTTCATTGGTGAATTCCACCCATTATTTTAGGAAAAAATACCAAGCACACACCAAGATTTTCAGAAAATACAGGAGGAAGTAATATTTCCCAACTCGCTTTCTGAGGCCCAAAGCCAGACAATGTCACTGAGAAAGAAAACTCATAAGCCAGTACCCCTCATGAACACAGAGGCAAATTCACTGACAAAATATTAGCAAATCACATGCAATCACATATATATGTGCACGACCATGTGCCCAGACTGAGGTTTATGCCAGGAATGTACCGTTAGTTTAGTATCTGAAAATGAAGTAATGAACACATTAATAAAATAAAGGAAAATAAATATGAGCACATGAGTCAGGAAAAGCATTTGACATAATAACATCCGTTAATGATGAGAAATTTCACAGCCTAGAAACCCCCCAGAAGTACCCTCAATCCTGTAAAGATGGCCTGTGAAATTTATACCTAACTCATGTTTAATTCATGCCAAGTGCTTTCCTCTCAAGACTGGGACAGAGGCAACAGTGTCCACTCCAGACTTCTACTCAGTATGTAGCTAAAGTTCCAGCCAGTTCAATAAAGCAAGAAATATAATTAAAGTCATGTATATTTGAAGTTAAAATTTTATTTATTTGCAGGAAACATGCTTCTAACAAATCTGCAAAAAGCTGGTAGGAATAAGATAGAAAGATGGTTGGGTTCCTTCACTCACACCTTACCCTGGCCTCCTGTAGGTCTTCCCTGTGATCCCCTTTGGCTCACTGAGCATATTTAAGACAGCTGACTTAATGTCTTTGACAATTCATTTGAATGTCTGGGCTTCCTCAGGGAAATTCTGTCAGATTTTTGCTCTCCTTTGAATGGGCCATGTTTTCCTGTTTGTATGTTCTGTAATTTTTGGTTGAGAGCTGGACCTTCTGAATGTTAGAATGTGGTAACTGAGGATTGTGGATTTTTGCTTGTTGATGCCTGGAACTGTCTGCAACTTTTCCAAACTACTTTTGCAAAGTGTATTTCTTGTTGCTGAAGTTTCTCTTCCTTTATCTGTGGCCAACCAGACAGTATTCCTTAAATGTCTGGCTGCACATGGGGGAGGCCCTGCCTCTTTAAATCTCCCAGTAGATGCCCCTGAGGGGAGCTGTCGCCAGCAAGGGCCCCAAACCAGGCAAGCCCCTGCACCAGTCCCGCAGGCACGACCGGCCGGCCGCAGCACACGGCCCCAGTTTCGGGGGTCACAAAGCCCCACTGCCCGGGCACAGCTGGTGCCCCTGAGGTGAGGCTGCTCTCCCCAGAGCCACAGCAGGACTGAGAATGGGCAGCAGTGGTGCCCTCCCTTCCCCACACCCTCCCGGCCACTACCAGCCTGATCGGGTGCTTGGTTCTGATTGTTCTTTGCGCATAACAGTTTCTCAGGTAGAGGACCGGCACTGGTGCATCCTGCTCCCCAGCCTCGCCTGCAGGTAAACTGCCCTGTATTTGTGATACACGCACAAGGGACAGCCGTCAACTGCTTCCTCCCCACACACTCCATCCCACAGTCCTCCACCAGGTCACCAGCCAGGCTTTGCCCCTGGTTCACCCGCGGGCTTTGTCAGCTTTATCTTCATCCAAACTAATATTCTGCTTCCCCTACCCCAGTGACTCTCGGTGGCTGTGGTGCAACTTCTCGCCTGTGCTTTCCGAGTCCCGGCGCCTCCCGTGTGAGCTGTGCTGTTCCGCTGACCTCACTGGGTGCCCGCGTCACTGGGAGGCACACCTGCTGTTGCCTGTGGAGTCAGGAGGTTCTGCTCAGCCTGCAGGACCCCCGCTCGTTAGCCCGCCTGGGCACCCGCCGTCCTCTGGGGTGGGTCCCTCAGGGCCTCCACGTTACAGCAGAACAGCTCCTCTGACCTCGTCTTCTGCTCCCGCTTGCTTCCTCCTCTTCAGGGAGCTGCCATTTCTGGTCCAGTGAGGGTTTCCCTTCTCGTGTTCCTGTGACGTTATGTCTCTACTCATTTATGTATCTGTTTATATCTTGACTATGATTGTAAGGCTTGGATCGGGAAAGGAGGTCTACTGCCTATTTAGGCTGTTTTGATTTAGAAGCTTCCTAATGACATTTTCAAAATGGTCTTTCCCAGCGATCACAGAAAGTCTTGCACGGCCGCTGTGGAGTTCACACCACGTCTGGCACTGGGGTCACAGTGAGTGCCACCCCTGGCATGGCCGCGGCCACAGCTCCTCCCTGCTGGCCAGCACACGGGACAATTAAGCCACCAGTCAGCTGGGCCAGGGTAGCACCAGGGCAAGGAACAAAACACCGGTATTCAAGATGAGGGTAAAAACAGACTTCCTGGTACCAGGACTCCATTGTCAGGCAGAGTTGCATGGAGACGATACAAGGCAAGAGAGGGTCTGTCGTTGCCCCCACGCCCCTCCTCGTGCCAGGATGCCGAGGCCGCCTGGCTGCCACGACCCTGTACTGAGCACCATCCTTCACCCGGCACAGCCCACGTATGGGCCCACGTGCAAATGAATGCTCAGACACGCGAGAGGGCCTGCCGCATCCCCAGGCTCCAATGTGGGACGGCTGGCTTTGTCTGCCCCGAGATTTACTTGTGTTGCTGCATTTTGTCTTCTGTGGCTGTATAAGAAATACTACATCAGATATTCTTGCTGTTTCTGCAGGCTGCAAAGCCTCCCCAAGAAACCAGGCTGTGGGAGGAGCCGGTGCTGAAAACAAAGGCTTAGCTTCAGGTAAGGTATTTTGCGAAATGGGACATGTCAAGATCTACCCAAGTTGATTCTCTAGATAGTTAAATACTTGCTAAAGGAAAAAAGAGAAATATCACCAGTGGGAAGGCAAGGGCCAGGGCACCTGTCTCCATGATCCAGAGGACAGCTGGGCTCATGTGACACCTGCAAATGGCTCCTGGCGTCCGGCATGCTCACCCATCGCCCGCTGTGTGAGCCCGAAAGGAGCAGGTCCGAATGGGGCAGGGCCCGCAGCTGAGGCATCCGCTGGCCGACCACCCATCCTTCCATGTGGCCGCCAGTCTGGGCTGCGGACCTCCAGTGGGCAGCGGCGGCTGACTTAGTGGGTGAGAGCAGGCACGGGAGGTTGACTGGTGTCTGATACACAAGGTCTGATGCGCCCCGTGGAAGCGCCGACTTGGCCAGCGCAACCAGCTGCTGAAGTTTCATGCAATCTCAGGTAGAATCCTTTTTTTTTTTTGTGGTGCACTTTTTAAAATTAAGGTATCATTGATATACACTCTTATAAAGGTTTCACAAGAAAAACAATGTGGTTATTACATTCACCCTTATTATCGAGTTCCACCACATACCCCATTGCAGTCACTGTCCATCAGTGTAGTAAGATATCACAGAGTCCCTATTTGTCTTCTCTGAGCTACACTGTCTTCCCCGTGACCCCACACACACCATGTGCACCAATCATGATACCCCACAATCCCCTTCTCCCTCCCCCCCCCTTTGGTGACCACGAGTCCCTTCTTGGAGTCTGTGAGTCTGCTGCTGTTTTGTTCTTTCAGCTTTGCTTCATTGTTCTACTCCACAAATGAGGGAAATAATTTGGGACTTGTCTTTCTCTGCCTGACTTATTTCACTGAGCATAATATCCTCCAGCTCCACCCATGTTGTTGCAAATGGTAGGATTTGTTTCTTTCTTATGGCTGAATAATATTCCATTGTGTATACATACCACCTCTTCTTTATCCATTCATCTACTGATGGACACGTAGGTTGCTTCCATTTCTTGGCTATTGTAAATTGTGCTGCGATAAACATAGGGGTGCTTATGTTTTTTTGAATCTGAGAAGTTGTTTTCTTTGGGTAAATTCCTAGGAGTGGAGTTCCTGGGTCAAATGGTATTTCTATTTTTAGTTTTTTGAGGAACCTCCATACTGCTTTCCACAATGGTTGAACTAACTTACATTCCCACCAGCAGTGTAGGAGGGTTTGCCATTCTCCACATCCTCATCACCATTTGTTGTTCCTAGTCTTTTGGATGGTGGCCATCCTAACTGGTGTGAAGCGATATCTCATTGTGGTTTTAATTTGCATTTCCCTGATGATTAGCGATGTGGAGCATCTTTTCATGTGCCTGTTGGCCATCTGAATTTCTTCTTTGGAGAAGTGTGTGTTCATATCCTCTGCCCATTTTTCCAGGTGGTCTTTGTTATCTGCATGTCTTAATCCTTCCTAAGTGCTTTTGAAATGGTATCTAGCACCTCATTTTCTAAAATAATCGCCACTCTGCTTTTGAGCAAGGCAGTGTGGAGAGTCCCCTGATGGTGCGTCCCTTAGGGCCACTGAGCACACACTGAGTTTGTTAATCCTTTCCCGGTATATGGGACTCTGACCCCTGCTTCTAGAAAAGGAGATGCAGACTGACAGGGTTACTTATATTTTTCCATGATTCCCAAAAGGATTTAAAGTGGGTTTTAGGATCATAAAATACATAGATGACATAAATGGAAAGGAGATGGGAAAATAAGGGAAAAAAGATGTGTAATGGAGTCTGAGCTGGCACATTCTGGTCCATGGCAGGTTGATTCCTAGGATGGCCTGACACTGCTCATTGGGCACCACAGATTGCAGGCATGTGTGGGTGCGTTTGTGTGTGTATGTGTGTGTGTATGCATGTGTGTGCACACAGATTTAAGTATTCTTAAGTGTTCCTGAATTGACAAGACAGTATGGGCTTCTCAGGCCAGGGTCTGGGGCAAAGAAAGCCAAGGACCATCCTGTGAACACCACAGCCTCTGCTCCAGGGGCACCTGCCGACCCTGGTGAACCTGGTATCACAGCTTTCCAGGAGGTGGAAAGAGAAGTCCAAGCTCGGCACAGCCCACAGGGAGGCCAGCAAGACTTCCCATGGGGTGGGGGCCCGAAGGCCCAGCCCCTCACTGCGGTGCTCCTCCACAGGCCCTGTTCTCCCCAAGGGGCTCAGGGATAATGAGCCATCTCAGACCTTGCAGCTGAAAAGGGGGAGGCCCCGCTGGCTGTTGGGAACAAACAGTGGGCGACCCAGAGCACCCGTGGGCTCAGCCATCATAGAGCTGTCCAGGAGTCGTTCTCTTCGGGCAGGCAGATGTCCCCACTGGGGAACTGACCTTCATCCCTGCTAATTCAACAAAGGCTTTTCACAAATGAAACTTGAAAGAAAATGAGCGGCTCTCAATGATAAGGCCCGACCACACACAGAAACTGGCTCTGAGGGCCAAGGGGGGAAACCGCGGCAGACTCGGGCAGAGACACACATGATGATCTTCAGAGAAATAAGAGGCAAAATTTTAAATATCTGAAGAGGAGAGAAAAGTACTTTTAAAATTACCAAGCACATTTGAAAAAGAGTCAAATAAAACTTACAGAAACGCAGGAAATATCACTGAAATAATGTTGACTGATGCATTTAAAAACATACTAGTTACAGTTGAAAGTGACTTAGCTAGAAACTGCAGCTGAAGGAATTACACAGGACAAAGAAATGCAAAATATGGAGGAAGGGAAATGAAGATAGAGTTTGAGGTCTATGATATGTGTTATCAGAGACCCAGAAAGAGAAGAGAAACTTGGGAGGAGGCCATATTCAGAGACATAATGTCTGAGAATTTGCCAACACTGTCACAAGATACCAAGTCAGAGTCACAAAGTCCAGTGAATCTAAGACAAGTACCTAAATTCTAGATACATCATAAATAGCCTGACAAACACCTGAGACAAAGAAAATACATATTCTTAAATATCCAAAGGAGTTAACCTAACTAGCTTCATTTGTACTAATGGAAGCCAGAACAAAGTTGAATCATGCCTTTAACACAAGGGGAGGCCAGTCTAGGATTCTATGCCTAGCTAATGTGTCTGTTAGGATGAAGATGAAACAGACATTTCTACATAGTAGTAAGAAATGGTAGAAAATGAAAACTAACCATTGACAGTAGCATTTTTCAAACATGAGGTCTCTAGGAATAAATCTCACAAAAGATGTGCAGTACTTAAGAAAATTATAAAACTTAAAAGAGAGACACTGAAAGAGATGTAAAAAATGAAGAGGTATATAATGTTCATGGGCTGTAAGTTATATTGTAAAGATACTAAATTTCCCAAAGAGGGTCAATGCAACCGTATTCAAAACCCCAACAGTGCATGTGTGTGTGTGTGTGTGTGTGTGTGTGTGTGTAACTGATCCTAAAATGTACATGGAATCTGGGATGCTCAAGAACAGCCCCGGCACTTTGGAAGGAAATTCTTAGTGCAAGAGGGCATGCTCTTAAGGACAGTGTGGTCTTTGTGCTGGAAGACACAGGCCGGCGAGGTGGGTCAGACTGGGGAGAGCCATGGGCACATGGACAGTCCTCAGCAGAGTGTGACTGATGAGGAGGAATGGATGGATTTTTAATAAATGCTGCTGGGGAGACGTGGGTGGAGTCAGACCCTACCTTGCACTGTTCACAGCAGTCAGTCCACACAGACGAGAGGCACAGATGCAAAGGGAAACTGTAAGAACTTCTGGGAGGTAGTGTCGGGTAATATCTCTATGTCCTCACGGTATGTAAGGATTTGTTAAGGTCCTAATTATAAAGGAAGATAAAACTTAAATCAGGCTACAACCACATTAAGAACTGGATATCAAGAGATGCCATTAAGATGTGAAAAGTCACACCAAAAATTGGAGAAATATTTTTTTTATTTTTTTATTTTTTTTTTCTGTTTTTTTTTTATTTAATATAATTTATTTTATTATCATTAATTTACAATTACATGTGCAATATTACGATTATTAAAACCCCTTCATCAGGTCCCCCCCACCAACCCCATTACAGTCACTGTCCATCAGCGTAGTGAGATGCTATAGAATCACTACTTGTCTTCTCTGAGTTGTACTGCCCTCCCCGTGCCCCCCCAACATTACATTTGCTAATCGTAATGCCCCTTTTTCCCTCTTATCCCTCCCTTCCCGCCCATTTTCCCCAGTCCCTTTCCCTCTGGTAACTATTAGTCCGTTCTTGGGTTCTGTGAGTCTGCTGCTGTTTTGTTCCTTCAGTTTTTTTCTTTGTTCTTATACTCCACATATGAGTGAAATCATTTGATACTTGTCTTTTTCGGCTTGGCTTATTTCACTGAGCATAATACCCTCTAGCTCCATCCATGTTGTTGCAAATGGTAGGATTTGTTTTCTTCTTATGGCTGAATAATATTCCATTGTGTATATGTACCACATCTTCTTTATCCATTCATCTACTGATGGACACTTAGGTTGCTTCCATTTCTTGGCTATTGTAAATAGTGCTGCAATAAACATAGGGGTGCATCTGTCCTTTTCAAATTGGGCTACTGCATTCTTGGGGTAAATTCCTAGGAGTGGAATTCCTGGGTCAAATGGTATTTCTATTTTGAGTTTTTTGAGGAACCTCCATACTGCTTTCCACAATGGTTGAACTAATTTGCAGTCCCACCAGCAGTGTAGGAGGGTTCCCTTTTCTCCACATCCTCGCCAACATTTGTTGTTGTTTGTGTTTTGGATGTTGGCCATCCTCACTGGTGTGAGGTGATATCTCATTGTGGTTTTAATCTGCATTTCTCTGATGATTAGCGATGTGGAGCATCTTTTCATGTGCCTGTTGGCCATCTGAATTTCTTCTTTGGAGAAGTGTCTATTCATGTCCTCTGCCCATTTCTTAATTGGATTATTTGCTTTCTGTTTGTTAAGGTGCATGAGTTCTTTATATATTTTGGATGTCAACCCTTTATCAGATACGTTTTTTATGAATATATTCTCCCATACTGTAGGATGTCTTTTTGTTCTACTGATGGTGTCCTTTTGCTGTACAGAAGCTTTTCAGCTTGATATAGTCCCACTTGTTCATTTTTGCTTTTGTTTCCCTTGCCCGGGGAGATATGTTCATGAAGAAGTTGCTCATGTTTATGTCCAAGAGATTTTTGCCTATGTTTTTTTCTAAGAGTTTTATGGTTTCATGACTTACATTCAGGTCTTTGATCCACCTTGAGTTTACCTTTGTGTATGGGGCTAGACAGTAGTCCAGTTTCATTCTCTTACATGTAGCTGTCCAGTTTTTCCAACACCAGCTGCTGAAGAGGCTGTCATCTCCCCATTGTATATCCAAGGCACTTTTATCAAATATTAATTGACTGTATATGTTTGGGTTAATGTTTGGATTTTCTATTCTGTTCCACTGGTCTGTGGGTCTGTTTTTGTGCCAATACCAAATTGTCTTGATTACTGTGGCTTTGTAGTAGAGCTTGAAGTCAGGGAGTGTAATTCCCCCTGTTTTATTCCTCCTTCTCAGGATTGCTTTGGCTATTCGGGGTCTTTTGTGGTTCCATATGAATTTTAGAATTATTTGTTCCAGTTCATTGAAGAAAGCTGTTGGTAGTTTGATAGGGATTGCATTGAATCTGTAGATTGCTTTAGGTAGTATAGCCATTTTGACAATATTGATTCTTCCTAGCCAAGAGCATGGGATGCATTTCCATTTGTTAGTGTCCTCTTTAATTTCTCTTAGGAGTGTCTTGTAGTTTTCAGAGTACAGGTCTTTCACTTCCTTCGTTAGGTTTATTCCTAGGTATTTTATTCTTTTTGATGCAATTGTGAATGGAATTGTTTTTCTGATTTCTCTTTCTGTTAGTTCATCATTAGTGTATAGGAAAGCAACAGATTTCTGTGTGTTAATTTTGTATCCTGCAACTTTGCTGAATTCAGATATTAGTTCTAGTAGTTTTGGAATGGAATCTTTAGGGTTTTTTATGTACAGTATCATGTCATCTGCAAATAGTGACAATTTGACTTCTTCTTTACCAATCTGGATGCCTTGTATGTCTTTGTTTTGTCTGATTGCTGTGGCTAGGACCTCCAGTACTATGTTGAATAACAGTGGAGAGAGTGGGCATCCCTGTCTTGTTCCCGATCTTAGATGAAAAGCTTTCAGCTTCTCGCCGTTAAGTATGATGTTAGCTGTGGGTTTGTCATATATGGCCTTTATGATGTTGAGGTACTTGCCGTCTATACCCATTTTGTTGAGAGTTTTAATCAGGAATGGATGCTGAATTTTGTCAAATGCTTTTTCAGCATCTATGGAGATGATCATGTGGTTTTGTTCTTCTTTTTGTTGATGTGGTGGATGATGTTGATGGATTTTCGAATGTTGTACCATCCTTGCATCCCTGGGATGAATCCCACTTGATCATGGTGTATGATCCTCTTGATGTATTTTTGAATTCGGTTTGCTAATATTTTGTTGAGTATTTTTGCATCTACGTTCATCAGGGATATTGGTCTGTAATTTTCTTTTTTGGTGAGGTCTTTGCCGGTTTTGGTATTAGAGTGATGCTGGCTTCATAGAATGAGTTTGGAAGTATTCCCTCCTCTTCTATTTTTTGGAAAACTTTAAGGAGAATGGGTGTTATTTCTTCTCTATATGTCTGGTAGAATTCAGAGGTGAATCCATCAGGCCCAGGGGTTTTGTTCTTGGGTAGTTTTTTGATTACCAATTCGATTTCGTCACTGGTGATTGGTCTGTTTAGTTTTTCTGTTTCTTGCTTGGTCAGTCTTGGAAGGTTGTATTTTTCTAAGAAGTTGTCCATTTCTTCTATGTTTTCCAGCTTGTTAGCATATAGATTCTCATAATATTCTCTTATGATTCTTTGTATTTCTGTGGGGTCCGTCGTGATTTTTCCTTTCTCATTTCTGATTGTGTTTATGTGTGTAGATTCTCTTTTTCTCTTAATGAGTCTGGCTAGGGGTTTATCTATTTTGTTTATTTTTTCAAAGAACCAGCTCTTGGTTTTATTGATTTTTTCTATTGTTTTATTCTTCTCAATTTTATTTATTTCTTCTCTAATCTTTATTATGTCCCTCCTTCTGGTGACTTTGGGCCTCATTTGTTCTTCTTTTTCCAATTTCAGTAATTGTGTCTTTAGACTATTCATTTGGGAATGTTCTTCCTTCTTTAAATAGGCCTGGATTGCAATATACTTTCCTCTTAGAACTGCCTTTGCTGCGTCCCACAGAAGTTGTGGCTTTGTGTTGTTGTTGTCATTAGTCTCCATATATTCTTTGATTTCTGTTTTGATTTGGTCGTTAACCCATTGATTAATTAGGAGAGTGTTGTTAAGTCTCCATGTATTTGTGAGCCTTTTTGATTTCTTTCTAAAATTTATTTCTAGTTTTATACCTTGGTGATCTGAGAAGTTGGTTGGTAGGATTTCAATATTTTTGAAATTACTGAGGTTCTTTTTGTGGCCTAGTATGTGGTCTATTCTGGAAAATGTTCCATGTGCACTTGAGAAGAATGTGTATCCTGTTGCTTTTGGGTGTAGAGTTCTGTAGATGTCTGTTAGGTCCATCTGTTCTAGTGTGTTGTTCAGTGCCTCTGTGTCTTTACTTATTTTCTGTCTGGTTGATCTGTCCTCTGGAGTGAGTGGTGTGTTGAAGTCTCCTAAGATGAATGCATTGCTGTCTATTTCCTCCTTTAATTCTGTTAGTATTTGTCTCACATATGCTGGCGCTCCTGTGTTGGGTGCACATATATTTATAATGGTTATACTTCTTGTTGGACTGACCCCTTTATCATTATGTAATGTCCTTCTTTATCTTTTGCTACTTTCTTCGTTTTGAAGTCTATTTTGTCTGATACAAGTACTGCAACACCTGCTTTTTTCTCTTTGTTGTTTGCATGAAATATCTTTTTCCATCCCTTCACTTTTAGTCTGTGTATATCTTTGGATTTGAGGTGAGTTTCTTGTAGGCAGCATATAGATGGGTCTTGCTTTTTTATCCATTCTGTTACTCTGTGTCTTTTGATTGGTGCATTCAGTCCATTTACATTTAGGGTGATTATTGATAGATATGTACTTATTGCCATTGCTGGCTTTAGATTCGTGGTTACCAAGGGTTCAAGGGTTGCTTCTTTACTATCTAACAATCTAACTTAACTTTCTTGTTAAGTTATTGTAA
This sequence comes from Smutsia gigantea, assembly GCA_032199065.1. Taxonomy (NCBI): domain Eukaryota; kingdom Metazoa; phylum Chordata; class Mammalia; order Pholidota; family Manidae; genus Smutsia; species Smutsia gigantea. The sequence goes on along the minus strand of JAVSCE010013202.1, from coordinate 240,736 downwards.
ACACAGTCTGATGTTTCTTTATTTCTCTCCCTTCTTATTCCTCCTCCTCCATTCTTTCTATAATAGGTGTTTTATTCTTTGCCTTTAGTTAGTATTTGGATGGTCTGCTTTCTTTGCTATGATTTTTTTTTCTCTGGTGACATCTTTTTAGCCTTAGGTGTGCTTCCATCTAGAGCAGTCCATTTAAGATATCCTGTAGTGGTGGTTTATGAGAGGCAAACTCTCTCAACTTTCGTTTGTCTGGAAATTGTTTAATCCCTCCATCATATTTAAATGATAATCGTGCTGGATACAATATTCTTGGTTCGAGGCCCTTCTGTTTCATAACGTTAAATATATCATGCCATTCTCTTCTGGCCTGTAAGGTTTCTGTTGAGAAATCTGATGATAGTCTGATGGGTTTTCCTTTGGAGGTGGTCTTTTTTCTCTCTAGCTGCCTTTAATACCCTGTCTTTATCTTTGATCTTTGCCATCTTAATTATTATGTGTCTTGGTGTTGTCTTCCTTGGGTCCCTTGTGTTGGGAGATCTATGAGCTTCGGTGGACTGCGAGACTACTTCCTTCCCCAGCGAGGGAAAGTTTTCAGCAATTATTTCTTCAAAGACACTTTCTATCCCTTTTTCTCTCTCTTCTTCCTCTGGTACTCCTATAATGCGAATATTGTTCCGTTTGGATTGGTCACACAGTTCTCTTAATATTCTTTCATTCCTAGAAATCCTTTTATCTCTCTCTGCCTCAGCTGCTCTGTACTCCTGTTCTCTGTTTTCTATTCCATTAACAGTCTCTGCATCTCATCCATTCTGCTGTTAAGCCCGTCGATCGCTTGTCTGATTTCTGTATTGTCTTTCCTCAGTTCCCTCACTTCCTCCCTCAGCTCTTGCACATTTCTCTGTAGGTCCATCAGCATGGTTATGACTTTTATTCTAAATTCTTTTTCAGGGAGGCTGTGCATTTCCATCCCTTCAGACTCCCTCTCTGGGGTTGTCTGGTTGATTTGGTCTGAACCATATTCCTCTGTCTTTTCATGGCTGTATAATTTGGTCACTGATAGTTGCCACGTATGTCAGCTGGGCTCTTTAAGACTTTAAAAAGAGAAGAAAAAAAAAGAGAAGAAAAAAAGAAAAAGAAAGAGAAAAGAAAAAAAGAAAGAAAAGAAAAAAAACAAAACAAAACAAAAAAACAAAAAAAAATGCCCACCGGACGTAGATTCTGTGGGAATGCTCTAGGTGGCGCTATTGCCCCACTATTCCACAGCTGTGACTGTGCCGCTCCGCAGGGCCCTTTATCGCTCTGGCAGGGGTGGGAATGAATAGGAGGCTGTTGATCTCAGTGAGAAGTGTTAAGTATGGCTACGCTTCCTCAGTCGCCAGCTAAGGCGTCTGAAACTCCCCAGGACTCCCAGCCTGCTGGTCTGGGTGTGCTGGGGCGATCCGGCTCCTCCGCTGGGCTCCTGTCTCTTTAAGACCGCTGAGGAAAGCGCGCACTTTTTTTTTCCTTCCCGGAGCCGGCTGCAAGCCCCCTGGCGCGTTCCCCGCTCAGATCCTGCCTCTCTGTCTCTCCAATCTCCGCTGCACTGCACGATGTGGGTCAGCGCTCCCCGCGCGGATCACCGGGGCTGGCTACTTCGCGGGGTGTACTTCCACTCCCTCCCGGCTCTGAATCCCCTCCTCCCGCCGGTGCGCTGGGGTGGGGGAGGGCTCGGGTCCCGCCGGGTCGCGGCTCCGTATCTTACCCGCCTCTTGGGGTGCCGAGTCCTCTCGGGTGTAGCTGCACGCTGTGCGCTTTCCTGCGTATTCTCGTCTCTCTTTTAGGAATAGATGTATTTTCTGTGTTTTTGTAGATAAATATAGTGTTGGGAGGAGATTTCTGCCGCCCTGCTCAAACCGCCATCTTCCCGGAAGTCTGCCTGGAGAAATATTTTTAATGCAGAACTGACAAAGGACTAGTGTCCAGAATATATAAAGGGTTATGACTCAGTAAGAAAAAAATAGACAGACAAATAGCACTTCACAGAAGAGGAAACCCCAAAGACCAGCAAACACAATGGACAGGCTTCACTGGGCTTCTGGTCAGGGAAATGTGCTCGGCACAGCGTGCCCGTCGCACGAGCAAAACCCACGCCTCCCCTGCCACGCACTGGAGGGATAAGCCGTGGGGACACGTGTGCCCTGCTGGCTGTGAACTGACGGCCACTCTGGGAACGGTGGCGTGACCGCGCTCAGCCCCTCAGCTCCCTCCAGGTGTGTCTCAGAAGTTCCTGCCCGAGTCCGCCAGGAGACACAGCCAGTGAGCACCCACAGAAGGAAATCCCACCTTGCAGGACAGGGAGGGGGACGAGAGACGGGAGCGAGTGTGAGCAGCCGGTTTCACCTGTGAGGCCCAACAGTGCGTGTGTGCGTGTGTGTGTGTAACTTATCCTAAAGCGTACGTGGGCAAAAGAAAGGGGTGCTGTTTGGAGACGTGCCCCATTGAGCGGAGTGTTGCCCACATGCTCGCCTACTGGCCACAGGGGTGGGATCTGTGACCACGGGGACACAAGGGGCCCTCACCCGGGGTCCTTGGGCGGGCTGCTGGTCTCTCTTACTCTTTAAATATGCATGAATGCTCACCTGTATCTGTAAACCTGACATCTTGACAGAAAGAATAGAAATTAACTCGCATGGACACATTCATCCCCAAGCTCTCGCAGCCCATGCCCATGACTGGGGGCATGCCAGGGGAGCCTTGCTGGGGAGGAGTGTTCTCCCCAAGACCCAGTGGCATGTGGGCTGTTTGTAAGCCCAGATGCTCCCCAGGAACCCACAGGAGGGCAGGGCCACAGGGTTGGTGGCACCTCGCCTTGGCCACTGTGTGTAGGCCGGGCACTGGCTGGGGGCCAGGGCTGGGCAGATGCTCACAGTGACTTTGCTCTGCAGGAGCCAAGGGCCCACGCGGGCCATGTGCCCAGGCGGGGAGCCCAGTGCCTCTGAGGTCCTGACTGGCGAGTTGGCCCTGAAACACCTCTTGCTCCAGGACTCGCTGGACTGCAGCAGCCGGGACACCTGCCCAGGGAACCAGCAGGCCCTGAGCATGGTGGCCACCATCCACGTGGCTGGCCATAAGCAGGCACAGGGGCGCGCCTCCCAGGAGCTGTGCTGTCTCCAGCATAACCAACCTCCAGACCCCATGCCTGGGGCTGTCCATCCAGCTTAGGGAGAGCCCGGCTTCACCCTGGGCCCCGTCCTCCACGGGGTGCACGGCTGCCCCTCCGGGAAGCCCACTGAGGGTGGAGCAGGTGCTCCTCCACGGTGATCACTATGCTGAGCGATTCAGAGCTCTGAGAGGGCTCGCTGGGCGTTCAGGAGCCTGCGCATCTTAAGGTCTCCGGACACACCCTCCCTGCACAGACCCCGGCCCAGGAGGAGTGTGGCAATGAGACCAGGTGGCCCCTCGCTCTCTGCAGAGGTCAAGGGAGGAGGGGCCCAAAGCTGCTCCCGTTTCTGGCCACGTGGGGCCTTAGTGGGCTCTGCATTTCACTCAGGTTGGGAGCCACGTTGTAACGGGACATTCGTTGTTTTCTGAGCATGTTTACTTGTCACTCCAGTAGGAAAGCAGATTCAAAAGGGACTTGATGCGATGTTCTCGCTTTGGTTGATTAGTGATGTTGTTGACCATGCGGATTTAAGTGGCCATTAAGGAAATGCTTCCCGATTCCTGAGGGAGTTTAAAAGGAAATAATAGAGATTACTTTTAATGGCAATCATCTTGAACTCAGTCTTGATAAATTTTAAACCCTTGGCTTTTGGGTGGCCTTTTCAATGGAAGGCTGGCAGTGGATCATGGTTGGGCCCCTCTGCACCCCACCCCCAGCTGCTGGGCACGGGGCTCTGAAGTCTGGGGTGAATGGGGCCTGGGTCTGGAGACCGGCCACCAACCGTCCCCAGGTGGGGGGGGGGGGCTCCACCTTCTGCCGTCACTCCCCGCCTCCCAGGCTGGCCAAGGCTGAGCCTCTGCACACAACAACCTCTATAGCCCATGCTACATCTGGGAGCAAACTGCTCCCCTCCTCTGTGCCCCAGTCCTACAGGTTGCCCTGCCCTGCACACCTTGGAGAGCTTCCTGGAGGAGGTGTGCCCTAGGGCAGGTCCCGAACCTTCGCAGCCTGTGTCCCTGTCCAGGAGCCATAACATGACATGGTCCCTTCCCAGAGGACTGCCCACGCTGTCTTTCCCTCCAGGTCCACCTGTGTGGTCCCCTCAGGTGGCCACGTGTGTCAGCTCGCACCATGGGAGGAAGCCCACCTGTTAACCACTGCCACTCGCTGCCCCCACTGTACCCCCTCTCCCCGTCCTCACCCACCCTTCTCCCAATCCCTTCCCACATCTCCAAGCCCATTTGTACCCCTTCCTCTTGAAAGAACATGTTCTCCCTCAGGAGACCACCGGGAAGACCCCACACACCCTAGGGGCCTCTCCAGGGTGACCAGCCCTCCTACAGGGCCTCCCCCCGCTCCACCCACCCAGCGTCCCCACTGACACCATGAGCCATGCCTTCAAGAGGCTGCCATACCCTCCTGCCCAGACGGAAGCCTAGAGCCACTCTCCATCCTGGCTGGGACAGTCCCTCTGGGCACCTGCCCCCAGACCCCGAGGCCTGGTGTACCCAGATCCTGCCTCTGGAACCACTGCCTCCCCAGTAACCTGGAACTGGATTACGGAACCCACACGGTGGCTGCCCTGGTCTCATAGCATGACAGCCTCTAAGTCACTGCAGGCCTGAGGAATCCCGGTTGCTCACCTGACCTCAACCTTCAAAAGAAGATGAGCTTCTGGCTTTTAGAGAAGAGGTGGTCTCTGTCTCACACCTAAACTCATAAATCAGAAGATTTCCCAGAGAACTGGTTCAGAGGCAGGGTGGCTAAAAAGGTTTGACAAAAGGAATGACAGGTGCTACATGCTGGGCACTGAGCTGGGTATGGATACAGTTTGGGACTGCGTGAGTCATGAACATGGAATAAGACCTGGACTGAGACACACAGAGAGGGTTCTAGGCTACATGGTGACCTTCCACCACACAACAATTAGTGCTGCATAAAAATATAATTTTATTGCATCCTGGATTTATAGAAAGTTAGCAAATCCTTAAGAAACTGGAGAAGGAAAGAATGCTCAGGGACAGTGGTAAGCACACAGGAAGTGGGATGGCTTCTTGGAAACAGGCCTTGAGCCCAAAGCAAAGAGCAGAGCTGGGTGCAAGATCCCAGGACAAATGCAGGGACTCTGGCAGAAATAAACTGAAGTGGCCTAAATTAAACCCTAAACTTTTTAGAGTTTAAGATAAATCAAAATAAGCTCATAATCAAAGATCACAAAGAAAACCATGGTAAGAGTCAGCAGAAACAATAAAAATTGTATTTAGACCCCCAAAACTTCAAATTTGGAATTGGAAATATACAGTATTAAATAGGATGCAGGAAATATTTAAATATATATGAGATAGAGTCACAAAAACAGCCAAAAACAGGATTTCCTAAATGACGAGAAGACATGTAAAGATCCAAATAGAATTTCTAGAAGTAAAACAATACATCTGTTAAAAACTTAGTAGGTAAGTTGACATCAAATTAAACATAGCTGAAGAGAGGATTATTAAACTGAAAAATAATCTGAAGAAATTACTCTGAATGCAGATGCAGCAGAGGGGCTGAGAGGGACAGTGTGACAGGAAGTTTGACAAAGTGGAGGAGGGATGAGATCTCAGCCATGTCCAATTGGAGTCCAGGAAAACAAGGGTCCAGGGAGAGTAAGAAGGGAGGTGTCATAGGGGATATTGCTTGGGTTTCCCAGAACTAACCAAGACATGAACCCACAGGTGCAGGAGGCCTCATTTACAGCAAGCTGCATAAATCAAAATCCACACCCAGACATCTTGTAGAGAAAGACAGACACCAAAGACAATTTGATCTTAAAAACAGCAGAAAGAAACAACAGATAGGATGCAGAGGAACAGAAGTTAGACACAGACTTCTGGAATGAGAACAATACAACACAGGGAAATACTATCTGCAAAGTGCAACAGAAAACAGCTGTTAGCCCAGAGTCATGGACCCAGAAACCCTGAATCTAGGAAAAAGTTTAAAAATCACACTTTTAAATGAATAAAAATGGAGTTTACCACCAACAAACCTACACCAGTGGGACTTATGATGATGTAAATAAGAAAAATGCATAAAGGGAACAATAACAGAACCCACAGGGAACAACAGAGAAATGCGCCATTGGTGGGTATGTCCAACACAATTCTCAATTGTTGCCAGGGTACCAGATTTTAAAGCCTAAAAATATGGATTTGGACAATGTAACAAGCCTGGTTTATGGGATATCTGCAGGATCCCTGGCTGTTTTTTTAAGAAATGTGTGTTCTCTGGCAAGCAGGGATTCCTCCCTGCTCAGAGCCGGCACTAGCCGGAACAAGCGTCACATCTCGGGTGTGCCGGACCAGACGGCGTGGTCTCCGCCCCCTCTGCGGCCTCCCTGGCTGCTGAGGTTTCCTGTCTGTCGCTGGAGCTGAGCGGTCGGATTGTGCGCCATGTCGGGTTTTCTTTGTGACTCTAGCGCTTGTTGTCCATTGGGCTTTCTGAATCTGTGGGGTTATAGTTTACGTCAAGTTTGTAAATGTTCTGGCCATTAATTCTTCCAACATTTTTTTCTGCACTTCTAGTATTTTCTCCTCTTCTTCAAGGACCCCAGCTGAATGTGGACTAGGTGCTTGAAGTCCTACCAGTCACCCATGATCTGGTTTTCCCTTTTTAGCTCTCTTTTTTCGCTGTTTCAGTCTGGATAACTGGTATCCCTATGCTCCAGTGTCCAATCTGCCATTACTTCTGAGCAGCATATTTCTCATCTCACACGTGGCAGATTGAATCTGGAGTGCTGTTACATCTCCTCTTTGGGGACACGTGGATCCCAGATGAAGACCGTCCTCCTGCCTGTGGGTCAGGCCTGGGTCAGTGTCATTTGGTATCTTCTCGGTATGGGTCTCATTTTCCTGCTTCTTTGTGCACCAATAGTTCTAATTGAATGCCAGAAATCACTAAGTTTACCTTTTTAGGCACTATGTATTTCTTATTAATAGCCTTGAAGTTTATTCTGAGATGCAGTTATATAAAAACTGTTTGATCTCTGTGCCGTGGGGCTCAGATTTGTAGGCAGGACCCCGGCAGGGCTCAACCAGGGCCACTCACTCCCCACTGCAGGGGCACTTCCACGTGCAGCCCGGTGCCCCATGAATATGAGGTCTTCCCATCAGCTAGCACAGGCGCTGCTCCCAGGGACTCTTTTCCAGCAGCTGGTCTCCTGGTCTCCTTGCCTGCATGAGCTGACCAGTCCTCAGCCGTGTACTTGAGGGTCCTCAGATCTCTGGGTCCTCTGGCGGCTCTCCTGTCACACCCTATTTTGTGAGTTCTATCCACTTTGATCTTCTGACCCACAGATGGCCAGGCTCTGCCCAGCTGTCCTCCCTGCACCATGCTTGGACACCATCCAGGCAATCAGGGGCAGTTTCCCATAACTCAGGGGTCACTGTCTGCTGTTGCCTGATATTCAGTGTCTTGCAAACCATTGCTTCACATAGTTCCTGCAGTTTGGGGTCATGTCACGTTAGAGGGGAATCTGATCGTATCACTCTGTTGCCTGGAGACAGAAGTCACATGACAGCATGAGGTGCATTAGATGTTGCTTTGTGGAGGTCCATCTTCATTGCAGATCCGGGACATGCAGGCATGGGAAAGGGACTGACTGAGCCTAAAAGGCTCAGGTTGCCGTTGTGTCATCAGGCAGTGGAGGAGCACCTGTACCTAGGGGGCGACGAGCCACACCCAGCAGCTGGGGCATCGGGCCTCGGGCCCCAGGGAAGAGCAGGATGGAGGGGCAGTGCTTCCTGAGAGCAGGGGGTGTCCAGGCGACGTGGGGAGAGGTTCTGAGGCCAGGGTAGCTGTTACCTTCACCAAACTAGGATCATGCACTGTGGCAGCAGAGAATGTCAGCCAAAGTTAATTTGGTAAAGATGGGCATGTCCTAAAGGGCGGATTTTGCTGCCATGTAGGAGCTGACTCCTGACGTGGGCTCCTTTCTGCAGGGGGAGACTGTTTTGGAGACAGCAAGTGACTCGCTCGCCACATGGAGCCCCCTCCAGAGCTCCTCCGTGTGAACTGTCTTCTGACAGCTTCTGCACAGACCCTCACAGAGGACCCTTCTCAGAATGGCCTGATTTTGAGGTGTTAAATTAGGTTTCAATTTTTATACCTTTATAACTTGTTGACACACTCAACATCCTCTCGAAGGGACTAGACAAGCTCCTTGTCCACTCGCGCCTCGGTGTCCGCACTTTGTAAGGACCCCTTTGTGACTCCACTGGGCAGCACCGTCCCACCCTGGAGCCCGAGCACTCCAGCGCTGAACGAGCAGATGGCACCACAGTCAGAAAACACAAGCGCACCTGTGCAGTCACCATACGTCATGTCATCGTGACGTCGGGAGGGAGAAGCCACAGTCAGGCTGCCTCGGGTGGGCACACGGGACACCATGCCCCACCTGTGAGTGCAGCAAGGGCAGCCACCAGGCCCTGGGGAGACCTCAGGGTCACTGTGGTCGGAGCCCCTGCTGTGCTGCCAAGGCTGGTACCACATGCTTGGGCGGCCAGAGGCGGGCAGGGAGCACAGGATCGGGCCTTGCCCCTAGGGTGCTGCGCTGGCTGCTCTGCTTGGCAGCTGGCACCTCCCAAGATGTTCTCATGGCAGAGTTAGTAACACACCCCAGGTCCTGAAAACCTTATTAGGAAAAAAATAAGGAAATCATCTTAAACGATGAGAAATGTACACACTTTTCAAACAGGACAGTAAGCCCAGTCAGTTCATGACTGCAGGGATAAATCCAAGAGCCAAGAAAGCAGGTTTCCCAGGAGGATCAAGCAGGTGCTCGGAGCGCACGCTGGCTGTGACGCCAGCCCTGCCCCAGGCCGGCTGTGCATCCTTGGGTTAACTACTCAGCCTCCTGACTCCTGGGAACCCCTGACGGTGATGGGACTGTGCATACCCAGGACCCCATCAGGAGGGCCCCTCGCTCTAATGCTCTGCTGTCACCACCTGGAAGTTCTTAATCTTTAAACAAAGCCCATGTTTTCCTTATGATAGGATCCTGCACGAGGCTGGCCCTGACCGCAACACCCACTCCAAGATATGGAGGTTCCCAGACCTGCTCCTGTGCTGGCCACTGTGAGAGGACGTCTCCTTCCTCAAGCCAGGCCCGGAGGGGCAGAGGGAGGGGTCCTCAGTGGCCCAGTTGCCCGGGGTGCAGCGGCAGCCTCAGCTGCAGGTCTCTGGCTCCTGAGCCAGGGTGCAATGTGCACTTCCACTGTAGGGGGGACTTCCCGGCCTGGTGAGACCCCAGCCTCTATTTTTGGTGGTTTTGTGGGGGCCTGAGCAGCGCCCGGTGCGCCCGGTGCGCAGCAGCCCAGCTCCCACCACTGCCGGGTCCAGAGGCAGAACGCCCGCTGTCTTCTGATTCTGGAGCCTGGCGCTCACGGCCTGCGGCAATCCTACCACTGCCAAGATGAGCATGCTCGTGTGGGAGGTCCTGACAAGTGGGCAGAACAGCCACCTTTGGGTGGTATGACAATGGGAGCGTGATAATGAGTAATATTTTCATGACTTCATTTGCATTGTTAATAACGACTGCCAGGCGGTGAAGCCTGGGCCACGTGGGACGGCAGAGGGCGCAGCCCAGCCTGAGCCTCCGAGAAACAGTCCTGAGCCCTGGAGGACTTCCTGCCTTTCCACTGGAGCGTTCAGATTTGCCTGGTCTCCAGAGAGTGCGACTTTCAGGGGAACGAGATTACACAAAAGCCCCCCTTCAGCCAGTTTTGAGCAAAAGTAGAAACCAGGGGGCCTGACAGGAAGCATGGGGCCTGAGACCCCCATGGGCTTTGGGAGGGGCTAAGCCGCCAATGCCTTGCCTGCCCCTGCTGCCCCCAGACAACTGCCCCATCCCTGTGCGCGCTGGCGCTCTTGTGCCGTCCTCTTTCCCGCTGACCTCCCCTCCTGGCTGTGGGCCTGCCCCCGTGAACACACCCCAAGCCCTGACCTCCCATCCTGGCTGTGGGCCCACCCCCGTGAACACACCCCAAGCCCTGACCTCCCCTCCTGGCTGTGGGCCCGCCCCCGTGAACACACCCCAAGCCCTGACCTCCCCTCCTGGCTGCAGACACCCCCTCCCCCCAGTAAACACACAGCCCTTTGCTGAACTCCCCAACCTGGCTGGAACCCGAGGTGAAGCCTGAAGATGACCCTCACCTGAGACCCCCCCCTCTTGTATGAAATGCTCAGATCGTCAGAGCCCAGAAGGGTGTTCATGGGGGGTGGTGGTGGGTCCACAGCCAGGAGAGGTCAGAGCCTGGGGTGTGTTTATTGAGGGGCCGGCAGCCTGCAGCCAGGTGGGGATGTCAGAGCGTGGGGTGGGCAGGGTTTTCTTGACCTGCTCCAGTGGAACCACAGCAGCGAGGCTGGAAGCAACCTACGGGCCATCTGCTCCTTCCACCCCAGACTGGGCCCGCAACAGCCTCAGGAGACCTCCTCCCTCCAGGGACTCCTGGAGGGCAGACAGAAGAGCCCCTGCTCGCAAACCGCAGCACTCAGCGCTGAACGGGGCCCAGACCTTAGCTAAGCAGCCCGCCCTGCTTCCGAGCCCGCGTGGCCCACTGCAGGTCCGGCCTGGGGGGGTGAGGGGCAGCAGGTGCGCCCCAGGAAACCCGGGGAAGCCCAGGCCGAGCGCAGGAGGCGGGAAGGCCTCAAACAGGGCTGAGGGCCGGGGTGGGGTGCAGCCAGTGCGCGTCCCCGGGGAAGGCTGTCCAGTGCGCGCGGCGCCTGGAGGCGGCACGAACGTGCCGACCACCTCGGGCCAAGCCTCGGCTCCCGGGCCCGCTAGGCGCTCGCCGCACGCTCACGCTGCCTACCAAACTCTAGGCACCCCAATCCCCGACCCCGACCCGCGCCCTTTGTCGGCGCCAGAGTCTCCGCGGACAGGCCAGCGCCCCGGGCGCACCACCCGGGAGGCCTGTCCGCGCGCCCATTCATCCTCCCGGCGCCGCCGCGCTCGTCCACCGCGGGGCGCGGGTCCGGGAGTCAGGTGCGACCGCACCGGCGCCGGCCCCGCGGGATTCCCACGGCGCGGCGCGGAGGCGGCCTTGTAAGGCAGAGGCGGCGCTCAGACAGGCCTCTGTGCGCCCCGCGCGCTCCCCGGACGGGGCGGGGCGCCGAGGAGCGCGCGGGGCGGGCCGGGGGCCAGGGCGGGCCAGTGAGCGCGCGGGGCGGGCCGGCCGGGCCAGGGGCGGGGCGGCGCGGGCGCACGCCGGGCACCGGGATGCGCGCGGCCGAGTTGCGGAGGCGCCGCCGGTGCAGTCGCTGCGTCTCGGAGGTAAGCGGCCGCAGGGCTAGATCCCAGGGCGCGGGGCGCGGAGCGTGGGCACCAGGCCAGCTCCTGCCGCCACCTGCTCCCGCGCGCCCGGGGTGCGACCCCGCTCCCGGCGCCCGCCGAGCCCCTCCCGGACCTGCCCGCACGTCCGTGCGCCCCGGGGCTGCCAGGCGGTTGGGCTGCGTCTGGGAGCGGGTCTGGGGACGCGGAAGGCACAGGCGGGAAGGACCCGCGGTGCAAAGGACACGGTGGCTAATAAGTGGACCTTAAATGTGGCCTTTCGTCGCATCAGTGCCTGACGCGACAAAGGACGCGCCTTACAGCCCCTTCCCCCGGCGCCGCCGCCCCCGCCTCTGCATGTCCAGCTACACAAACATTGGTTCCCGGCCTGGGGGCCGCAGCCGCCGAGGCGGAAGGGATTGAGATGCAGCCGCTGCCCTTCCGCAGGTATTCCGGGAGACCCACGGCCGCAGAAAAGGCTCAGAATGAGCGCGTCCTTTGGCGAGGGGTCCCAAGCCCCTCTGGCCGGGCGTTAACGTCCCATTATCAGCCAGGTGAGGGTGTCGCCCCTCCAGTGTGCAAATCCAGAAGCTTCCCCGAGGGGTGTTGTTTTCTTGTCGCGTCTGAACATAGAACTTGGCGGTCAAGATAAAAGATGTTCGCTGCCAGTGTGATTTCTCCGCACGCCTCTGGGGAGCAGCCCCCTGCCTTTGGAGGAGGACCCTTTATCCTGGGGTGCACTCATGTAAACGAGGCCTGTTAATGAGGTGATGAGAAAAACCTTTCCTGCCCCCCTCCCCCTGACTACTATTTTGATAGGCGGTTCGTGTTCTCTGAAGATCAGGCACCTTTCAGGATAAACTGGCTATGCTGTCATCCATCTGCGTGTTTATTGGTTAATTCGCCTGACATTTATTGGATACTTGCAGAGTCTCTGGGGAACACTGGTAAAAGGACCCAGCTCCTGTGGCCCCGGCCGCCTGCCTCCTGGGACTCCCCATAGCCAAGCTCTGGGGCGGGGTCTCCCCAGAGCCCAGGCCAGTCCCTGGCCCCTAGGGGGTGATCGGAAACGCTGACCTGCTTCTCAAGTGCACCGGGGCCCCGCTGGGAATGCAGCAGTGGGACAGAGGGCTTGGAATAAGCAGGAAATGGGAGGAGGGGGGCGGGGACAGAGGGCTTCCTGGATGCCTTAAACTGGATTCCACGACCCCATTTCTGGTACCAGCCGCTGTTCCCATCACACGGCCCGAATCACAGGGCTTGGTGGTGGGTGACGGGGGAGGGGCGCTGATGAACTTGCCCGAGCTTCTGCAGAGTGCCACCTGGGGGTGTGCATTTCCCTGGGGAAAGTGTTTGCGGCTTTCATGACTTCCAAAGGATCTGTGACTCAGGTACCATAATGCAAGTGCTACATTAAAGAATTCCTCTCATCTGCACGGAGTGATGAAGCGATGGAGATGAGAAGCTGCCCTTATCTCCCTGGCTGTGTTTGGCTGATCTTCCCGAATCCTTTGAAGTTGCAATAAATTATTGTTTTAACTATGTACAGGCTTACACTATTCACTGGGGAAAATGTACAAGTCACAGGAGAATTTCGTAAAGAAAATTAAAATCACTCGTCACTGATTGAGGTTTTCGAGAAATCTTTGAGCAGCCAGATGGTCCTCAGGGGCAGCCTCGGTGTGGCTTCTGTCCCTGGTGGGCAGTGGAGCCACTCCCGGCAGGAGACGCTGGGAGTTAAAGGCTTCCTCTGGGAGCCAGGCCTATTTATAGCTGGTGAGGTTGCTGGTGAGGCAGGAGGAGCATGTACAAGGGCTGCCGTCAGGGGTCTTGGGGCCGTGAGGTCTGTGCACTGAGCCCAGCCTGGTACTGCCCAGCAGCTGTGCTGGACCAGGGTGCTGGGTACAGTGCCGAGTCCTCCTGAGGTCACTAACCCTGGACCAGGCAGATGTGGGATTAGGCAGGGGAATCAGCAATGCCTGTCTCCTGTGCTTAAGTAACAGGTGTTTACCATGAAGGAAGGGGTGAGGCCCACACATGGTCTCCAGCTCCCCATGCAGACCCACTCTATGGTTCAGCCCCACCTGCGGAGACCAGCTTCCGCATTGGGTGGAGAGGTGGCCCCAATATCACAACCTGCAACGACCCTGACCCACAGTCTCCTGGCTCGGCAGCTCCTCTTGGAGAGGGGCGCCTCCTCTGCAGCATCTACATGCCAGCTCCTGGGAATGACTTTAATTGGCCCCGCCGGGCTCTCTGGGGAAGGTGCCTGCTTTGGGATGCCAGCCCCCAAGAACCACTGTGGGGAAGGGCAGTTCCCCAGGGGAGCATGGCATGCTGCCTCCAAATGTTCCCTAAGATGGGATTTAAGACTTGCCAGGCTCCACGCTTCCCTTTTAACTGTGGGGCGCATGCAGTGGCAGGTCAGGTGCGAGCTGTCGTGTGACGTCCGAATGTCCAAATGCAGGCCCTTTGGTGAGGACGTGGGAAGTGTCACGGAGTAGAAGCCAAGGACAGTTTTCTGACTTTGCGCCGCCGTGTCTTCCGCCGTCCCACTGCCACGCTTGGTGGCCTGTGCGGCTCTGCCGGCCATGAAGCGCCATTCCAGGCCTGAAAGGTAAAAGCTCCTGGACCCCTTTCTTGCTCCTCTACTTTCCACTCCCGCATGCCCCTGGTGTGTCCTGGATCTCTGGTTTTCCTGGCGTGAGAAGTGGGGCGCCCCGTGTGGGCTCCGTGACCTCCTCCACCCTGGGCCATGGTTCTCGAGACCTCATCCTGTCACAATTGTTTGTTTAACAAATGTCTGCTAAGCACCTGCCAGGTGCCAGGTGAGCCAGCATGGCCTCTGCCCTGGGCAGCTCTCATGCCAGCGGGGATGTCAGCAAACAGCCAGCATCCTCCTGGTGGTGTGTGGACCTGGGCTTCACACCTGGGTACCTGGCCCAAGTTGGTGTTAACCCCAATGCACCTCAGCTAGGCAAGCTCCCCGGAGCCTGTGGCGCTGGGTTGTGGGCCACCTGTAGGGAAGGGCATTTTAAACATTCTGTGTATGCCTCACAGTTGCTGTCCCCGCGACCTTCAGCCACACCACCCCTCCCCCACTCAGTCACCTAAGGCTTGCAGCAGGCCCCCCCAAAACCAGGGCCTTAAGACGGTGACAGCATTGGCTCTGCCCACGAATCTCACGAATCCACCGTCCGGCAGGCATGGGCATGGACGGCCGGTCCCCATTCCACCAGCCGGGGCTAGGCAGTCTGTCCCAGGCTCCTCTACTCATGGGAAGTGTGACTGGCTGGCACGGGGGCTCCTGCCCCTGGGTGGGTCTCTCCACTGTTGGCGTCAGCTGCCAGCTCACCTGTCAGCTCAGGTCCCAAGATAAAGCCAGGAGAGAGGAATGCCACCCCGCAGGTCCTGACTTGAGGAGTCAGCGGCTTCGTTCCCACTGCGGCCCTGGTCAAGGTTTGGGAAGACCCCCAGGTTGGGGGCACATGGGTGGAAGGCAGGTTGGGGTGACCGAGGCTGGAAATGCAGCCCCGCCTTCCTCTTGATGCTTCTGGGACCCTCAGCCTTCGGCAGCGGCTGGCGGCCCACTCACCCCTGCACCTCTGGCCCTGTCCTCTGTCATGCTTGGCCAGCCGTCCTCCTGTCCCTCCTGGCCCTGGCCATCCCTAGCCGGCTGCTGTCTCCCCTGGCACAGGCCCACCTGGGGAGATGGCCCATTGGCCACTGCCCGCCCCACACTCGCCTGGGTCCTGATTCAGAGAGCTGGCCAGGCCCCGCTCTTGTGTGCTCCTGTGCGGGACACCCATCTCCCTGCCTCTGCAGTGCAGGGGTGCGGCTGGCCGGCGCCTCTCCCTGTAGGGCCCCCACCCTGGCAGTTTGCTCTGTGAACCTTCTTTGCTTTGGCCTCAATTGCATCACAGATGCAAGCATCACTCAGGACACAGATTACTGTCCCTGAAGGAGGACGTTCTCAAGTGGCAGCAGCATGAAGTCACAAGCTTCTGTTCATCAGAAAGACCACTTGGGGCATGGAAGGGCGGCAGGGCAGAAGGCAGCATGAGTGGGCTTGTCTCCAGAATGCCCCCTGCCCACCCAGGGCCCCGGCTGTCCACTGCATGGCACCGGCCGCCCTTTCCTTCTGCCCCCAGCGCCAGATGCTTGTTGGGATTTTACCACCTAAGCTTAGTGTCCAGCCAGACGTCCGTGAAACCAGCGAGCCCGCCCTGCATGTGTCCGGCAGCTGGTCGAGCTCGGCCCACCACCAGCCCTCTAGCGTGGGAGCTAATGGCCGTTCGGTTGCTTCCATTTCTGCTGGTCTGAGCGCAGGTCTGAGGCTTGCTCCCTGTCGGGTAAAGCCCAGAAGAGGAAGTGAGGCCCCGGCCATGTCTGTCTTCAGGCCAGTTCTCCCTGAGGCCATCACCCCACAGCCCCGTCGTGTGCAGGTTGTCATGTTCTGGGGGTGAGGCCACCTTGCCTCGCGCGGGTCTGGGCACTGAGTCGCACACACTCGGCAGCGCCTGCTCCAGGGCTCAGTCCGTTTGTCTTTACCTTCCAGTTGATCTTCAGGGTCTCTGCCTGAGGCTTCATTACTCTGCCTTCCCTGCTTTTCAACCCACCTGTGCTGAACAGATGGCTTGAAGCGTCCATTTTCTTCTGTTTTTGTTTCATTTTCCACCTGTCTGTTCAATTAGCCCATCCCCACTTGCTGAAAACGTGCTCCTCCCCTGATGCTTCGGACTGCCTTTGTCGCAGGCAGCACGTCTGTGTGCCCCGTGGCCTCTGCAGCACGCACCACGGTGCCCTCTTGTCTGGGGCTTCCTATCAAGTCTAGTGTCCTGGGAGCAAATCTTCAAGATGGCTTGTTCATTCAAGGCCCTTTGCCTTTATATATTTTTTAGATTCAGCTTTTAGACATATCCATATGTAAAAATTGTTGGGATTTTTATTTGGATTAAAGTTGTGGATGAATTTAGGGATAATTGGCATCTTTGTAGATTCAGATTTAAGTCCATGTTTGTAATAAATGATTCAGACATTTTGTTTCTTTCAATAATGCTCCAGTTTGCACGTCAGTGGCCTTGCGCATTTTTGTTAGATTTATTCCTAGGTAACTGATGTTTCTTCCTGACACTTCAAATGGCACATTTCTGAGTATTTCTGAGTGTTCTGTTGTCTGTTTTTGCTGCTACACAGAAATAAAATGGATTTTTACATGTCGACCATGTATCCACAAACAAAGCTAAACTTACCGATTCTAATATTTTCCTGAGATTCCTCTGGGTTTTGTACACACACAATCATTGAAATAGCCAAAAAGGACAGTTTCATTTCTCCCTTTCCTATTCTCACAGCTTCCTTCCCTCTCGTCTTGCTGGACTGATGGTGAAGGCAGGGCTGAGGGCAGCCCAGCCTCTTGGGCTTGCTTGTTTGAGGAGGAAAGTGTTCAGCATTCCAAGTGTGCTTTCAGGGTGTTTTGTAGGTGATCAAATGAAGCAGTTTCCTTCTTTCTCTGTTTGCTAAGAATTTTTGTGGTGAATAGATGCTGTCAAATGTCAATTGAGTTCTGTCAAACACTTTGTTTATTAAGAAAATATGATTTTTTAAATTAAGGTATTGACATACACTCTTATGAAGGTTTCACAAAAACAATGTGGTTATTACATTCACCCTTACTGAGTCCCCCCCATACCCCATTGCAGTCCCTGTCCATCAGTGTAGTAAGATGCCACAGAGTCCCTATTTGTCTTCTCTGAGCTACCCTGTCTTCCTGTGACCCCACACACACCATGTGCACCAATCATGATACCCCACAATCCCCTTCTCCCTCCCTCCCCACCTGCCCTCCCCCCCCCCCACCCTTTGGTAACCACTAGTCCCTTCTTGGAGTCTCTGAGTCTGCTGCTGTTTTGTTCTTTCAGTTTTGCTTCGTTGTTCTATTCCACAAATGAGGGAAATCATTTCGTATTTGTCTTTCTCTGCCTGACTTATTTCACTGAGCATAATATGCTCTAGCTCCATCCATGTTGCAAATGGTAGGATTTGTTTATTTCTTATGGCTGAATAGTATTCCACTGTGTGTATATACCACTTCTTCTTTATCCATTCATCTACTGATGGACACGTAGGTTGCTTCCATATCTTGGGTATTGTAAATAGTGCTGCAATAAACATAGGGGTGCGTATGTCTTTTTGAATCTGAGAAATTGGACTCTTTGGGTAAATTCCAAGGAGTGGGATTCCCAGGTCAAACGGTATTTCTATTTTTAGTTTTTTGAGGAACCTCCATATTGCTTTCCACAATGGTTGAACTAGCTTACATTCCCACCAGCAGTGTAGGAGGGTTCCCCTTTTTCTGCATCCTCGCCAGCATTTGTTGTTCCTAGTCTTTTCTATGTTGGCCATCCTAACTGGTGTGAGGTGATATCTCATTGTGGTTTCAATTTGCATTTCCCTGGTAATTTGCGATGTGGAGCATCTTTTCATGTGCCTGTTGGCTATTTGAATTTCTTCTTTGGAGAAGTGTCTGTTTATCCTTTGCCCATTTTTTAATCGGGTTATTTGCTTTTTGTGTGTTGAGGCGTGTGAGTTCTTTATATATTTTGGATGTTAACTCTTTGTCTGATATGTCATTTACAAATATATTCTCCCATACTGTAGGATGCCTTTTTGTTCTGCTGATGGTGTCCTTTGCTATAAAGAAGCCTTTTAGCATGATGTAGTCCCATTTGTTCATTTTTGCTTTTGTTTCCCTTGCCTGAGGAGATGTGTTCAGGAAAAAGTTGCTCATGTTTATATTCAAGAGATTTTTGCCTAAGTTTTCTTCTAAGAGTTTTATGGTTTCCTGACTTACATTCAGGTCTTTGATCCATTTTGAGTTTACTTTTGTGTATGGTGTTAGACAATAATCCAGTTTCATTCTCTTGCATGTAGCTGTGCAGTTTGACAATACCAGCTGCTGAAGAGGCTGTCATCTCCCCATTGTGTGTCCATGGCTCCTTTATCATATATTAATTGACCATATATGCCCGGGTTTATATCTGGGCTCTCTAGTCTGTTCCACTGGTCTATGAGTCTGTTCTTGTGCCAGTACCAAATTGTCTTGATTACTGTGGCTTTGTAGTAGAGCTGGAAGTTGGGGAGCATAAACCCCCCTGCTTTATTCTTCCTTCTCAGGATTGCTTTGGCTATTCAGGGTCTTTTGTGGTTCCATATGAATTTCAGAACTATTTGCTCTAGTTTGTTGAAGAATGCTGCTGGTATTTTGATAGGGATTCCATTGAATTTGTAGATTGCTTTAGGCAGGATGGCCATTTTGACAATATTAATTCTTCCTATCCATGAGCACAGGATGTGTTTCCATTTATTGGTATCTTCTTTAATTTCTCTCATGAGTGTCTTGTAGTTTTCAGAGTATAAGTCTTTCACTTCCTTGGTTAGGTTTATTCCTAGGTATTTTATTCTTTTTGATGCAATTATGATTGGAATTGTCTTCCTGATTTCTCTTTCTGCTAGTTTACTGTTGGTGTATAGGAATGCAACAGATTTCTGGGTATTAATTTTGTATCCTGCGACTTCTGAATTCAGATATTAGATCTAGTAGTTTTGGAATGGATTCTTAAGGGTTTTTATGTACAATATCATGTCATCTGCAAACAGGGACAGTTTGACTTCTTCCTTACCAATCTGGATGCCTTTTATTTCTTTGTGTTGTCTGATTGCTGTGGCTGGGACCTCTAGTACTATGTTGAATAAAAGTGTGGAGAGTGGGCATCCTTGTCTTGTTCTCGGTCTTAAAGGAAACGGTTTCAGCTTCTTGCTGGTAAGTATGATGTTGGCTGTGGGTTTGTTATGTATGGCCTTATTATGTTGAGGTATTTGCCCTCTATACCCATTTTGTTGAGAGTTTTTATCATGAATGGATGTTAAATTTTGTCGAATGCTTTTTCAGCATCTATGGAGATGATTATGTGGTTTTTGTCCTTCTTTTTGTTGATGTGGTGGATGATGTTGATGGATTTTAGAATGTTGTACCATTCTTGCATCCCTGGGATGAATCCCACTTGATCATGATGGATGGTCTTTTTGATGTATTTTTGAATTCGGTTTGCTAATATTTTGTTGAGTATTTTTGCATCTATGTTCATCAGGGATATTGATCTGTAATTTTCTTTTTTTGTGGTGTCTTTGCCTGGTTTTGGTATTAGAGTGGTGTTGGCCTCATAGAATGAGCGTGGGAGTATTCCCTCCACTTCTACTTTTTGGAAAACTTTAAGGAGGATGGGTATTAGGTTCTCACTAAATGTTTGATAAAATTCAGCAGTTAAACCATCTGGTCCAGGAGTTTTGTTCTTAGGCAGTTTTTTGATTACCAATTCAATTTCATTGCTGGTAATTGGTCTATTCAGATTTTCTGTTTCTTTCTGGGTCAGCCTTGGAAGGTTGTATTTTTGTAGAAAGTTGTCCATTTCTTCTAGGTTATCCAGTTTGTTAGCATATAATTTTTCATAGTATTCTCTTGTAATTGTTTGTATTTCTGTGGTGTCCATAGTGATTTTCCCTTTCTCATTTCTGATTCTGTTTATGTGTGTAGACTCTTTTTTTCTTAATAAGTCTGGCAAGGAGTTTATCTATTTTGTTTATTTTCTCAAAGAACCACCTCCTGCTTTCATCGATTCTTTCTATTGTTCTGTTTTTCTCAACTTTATTTATTTCTGTTTTAATCTTTATTATATCTCTCCTACTACTGACTTTGGGCCTCATTTGTTCTTCCTTTTCTAGTTTCATTATTTGAAACATGAACAGTGAGTTTAGACTGTTCATCTGGGATTGATCTTCCTTCCTGAGGTAGGCCTGTATTGCAATATATTTCCCTCATAGCCTTCGCTGCGTCCCACAGATTTTGCGGTGTTGAATTATTGTTGTCATTTGTTTCCATATATTGCTTGATCTCTGTTTTTATTTGGTCATTGATCCAGTGATTATTTAGGAGCATGTTATTAAACCTCCATGTATTTGTGGGATTTTTTGTTTTCTTTGTATAATTTATTTCTAGTTTCATACCTTTGTGATCTGAGAAGCTGGTTGGTACAATTTCTATCTTTTTGAATTTACTGAGGTTCTTTTTGTGGCCTAGTATATGATCTGTTCTTGAAAATGTTCCATGTGCATTTGAGAAGAATGTGTAACCTGTTGCTTTTGGATGGAGGGTTCTGTAGATGTCCGTTAGGTCCATCTGTTCTAAGATGTTGTTCAGTGCCTCTGTCTCTTTATTTATTTTCTGTCTGGTTGATCTGTCTTTTGGAGTGAGTGGTGTGTTGAAATCTCCTAAAATGAATGCATTGCATTTTTTTTCCCCCTTTAATTCTGTTAGTATTTGTTTCACAAATGTAGGTGATCCTGTGTTGCATGCATAGATATTTATAATAGTTATAGCCTCTGGTTGGACTGACCCTTTTATCATTATGTAATGTCCTTCTTTGTCTCTTGTGACTTCCTTTGTTTTGAAGTCTGTTTTGTCTGATACAAGTACTGCAACTCCTGCTTTTTTCTCCCTATTAGGTGCATGAAATATCTTTTTCCATCCCTTTACTTTCAATGTGTGTATGTTTTGGGTTTGAAGTGAGGTGAGTCTCTTGTAGGCAGCATATAGATGGGTCTTGTTTTTTTTATCCATTCAGTGACTCTATGTCTTTTGATTGGTGCATTCAGACCATTTACATTTAGGGTGATTATTGATAGGTATGTACCTATTGCCATTGCAGGCTTTAGATTCATGGTTACCAAAGGTTCAAGGGTAATTCCCTTAATATCTAACAGCATAATTTAACTCACTTCGTATACTATTACAATCACAACCTAAAGGTTCTTTTGTTTTCCTCCTTTTTCTTCCTCCTCCATTCTTTGTATGTTATGAATCATATTCTGTACTCTTTTTCTATCCCTTGGGTGACATCTATTTAGCCTTAGGAATACTTCCATGTATAGGAGTCCCTCCAAAATGTACTATAGAGGTGGTTTGTGGGATGTAAATTCTCTCAGCTTTTGCTTATCTGGAAATTGTTTAATCCTCCTTCAAATTTAAATGATAACCTTGCCAGGTAGAGTATTGTTGGTTCAAGGCCCTTCTGCTTCGTTGCATTAAATATATCATGCCACTCTCTTCTGGCCTGTAAGGTTTCTGTTGAGAAGTCTGATGATAGCCTGATGGGTTTTCCTTTGCATGTGATCTTTTTTCTCTCTCTAGCTGCTTTTGAAAGTATGTCTTTATCCTTGATCTTTGCCATTTTATTATTATATGTCTTGATGTTGTCTTCCTGGGTCCCTTGTGTTGGGAGATCTGTGCACCTCCATTGCCTGAGAAACTATCTCCTTCCCCATATTGGGGAAGTTTTCAGGAATTACGTCCTCAATGACACTTTCTATCCCTTTTTCTCTCTCTTCTTCTTCTGGTACCCCTAGAATGCAAATATTCTTCCATTTGGATTGGTCACACAGTTCTCTCAATATTCTTTCATTCTTAGAGATCCCTTTTTCTCTCTGTGCCTCAGCTTCTTTATATTCCTCTTCTCTAATTTCCATTCCTTTTACCATCTCTTCTACTACATCTAATCTGCTTTTAAATCTCTCCATTGTATGTTTCATTTCAGATATGGAGTTTCTTAATGAGTGAATCTCTGACTTAAATTCATTCCTGAGTTCTTGAATATTTTTCTGTACCTCCTCCATAAGCATGTTTATGATTTTTATTTTGAACTCTCTTCAGGAAGATTGGGGAGTTTAGTTTCTTTTGGCCCCTTTTCTGGGGTTTGTGAGATTTTGGTCTGAACCATGTACTTTTGACGTTTCACATTTCTGTGTGGTGCCCACTGGTGTGCAGATACTCCAGTCTCTGGAGCTGCTCAGCCCCTAGAGTGAGGTTGGGGGACATAGGCGAACAGAGCTGGTGCCGGGGGGAGGAAAGATCTATTTCCTAATTCCTATCTGCGGTGCCTGTCTCCAGTGTCAGAGCCAGTGGGCCAAGCACACACGTGTAAGCCTGTGTGCTTTGTGTCTCTACCTGCTGTTGTAGGTGGGGCCTCCCTCTGGCTGGCCTGATGCCAGCGCAGTGACTGCCAGTTTGCAAACCAGTGCCTGGCAGACTAGGAGGAAGGTGAAGCAGGCTGTGTGTCACAGTGGGGGGCCTCGGAGCTGTGTAGGCAGCCAGGGGGATGGAGCACCTGAAGCTCCTCAAAAGTTCCCAACCAGCTGGGCAGAGCACACCCAGACAACCTTGTCCAGCTCTCCCTTCTCCCGTACAGCAAGCTCTGTGCAAACCCCGCCCCTTCAGCAGCCCTCTTGCTGCTAGGAAGCCTGTCAGACTGCCTGCCTTTCCTCTGACACAGAGCAGTTGGGTGTGGATCCCGTCCTCCACAAACGGCCGGAATGTTAGTCTCTCAAGCACTCTGCCTGTCTGAGCTCCCCAATGTCCAGAGCACCACACACTATAGGTTTCTGCTCACAAAGCAGATGTCCAGGGCTAGGTGTTCAGCAGTCCTAAGCTTCCACCCCATCCCCACACTGTTTCTCTTCCTCCTGCCAGTGAGCTGGGGTGGGGGAAGGGCTTGGGTCCCTCCGGGTTAAGGTTTTCATACGTTACCCTTTCGTGAGGTCTGTATGCAGTCTGGTTCAGCCTCCTTTCTTGTTGCTGGTTTAGGCTTATTGTATTAATTAACTATATTTTTGTATAATTTGTGGTTTTGGAAGGAGTTCTCCGTCTCACCTCTCACGCTGCCACCTTGAATCTGCCCTCTGCCCATTTTTTAATTGGATTATTTGCCTTTTTTTTGTTGAGGTGTGTGAGCTCTTTATATATTTCGGATGTCAACCCTAGATATGTCATTTATGAATATATTGCCCCATACTGTAGGATGCCCTTTAGTTCTACTGATGGTGCCTTTGCTGTACAGAAGTTTTTAGTTTGATATAGTCCCACTTGTTCATTTTTGCTTTTGTTTCCCTTGCTCGTGGAGATATGTTCATGAAGAAGTTGTTCATGTTTATATTCAAGAAAGTTTTGCCTATGTTTTCTTCTAAGAGTTTTATGGTTTCATGACTTACATTAAGGTCTTTGATCCATTTTTAGTTTACTTTTGTGTATGGGGTTAGACAGTAGTCCAGTTTCATTCTCTTACATGTAGCTGTCCAGTTTTGCCAACACCAGCTGTTGAAGAGGCTGTCATTCCCCCATTGTATTTCCTTGGCTCCTTTATCATATATTAACTGACTATATATGCTTTGGTTTATATCAGAGCTCTCTAGTCTATTCTTGGGCCAGTACCAAATTGTCTTGATTACTGTGGCTTTGTAGTAGAGCTTGAAGTTGGGAAGTGAGATACCCCCCAGCTTTATTCTTCCTTCTCAGGATTGCTTTGGCTATTCCGGGTCTTTTGTGGTTCCATATGAATTTTAGAACTATTTGCTCTAGTTTGTTGAAGAATGCTGTTGGTATTTTGATAGGGATTGCATTGAATTTGTAGATTGCTTTAGGCAGGATGGCCATTTTGACAATATTAATTCTTCCTAGCCAGGAGCATGGGATGAATTTCCATTTATTAGTGTCCTCTTTAATTTCTCTTAAGAGTGTCTTGTAGTTTTCAGGGTACAGGTCTTTCACTTCCTTGGGTAGGTTTATTCCTAGGTGTTTTATTCTTTTTAATGCAATTGTGAATGGAATTATTTTCCTGATTTCTCTTTCTGCTAGTTCATCATTAGTGTATAGGAAAGGAACAGATTTCTGTGTATTAATTTTGTATCCTGCAATTTTACTGAATTCAGTTAATAGTTCTAGTAGTTTTGGAGTGGATTCCTTAGGGTTTTTTATGTACAATATCATGTCATCAGCAAACCGTGACAGTTTGACTTCTTCCTTACCAATCCGGATGCCTTTTATTTCTTTGTGTTGTCTGATTGCCATGGCCAGGACCTCCAGTACTATGATGAATAAAGGTGGGGAGGGTGGGCATCCTTGTCTTGTTCCCGATCTTAGAGGAAGGGTGCATAGATATTTATAACAGTTATATCCTCTTGTTGGACTGACCCCTTTTTCATTATGTAATGTCCTTCTTTGTCTCTTGTTACTTTCTTTGTTTTGAAGTCTATTTTGTCTGATACAAGTACTGCAACTCCTGCTTTTTTCTCCCTATTAGTTGCATGAAGAAAATATGATTTTTAACCTTTGTTCTATTTGTGTGATGAATTATACTGATTTATTTCGTTTTAAGCCAACCAGGCACTCCTGCCATAAACCCAGTTTGGTTATGAAGTATCCTTTTTATCTGGATTCCATTTGTTGATGTTTCATTTATGATTTTGTTTAGAGTTTTTGCATCTGTCTTCAGCCCTGCAGCTTGGGCCTGCCCCTGCGAGCAGATCCCAGTTCTCTGAGGCTTAGTCCCCAGGCCGCTCTGGGGGGCAGTCTTAGGGCCAAATCTCGACCCCATGGACCTGCCTGGGCCTGTGGCCTCAGGCTGGGTGACCGGGGAATGGGACTTGGGACAGCTGTGCCACCCGGAATGTGCGAGTCAAGCTGAGGGTGGCTGAGGCCCCTGACACCGTGCAGAACTCTGGGGGTGTCGGGGCTCAGAAAGGCTGTTGTGTCTGGCTCTGGCCGGTCTCACTGCCAGGGGCGAGTGGCCATTCACATCAAGTGTCTGAGGCAACCAGAGTGGGGGCCGTGTTATGATTAAAAATGGGAACAATTAGGAAAGGGCGCATTGTCTTGAATAAAGAGCTGAAGGTGGGGGCAGTGTGGGCCATCAGGAGCGTTCTGCAGGCTGGAGTGGACTTTGTTCCCTTGGGTTGTTTGCTCAGGGCCTGGGGATTAGCCCCGAGGGCTGGCCCGCCAAGTGGACAGGTCCTCACACCCCTTGCTTCAGGCTGCTGTGGACTCTCTCTTTCCTGTCCTACCCTGACCTCGCCAGAGGGTCTCAGGCACCAGAACTGCCTTGGTGCAGTGGGGGTCAGGCCTGTGCCGGGGACTGGCAGAGGCTCAGGGAGCAGAGGACCTCCCTGAAGCAGATGACCCGCCCCTTGGCCTCCCCAGTGGTTCGGGACAGCTGTGCTGGGGGCTGTCACACCATTCCTGGGCCCCTTCCTCCTGTGTCTGCGTCCTGGGACTGAGCCCTACTAGAACCCGCGCGGCACTCCCAAGAGGCCATCCAGGCCATGGAGGTCGAGGTGCAGGAACTCACACTTTTTTTTCTCTCCATATTTTTTGTTTTCCTCCTTTGTACACACTTTTTCTGAGCATCTGTGAGTCCAGCAGAGTTTGTAGGGTGTCCACTCAGCCAGGGCCTCCACACTGGTGCCCTCTGCCCAGCTCCCATCTCCAGAAGTGCTTGGATGTGGCTGGTCAACCCTGAGAGCCCCAGGAGCCCTGTGGAGGTCCGAGCAGGAGCCGGATAACCACACCCAGAGGGCCCCTGCAGTTAGAGTGTCCTCGAGGCTTACCACACAGGAGTGGGGTCTCGGCCTGGACTCTCGGCCTCAGGGTTGCCCAGACAGCCTGAGGGCTCTGGCTCTGAGAGCTGCCCTGGACTGGGCTTGAGTGTCAAGACCCG
Source organism: Smutsia gigantea (assembly GCA_032199065.1). NCBI lineage: Eukaryota > Metazoa > Chordata > Mammalia > Pholidota > Manidae > Smutsia > Smutsia gigantea. Next base: position 214,692 of record JAVSCE010013202.1, on the reverse strand, counting down.
GAGGCTGCATGACTCCCGGGAAGGCCTGCTGAGTTGTGCGGGACCAGGAATGCCTGGTGGGAGCGCAGGGGCAGCCTCCATCCCGGGCCGGCATCTCCCAGGACCTTCCCTCTGACGGCCACTCTCCGGGGGGCCCTTCCCACCTGCAGGGGCCAGGTGGCATGGGTCCCTGGCTCAGGGGACACCCGTTCCCCTCAGAGCACAGCAGGGCCTGCCCGCCCATTTGCCTGCAGCTTGTAACATGCACATCCCGCGACTGCAGTGCACCCGAGGGTGTTGGCACTTTGCCTTGGGAGGAAGCGGTGTGAGTGACGGACCCAACGTGGGGTCTTGCATTCCCACAGGGAGCCACTGCCGGGAGCACCCTGGGGTCACAGCGGAGCTCAGCACAGGGGCAGCTCCCACCAGGCCCGCAAGCCCCCAAGTCCCCACCCCTTCAAATAACGCATTCTTCAGGGAATCCACCAGCCAGAAGCCAGTGGGGTTTCTCCGTGACCTTAGTTACCAAAAAGTTCTGTCAAGGTGGTCAGTGTCCATGCAGCCAGGCCTCCACACCAGCGCCCTCAGCCTGGGTGTTTGGACTGCAGGCCGCCTTGCCTCTGTGGTGGAACCGGGCACCCAGGCACAGACCACATCCCTTGTCGATGGCTCTGGCCATTGGGTACAAGTTTCCGAGAGCTGTGACATGCTGTCCACAGCGCGTTATGCATATGGGTCACTCCGGTGGGGGGACGGGTGGTGCCCTTCAAGGGTGACCCACCAGAGCACTGTGGGCTGGAGTGGCGAAGCCAAGCGGGATGGAGCCAGGGGTGGCTGGACGTCTCTCCTCTGAGGTCTGAGAGCAGCCCAGGGCAGGTGACTGTGACAGAGAAAGCCTCTGGGAGGGGAGCCGCTCGGGACCCGCATCTCCAGGGCAGTGGGGGTGGGCGGGAGGTGGTCCCCAGGGAGGGCAATGGGGGCCTGCGGCGATGGTGGGCTGTGGGCGGGGGTCCTGTGTAAGCCGCTAGGGCAGGTCCTGGCTCTCAGACACGCCACCCTGCATGCCACCCTGCACGCCATCTGGCCCCAGTGTTTACTGCAGCACACAGAAGGCAGCCTGCCAGACCTGGGCGCTGCCCCAGATTGCTGAGGGTGATAGCCCCAGAGGATGAGGGGGATGTAGGAGAGAGATGGAGGTTGTGAGGGGCCTTAGGGGCTGGAAGGCACCTGGTTCTGAGGACACGGGTCAGTTACTAGCCGGGCCAGATTTGTTGGGGTGTTGGCTTGGGGCAAGATGAGGGAGCTGGGTGGGGAGGCGTCCGGAACCAGGTGCTGAGGGCCACCTTGGGAGTGGGCTTGGGGAACATAAGAGCAGAGGTGCATTCACCGCTGTGAGCTCAGGTGCACACCTGTCTCTGCATTTAGGGCACACCCATGCCCTGCCCAGGAAGGGCACCGTGATGGTAGTGAGGCTGTTGTGGCTGTTCCATTTAATACACCTGGTCCTGCTCACAGCACACCTGGCCCTGCTCACAGCACACCTGGTCCTGCTCACAGCACACCTGGCCCTGCTCACAGCACACCTGGCCCTGCTCACAGCACACCTGGTCCTGCTCACAGACACCTGGCCCTGCTCACAGACACCTGGCCCTGCTCACACACACCTGGCCCTGCTCACACACACCTGGCCCTGCTCACAGCACACCTGGCCCTGTTCACAGACACGTGTCCCTGCTCACAGACACCTGGCCCTGCTCACAGCACACCTGGCCCTGCTCACAGACACCTGGCCCTGCTCACACACACCTGGCCCTGCTCACAGCACACCTGGACCTGCTCACACACACGTGGGTCTGTTCACAGCACACCTGGCCCTGCTCACAGCACACCTGGTCCTGCTCACAGACACCTGGCCCTGCACACAGCACACCTGGACCTGCTCACAGCACACCTGGACCTGCTCACACACACGTGGGTCTGTTCACAGCACACCTGGCCCGGCTCACAGCACAGCTGGCCCTGCTCACAGCACACCTGGACCTGCTCACACACACTGGCTCTTTCACCTGGCCCTGCTCACACCTGCTCACACACCTGCTCCCTGCTCACAGCACACCTGGCCCTGCTCACAGCACACCTGGACCTGCTCACAGCACAGCTGGCCCTGCTCACAGCACACCTGGCCCTGCTCACAGCACACACCTGCTCACAGCACAGCTGGCCCTGCTCACAGCACACCTGAACCTGCTCACAGCACAGCTGGCCCTGCTCACAGCACACCTGGCCCTGCTCACAGCACACCTGGCCCTGCTCACAGCACACCTGGCCCTGCTCACAGCACACCTGGCCCTGCTCACGCACACCTGGGCCCTGCTCACAGCACAGCTGGAGCACACCTGGCCCTGCTCACAGCACACCTGAACCTGCTCACAGCACAGCTGGCCCTGCTCACAGCACACCTGGCCCTGCTCACAGCACACCTGAACCTGCTCACAGCACCCCTGGCCCTGCTCACAGCACCCCTGAACCTGCTCACAGCACACCTGGCCCTGCTCACAGCACACCTGGCCCTGCTCACAGCACACCTGGCCCTGCTCACAGCACAGCTGGCCCTGCTCACAGCACAGCTGGCCCTGCTCACACACACCTGGCCCTGTTGCAGGTGCAGTAGTAGCAGCAATTTCCAGGCCTCCTGGTCGGGAACCGTGTGCTGATACCATGTGCCAGCCGTGTCTGTGGCCTCTTGGGGTCTGTCCCATGTTGCCTTTTCTATAGTTTCTGCTCCAGGCAGCCAGTGTAGGGAGATTGCTAGGGAGCCATCCTGGGATGGGCCAGTTCATTCTGGGAAGCTGCGCCCCCTCCAGTGCCCCTTTGGGCATTGATGGCCGCTGAGGGGGTGGCAGGCAGGGGCTCTGAGAGCGCCTGGCCCTGCCTCGGGGGTGTTAGTACCTGCGGACTCTGGTTCCCCCTGCTCTCCTCCAACTCCAGGTCTGTAACTGGATCCACATGTGACCCCCCTCCATCTCTAAACCACCTTTGAAAATGCAAATCCAGGACCGTGATCTGTGCCACGGCCCCAATGCAAATACTTAACATATCTGCTCTCCTGACCTGTCTGTGGCCAGCATGCAGCCTCATGCAGGACAATGGTACCTGCCCTGCTCCCTGCCCTCACCTGCCCTCCACCTGCTCCCTCCCCGTTCCTCCCTGAGCCCTCCACCATCCAAGGGGCTGGGCCAGCTGAGGAAGGGGCAGACTGCTCCCTAAGACATGGCCAGGGAGGGGGAGGGGGACGTCACTCAGTCACACCTCCGCCCTCCGCAGGGACCGAGGCCAGCAGGAGAGGGGTGCCCAGGAGCTCTGGGCTGGAAGGCAGGTTCCACATCCCGTCTGCCACCTCTCTGCTGCCTGCTGCCTGTAGCACATCATGGATCCTGGCTCTGTGCTCGCCTCCTCCCTCACTCCAAAACTTACACACATCCCAAAGAGTCTGGGATCTATCCAGGGAAGGGCGTGAGTGAGGGCCAGGGTTTTCATGGAGAGTGGGGCACTGGGCGTTGAGAGCTCCTGGATGGTGAAATAAGTCAGAACTTGTGTCTCCTGCAGCTTCTCCAAGCTGCTGACAATCCTCACATTTAAGGAGTGTCCCAGGCTGCTGCATCCGTGGCCAGCAGACTGAAACCTGGTTGTACCTTGTCACACCCGGTTGGCCTCCCTTTCCACTGTATGCTGATATCTGTCCTATAAGGGGAATCTTGGCCAAGGAGGAGTCGGCTTTCCTGGGAGTGCAGGACACACACCTGGGCACAGTACACACCTGGGGATGCAGCACACACACCAGAGGGTGGCGGGCACACACCTGGGGAAAGGATCCCTTCCACCCAGGCCCATAGAAGCTTCTGTTTCAGACAAAGAAATGGTGTCCATGACGACACGGACTGATCTGACAGCACCCCACCTTGCCTCTGCCACTGATCTTTCTGTGGGTTCCGGGGCCGCAGGCCAGGTCCACACACCTGCCAACCTGGGAAGTCTGGAGGCCCTGATGTGCCTTTGCTCCTCAGGCCCTGGGGCCACCCCTGCCCGCCCAGCGGAGGTCGTGTCCTGTGTTTCTGTCCACCTCACCAGTGGCTGCACTCCTGTGGCAAGAGGGCGGGGGTGGCGGGCACTGCGGCCCTTGGCAGCACTTGGGGGCTCACCTGACTCTCCCACAGCTGGGGGCCCTGCAGAGTCCTGGGGTCAGTGGGAACCCCATGGGGCCATCTGCGCCCTGATCTGGGAGCTTTTCACTGGATGGCAGAGTCAGGCGCAAGCTTGCCCCAGCTGGGAGTCCCTCTCAGTGAACCTGGCCTCCCGTGCTGGTGAGGGTGGTGGGCCAGCTTCTCCAGGAAGTGCAGAGCTTGGCCTGGACTGGGGCATCTTGGTGCCCCGCCTTGGCCGCCCTTCCTGACTCGGGGTGAGGGGGTATCAGTGCGCCTGAGAGCTGTGGGGGCAGCAGGGCCTCTGTCTTCTCAGCCCTGCAGGGACCCAGCCCGCTAGGGGCCCGGGCGCCTCACAAAGGCAGAGAGTCGTCGCCAGGTCAGCGCAGGTTCTGCCCGTACAGTGTTCCCCGGGCCCCCCAGCGCTAGGTCAGCAGGCTCAGCCCCGAGCTGGCGGTGGCAGCATGGTCAATTAGTTCCGCATCCCCCTCCTGAGCACACTGAAGGGTGTCATTCTGGGGAGTCCCCCAGCAGATGTGGTCCAGGGAGGAGGCAGTGGCCCCATGGCCAGCTGGGAGGTGAGAGGGGCCCCAAGTCCCCAGGCAGCTTGGCTGAAGCTCCCCCAGGGCCCTGCCACGGCTGAGGGTGGTTGGGGGGAACTGGTGCTGGGAGGGGCAGGGCCTCGTCCAGCTGTGGGACCAGCAATCATGCCCTGCAGTTGGTGCCTGGGCCGCAGGCTGCCCCTCATGCCAGGGTGCAGCTCCGAGGGTCTGAGGGCCCTGTGCCATCCTGGGTGCCTGCCGGACACATGCAGCCAGCTGGAGGGGCCTGGGCAGCCCTGCAGAAGAGGGGCGACCCCTTTCTCTCTCCTTCTCCCCCAGCAACATGGCCGACAGCAAGGCCAAGGCCCCCAGCAGGACACCCCCCAAGTCTCCAGGGGACCCCACGAAGGACAAGGCGGCCAAGAGGCTGTCTCTGGAGTCAGAAGGTGCCAACGAGGGGGCGGCCGCGGCCCCAGAGCTCAGCGCCCTGGAGGAGGCCTTCCGGCGGTTCGCGGTGCATGGGGACACCAGGGCCACCGGGAAGGAGATGCATGGCAAGAACTGGTCCAAGCTGTGCAAGGACTGCCAGGTGATCGATGGCAGGAGCGTGACCGTCACGGACGTGGACATCATCTTCAGCAAGATCAAGTAAGTGCAGGCCTCCCGGATGGCAGGCCGTGTGCCCAAATGGAGATACAGAGGCACCCCCAGTGAGCCAGAGTGCCCAGAGGCTGGGCAGTGGTGGCAGGGCCGCGACCCCAGGGAGCCTCCGTGTGGACGAGGTAGCCGGTGAGCATGTCACCGGAGGGCTTGGGGAGGAGGCACTGCCGGCATCTTCCCACACGCTCAGGCACCCCCAGGCCAGGCGTGCGCACGCTGGGCATTGTCACCCCCGCACCCCGAGGCATCTCGGGGCACAGGCATAGCCTCGCAGCCTCCACGACCTGGGACCACCCGGAAACATTACAGCACCCTCAGGGCCACCGGCAGCCAGCCCTGCCGCCACACTCCCTGCCTGCTGTGGAGACTGGCTCCACGTTAGCCTGTTTCTGGCCTGTGTTGTGGCTGTTGATGCGTTGCTGTGACCTCAGCCCCCTTCCCCTCGGATGCCCTGTGGGCCCCCCTGTGGACCACCTGCAGCTCCTCGCCTGGCACAGAGGATGGCTTCCTGTCTGCCCCCTGTAGATGGGGTGTGTGTCCACTTCATGAGGTCTCCCCAACTCCCTGGGGCGACTGTCAGTGCCCATCCCAGCAGCCATCACCGCTTGCCACCCTGGGGCCACCTGCCGGTGCTCCGGGGTCAACTTATCCTGCCACCGCCTGGAGGTTAATGGGCAGGCTTGGGGTGGAGGTGGCCTGCAGGCATTCCCAGGAGCCGGCGGTCAGATCCCATAATGGGGAGCAGAGAACAGGCCCTCACTGGGCAGAAGGGACTGGCCTCCGTTCCTGCGTGGAGGTTAGCTGGGCTGCCCTTACTGTAGCTGGAGCAGAGGCTGAGCCCCACCGCAGCCGCGGGGTGGCGGGTCCGTGGTCTCCATTCCTGTGAGCCTGGCTCTTCCCAGGAAGCAGGGCAGGAGGGGGAGGAGGGGTGTGGGCCGGAGAGCACCTTTGAGGGGGTGGTTTGTAGCCTGAGGAGGGGGCTCCAGCTCAGGACCAGGTGGAGGCCTGCCCCAGTGTCCCAGGGAAGGGTCCTGCTGGCCAGTCTGGGCCCAGGCCCCTGGGCCCCCTTGGCCATATCAGGGCCCAGTTGGTCCCGCCCTCGTCAGACCCCATGTCGGACCCCAGTGGGCACCTCCACCCCTCAGGGTCACAGTCAGCCTCCTGGCTGCATAGCGAAGGGCCTTGGTCCTGAACCAGGGCTCTGGCTGCGAGTGACCCTGCCTTGGCAAGGCGTCCCTGTGGGCAGCTGGGCTGGAACGTGGCCCCTGGCCCCCATGAGAGGCTAAGGAATCCACAGCTGGGAGGAGCCTGTGGGGACAGAGCTGCCTCCGGCCCTGCTGCTGGCTAGGGGATGGGGTCCCACCCCAGTCCATGTGTCTCAGACCTTGGTTTCCCCTTGGAGTTCAGCTGTCTGGGGTCTTGGGGGCTTTGTCATGCCATCCCCAGCTGGGTCTCTGGCTGGCCCTGCTCCTCCACCTGCTCACTGACCTGCGGGACCCTGACCTGTGTTCCGTGCCCCCTCCTCACAGTGGGTTCCCACCCTGCACACCTGCTCACAGGTGCCCATCCCATTTGCCCAGGGGCTTCTCATCCTCCTTCAGCTACAAGCTGCTCCCTGGAGGAGAGCCATGCACTGCCCAGCTGAGGCTGGGTGACCCCAGCGTCATCCCCACAGAGCAGGGTCAGAGGTCACAGGAGCATCTTGGAGGCATGGCCAGGTAGAGACTCAAGGTCAGGAACCTTCCCAGGACAGTGTAGAGACACTGTGGGACACGGAAGGTGCTGGAATGTTCTCAACAAGCCTACTGGGAGGCTGGGGCGGGGGTGTGTTGTGGTTCTTTGCTGCGTGTCTCTGAGCAGGGGGGCTTCTCCACGTCAGCCTGCAGGGCTCCGTCCTCCGTGGCCCCGCCTGCAGGTCTGTGTCCCTGGGGCAGGCCTGGGGGTGGATGTCTGCTCTGGAGACTGCTTCAGCCACAGGGTCCGGCCCACCCCCAGGTCCTGGGTGCAGCTGCTTCCAGGCCCGAGGCCAAGCTGCATGAGGGACTGCCGTGCACTCGCTCGGCCCACTGACCCCGCAAGAAATGGGGACTTGCCTGCGCACAGGCGCCAGGGACATCCAGCAGCCAGGCCACACTGGTGGCATCGCTCGCTGTGGGCCAACCTAGATGGCGTGTGGGAGCCTGCGGCCGCGTCGAAGCACTGCTGGTACAGAACAGGCTCAAGGGGCAGATGCGCTGCACACACCAACCCAGAGATGGAAGCGGGGCGGCGTTCACCACATGCGGAGACCAGTGGACCAGTGAGGGGGTGGCGTCCTGAGCGGGGGTGGGGCGGGTGGCGCAGGACCCCAGCGAGGCCCTGGGTATGTCCTCCAGTGTGTCCAGACCCAGGAGCGGAGGAACCCCAAGACCACTGTCCACTGGGAAAGTTTCCAGAAGAGCTAGGAAGGAGGCAGGGAGAAGTGGTGTGTTCCAGGGGTGGGTCACCCCACGGGGAGTGCCACAGGCTCCCACAGCCAGCGCTTGCCCAGACCTTGGTGCCAGGGCCACATGGTGGCTTCCTTCCCTCCCCACTATCCCACCGCAGGGGTTGCCTTCAAGCTATGGCATGTAAGCATGTGCACCCCCATGCACACGGCCCACACACGTGTGCTGACACGCATGTGCCCACGTGCACACCCAGGCAGGCTCAGCCAGTCCACATAGCTGGTGGTCAGGAGGTGGTGTGTGTGGTCAGCTCCTCCCCAGGACTGATGCTCTGGGTGAGCTCTGGAGACCCCGTTTGCAGGAGCCTTCCCCCACGCCCCCCGCGAGGGCACATGCGTCCTTCCTGCTCTGGCACCACACGCGTGGGCACTGGGGAGGGAGTCCCTTCAGGTCTTGGCCGTCCCGGGGGCGGGCTGATGTTTGGCTTTAGCTCCCAGGCATGGCGCCCCCCCCCCCCCCACTAAAGAGTCCAGGGCTGCTCAAGGACTCCCAACATCCCTGCCTTAGCTCACTGTGGGGATACATGGTCTGTGGCCCCAGCCCAGTGAGGGGTAGTGGTCATGACACAGTCAAGACCGGCTTATGGTGGCTGAAGTGGTCAGTGCCGTGGCCCCTAGAAGGGTGCAGGCTCAGGCCCCATGTGGGGGTGGGGACCCCTGACTGGGACTCCTGAGGAGTAGGTGGTGGGGGCTTACACTCTGTCCCTGGGAAGGCGGAAGCAGACAGCACCTGTCCCTGGCAGGGTCAGAGGGAGGCAGCGCCCGGGGAAGGGTCTTGGGTTATGGGGAAGGGTCAGTGTCCCTGGCCGGGTCGTGGGGTCCTGCAGGACGGGCTGGAAGACTAGGGGGCCACTGGGGGACCCCTGGGGACAGGTCTGAGGAGGCTGCTGGGGTTCCTGTTTGGAATCGGCAGGAGGGTGTGTTGGGCCGCGCGCCCTGGCGCATGGGATCTCCGGAAGGCGGCCCCGCGGCCGCGGGGCAGAAACGCTTTCGCCTGGTGGGAGATGCGAGGCAGAACCGCAAAGCCCTGACTGAGAAGAGCCACTATTTCTGTTTGTGGCCGGTTGTCATGGCTCCGCGGGCGGCCGCACCCGGTATCAGCAGCCGCTGTTTGGGTCCCGTCGCCACAGCAGCGCCTGTTTGTTTGGAAGTTACCAAGCGCTAAGCTTTTCTGTGCGTCTCTGCAGCTCTGGGCAGGTCGGAGGAAGGCCTGCTACCGAGACGGGCGCCGCGGCCCGCCTGAAACACTGGCCACTCTGGACCTTGTGCGCACGGGCGGACCGTCGCCCAGACGGCCCTGTTGGGGGCCGTGGACGGTGACATCCCCTCCTACCCTGCCTGCTTGTCTGCGTGTCCGGGCTGGGCATTGGGCCCCCACCGCACAGGTGAGAGGCCAGGCCCCAGGGGCAGAGTTTAGGTGGGGTCTCCGCTGAGCCCCCTCATGGCCCACGCACAAGCGTTTTCTGCAACTCCGCTGCCGGGGGTTAGAAGGTGGCAGGTCGGGCAGGGCTCGGTTGCAAAGCTGCTCTCTTGCCACCTACGCTGCGGCCAGGACACAGTGGGGACCGTGCAGCAAGGAGTTCAGGCTGTCGGCAGAGGCTCCCCAGCCAGGAGCCTTCGGCGTGTGCCGCGTGCCCTAGAGACAGCAGACGGGGCCCAGATGCCGGCCGGCGCACGGGAGTGGCAGGGGAGTGGCAGGGGAGCTGCCGAGCCCAGATCAGAGCGACTGTGGGGTGGGTGGGGCGCCGGCAGGACGGGCCGTGGGGTCGGTAGGGCTCCGCGTGTGATTGACGTCCGAGACGCTGGCCAGCGACACAGCAACCCCGCGGGCCTGCCTGATGTCCCAGGGCTCCCCCATCCCTGCTCTGTGCCTTAACTGCCCCGGCCTCCCTCCGGGCTGGTGGGCGAGGGCGGAGCGCGGGGCGCGAGCGTGAGCTCAGGCTGCGGGGCCAGAGCGGCTGCGCAGGCGCCCGCTTCTGCGGGGCCATCTGGTGGCCGCCCGCGGCAGTGCAGTCCCATTTGCGGCATCGGCAGGGCCTCCGTGTGGGCAGGTGGCCGCCGGTGGTGCGTCTTCGGCTGAAGGTCAAAGCTTGGCAGAGTGGGAGTCAGGGATCCTTCTCCCACTGGCTCCCCGTCGGGTGGGCGTGGCTGTCAGATAACAATGCACGCAGGTCTTTTTTTAAAGTTTATTTTGATATCCTTAATCTACAATTAAATGAGCAATATTATGGTGATTACACTAACCCCTTCATCAGGTCCCCCCCACCAACCCCATTACAGTCACTGCCCATCAGCCTAGTGAGATGCTATAGAGTCATTACTTGTCTTCTCTGGGTTGTACAGCCCTCCCCGTGCCCCCCCAACATTACATCTGCTAATGCATGCAGGTCTTTTTAAGAGGATGGCTTGGCTCAAACCCTGCGGAGGCCACACCAGCCTCAGGCCACCCAGCCCTGCAGGAGGCAGACTCATGTCAGGAGGAGCATCTTCCCACTCAGGGGATGCACTCAGTGTCGGGGTCACGGCTCCCGGGCTGCCAGCAGTCCCACTCCGGTCCTCAGCCTCATCGTTGCCCCTGGGTCTGGGCTGGGTCTGCACGGGAGCTGGCTGCTGGGCCCAGCAGCCCTGGAGTCAGCCATGGGAGCCCGACCACACAACTGGGCCCTCTGTGTGCCTAGCTGGAAATTGGGGGCTGTGACCCCACCAGGCATGGCTCCCCCACATCCACCCCCACGGGCCCAGGGGCTGATGGGGATATCCAGGAGGCCCTTCCTTCTCTGACCCTCGTCTGTGATGTCTGTGGCCCCTTGACATCCTGCCCACACCTGTGTCCTGGCCAGCCAGGCTGCTGTCTGGACAGGCACCCAGGTCCCAGCTTCTGCTGGGTGGGGAGCCTGGAGAGCCAGTTTTCTCTGACTCAGAGTGGTAGGTTGTCTGAGATGCCCTAGCAGGGTGGCCACTGCCTGTGGGTGCAGGGCCCCCAGGAGTGCCACCACTCATTGACCCAGAAGGTGCCGGAGAAGAGGTCGGGGCCCCGTGCTCCATCCTGGGACACACGGGCCCAAAGGCCAGGAGCCTCACGGTGCTGGCCCTGGAGGCACGTGCACACGGCTGTCCTGTCGGAGAGCTGTGCTGGCATCTGCCCGTTTCTGATGACCCTGGCCAGCCTATGGTGTGGCTGGGTGACCTTCGGGAGTGGCAGTGTCCAGCAACCTGCCTGCCCTGAACTGGGCCTGGAGACCCGGGGGACACAGGACTCAGGAAGTAAGGTGAAACCGCAGGTCATGGGCGTCATTACAGCCGGGCCGGCTTTCCAGCAGAGCAACACTGAGCAGGTGCTGCCGGCCCTGGAACAGGGAACTCTCCAGTTCTGTGGACTCTGGAGAACAGGCTCGCTCTGTGTCCTGTGGGAGTGTAATGGGACCAGCTGTCTCTGGGGAAAAGACTGGCATTGTCATTCTGAAACTCGCTGGGGGCTTGCAGCAGCAGGGAGCTGGGTGCCCTGGGGAGAGCTCCCCGCTGGCACAGATGCCTCGAGACCCCCACCCAGAGCACAGTGGGGACACTTGGGGACACCCGGCCTGGCCAGGTGCAGCAAGCGAGTCAGGACCCTAGGCCTGCGTGTCCACGAGATCTGGATGTGACACCCGCCCGAGTGACTCATGCTGGTGGCGCCTGGTGCTGCCATGCCCAGGGAGGGCTGTGTGCTGTGGTGGCCACTCCGGGCTGGCCATCAGGCCTGGCGTCCACATGCTACCCGGGCAGAGTGTGAACAGGAGACAGGAGTGCCTTTGATGGCCCAAGAGACACGGTCCAAGGGTTGAGGGGTAACCCCCAACAGCATCCAGAGGAAGGAAAGAGGCTGTGTCACAATGCCCCAGGCACTGCCGGGGTTCCCCATGTATGGCAGCTGCCATGTGACCCACGCCCCAGTGGCCTGGCATCCCACCAGTTCACCCAGCCCAGCACCACAGGGCTCAGGCTGTTTGTGGGTATTAAGGTGGAGAGCTTTGAGGCCAGAAACCTCCACATGGGACCTGAGGCCCCTGCATCCGCCCGGTCACCCAGCCCTGCATGTGGTGGGTGGGACAGCTGTGTGGGTGCTGGGTAGATTGTGCAGCCACCAAGCCCCTCTTCCCACTCCCTGGGCTCCAGGTCCAGGCTGCAGCCCCAAGGGTGCTGTGTCCTCTGCTCCCTTCCTGACCAGGGGGTGCTGGTCAGCACGCCCGCATCTTCAGTCGTGAGTAAAGTGACGACGTACCCCCAGGTGTGCATCTCCCCAAAGGGCACCTGGTGGACATGTGGGTGATGGTGAATAGAACACATTCTTGAGGAAGCCCAGGTCATCATCTGTCTTGGGTGAGAACCTAGCAGTGGGGTTGTGCTGTAGGTGTGACCTTTGTGAGAAAGTGCCCAACTGCTCTCCGGAGTGGATGCCCAACGGCCCCACCCCCCACTTGGCTTTGTCATTTATTCACTTTGGCCCTGTGGCTGTCCCATGGTACGGTGTGGCCTCAACCGGGTTTGATCTGCACCCTCCAGCAAAGGACGTCTGATCGTGTCTGGCTCAAGCACTCTGTCCACCTTTCTACATCAGGTTTTTCTTATTGTGAGTTTTTGAGAATTCTTCATACAATTCACATCAAGTCCTTTTTCAGGTACTTGACAAGCATTTTTATCTGTGGTTTGTCTTTTAATTTTCTGAAGTGTTTTTCAAAAGAGCATGATTTTTAAAAATTGGGGGAAATCTAACTTATCCAATTTTTTCCTTTTATAGATGGCTTTTGGGTGTCACTTAGCCTGAGGTCACAAAGATTTTCTCTTAGGTGTTCTTCCAGAAGTTTACAGTTCGGGGGGTTGTGGTAACAGGAATGTGACCCGCTTACATCAGCTTCTCTCTGTGGTCCAGTCCACACCATTTGTTGCAAAGGCAGCCCTTGCCCCCTGCTTCTCGGCCCCTTGGGCCACCTCCTCTGCGGCCGTGTCCGCCTGGGCTGCCGCTGGTCTGTGGGCTCTGCTGCGTCTGAGGTGGGGGTGGCCTCTTTCCCCACTTGCCAAACTGCCCTTGCTGTTCTGGATCCTCTGCTCACTGGCCCCCCCAGAGCACCTGCTGGCCAAGTGTCCCTTGAACCACTGATGCTCAGGTTTCTGTGGTGTTTACGGCTGGCAGGTGGCAGCCCTTCTGTGGCTGTTCTGATAGGGTGTCCATGCTGCACAGGACCCAGACCATCACTTCTGATTTTAAAACACTGGGAACTCCCTCAGGGGACTGGCTGGGGAAGATGTGCCCAAAGTGGAAATCACCCTTCAGTTAAGATCACAAGCTGGACAGCCCACTGAGAACCTTGCCCACGCTGGGTGTGTGAACGGTCTGTGCAGTGGAGTCTGTCTACAGCTGAAGCGCAGGGCCCGCCCCCAGCCCCGCTGCTGTGGAGGGTCTGCGGGCTGAGCCCCCAAGGCCTTGGGCACCAGGCTCCCCAGGTAGGGCAGGGGCGTGTCCGAGCCTCAGGGCTGGGTGGGGCTGACTGGGCCCTGGGCCGACCTTGCTGGGCACACAGGGTCAGGGGAGACCCCCAGCCCTGTCCCTGTATGGTAATGACGGACAGACTGACGGGTGGGGAACCAAGGTGGGACACAGCCTCCGTCAGGCAGTGGGGACAGAATAGCTTCCCACTGCCTTCCCCTTCAAAATCCTCCAGGTGGAGGCCACTTGCCCCATTCAGAGCCAGACAACAGTGCGTTTCCATGCCCAGTTCATAAAGGATGTGGTTCCTTTAAGCTTTTTTTCCAACACAGTTTATATTTGCTGCCGTTGCTGATGGCAACCAATTGTTGGGTGTAAACACTGCAGACCAAGGTGGGGGGAGGGGCATGTTTTGTATTTTAACGTTAGACTTGCTTTTGGTTGAGACATCATTGGGTCCCGGGCAGGGTGGGGTCCATGTCACCACTGAGCTGCTCCCCAGTGGTCTGGAGCGTCCATGCCCAACGCTGTCCCTGCAGGGGGAAGTCCTGCCGGACCATCACCTTTGAGCAGTTCAAGGAGGCCCTGGAAGAGCTCTCCAAGAAGCGGTTCAAAGATAAGAGCAGGGAGGAGGCCATCCGGGAGGTGCACGGGCTCATCGAGGGCAAGGCCCCCATCATCTCGGGGGTGACGGTGAGTGTGGTGGGTGGGGCCTGTGGGATGACTGCACAGAGGTGTTAAGGCCTGGAGGCAGGTCGACCGAGGCTGCCTCCTGGCCGTGCGGAGGCGGATTCCAGGAACTGGCCAGTGCCCTTGTCCGGGATCCCGACCCTTCTGGCTGGAGTCTGCTCTCTGCCCTGCCTGGCTGGCCCATTCTTTCTCCTTCGGGGGAGACCAGCAGTCAAACTCCTCTCCCCCACCATCCCCCTCCCCATCACCTGACGCCCACCTCCTCTTCCCTTGCAGAAAGCCATCTCCTCGCCCACTGTGTCGCGGCTCACAGACACGACCAAGTTCACGGGCTCCCACAAGGAGCGCTTCGACCCATCGGGCAGGGGCAGGGGCAAGGCGGGCCGCGTGGACCTGGTGGACGAGTCGGGCTACGTGCCGGGCTACAAGCATGCAGGCACCTATGACCAGAAGGTGCAGGGGAGCAAGTAGCCTCCCGGGGTGGGCTCCTGTCCCGCCGCCGAGGGGGTTCCACCTCACTTCATTACATTCCTGTGCCCACTCGGGCAGAACTGAACCGGGCCGGTGTGCTGGGGCCATGCCTCCTTCCCCCGGGCCCCCGCACGCCTCTCCCCAACCCAGATTTGGTCCCTGAACTCACTGACCTTTTCTAACATGCCTGCTGCGTCCCATGGCCAGTAGCTGTTCCCAGAGCGTCTCCCGGAACCAGCCCAGACCTCCCGACCTTCTGAACCCTCCCAGGAGTGTGAGTGAACCCCTAACAGGAGGTGGGGGAGTCTGCGAGGACATCGTGGAGGCACAGGGAGGTGGGACACGCAGGCGCACACACGCACATTCATGCATGCTAGCACACGCACACGCCTATGGACAGGTCTGTGCCAGGAGCAGTCACGTGGCCTGAGGCCGGTGTGCAGCCAGTGACAGGAGCTTCCTGGACCAAAACGGAAACTATGGACAGCTCATCGTTTTGCTTTTCTTAGAAAAGTGTGTTCTCAGATAGGTTGAGGAGGATGCAGGATACCCTCCTCTCTGCTTTTTCCCTGCACCAGCATCTCTGAGTCAGACACCCCACTGGCTGGGGCTCTCTGTGGGCAGGCGGAGCCGTGGCCAGCGTGAGACTGGGCACCTTCTGCCCAGGTGCCCCACGCTGGACTTGGGCTGCTCCCCCTGCCTACAGCATGGCACAAACCTCCCGGCTTCGGCCTCTGCAGTGAATTCTTGCCTCTCCAGAGCCATTTGGCAACAGCTTTCCCTAACCTCTCCCAACCCCTGGGAGTGTAGGAAACCACACAAAACCAGGCCAGGGGAGGGTCCCAGGCTTGTGTTATTTGCCAGGGTTTGGCTTCTTGCAAGGCCTCCCACTGTCCCTTTGCATAGACACAGCCTCAGCCTGGCCCATGACAGGCTGGGTGTGTGGTCCCAGAGCTACCCAGGAAAATGCTTCCAGGAGCCTGTTTGCTTTTGCTTCCAGGGCAGCGGGTCATTTGGGGGCACCCCCTTCCTGGACTTAGCCTGGCCAATCGCACACGGTCAAAAAGCCAAGCACTGCCATGGCACCCCGGCTTCCCAAGCCCTAAGGGGAGCCTGCCTGTCCAGAGGGTGGTTCAGGGCCAGCATGCCCAGCCTGCATGGCCTCTCTGGGGTGACAGCATCTCCATCAGCCCCCATGCCCCTTAACTTAGATGATAGTGGCCTCCCAGGCCAGCTTCATTCTGAGATTCTGGGATGTCACTGCGCATGGCCCTGAAACAGGACTTATGGGCCACCAGCTTCCAGAGTCACTCCTAGGGTGTGATCTCACTTCTGCCTCTGAGCTGCCCACCAGGCCTCAGCCTCCGCAGGGAAGCAAAGGGCAGTGCTGGGGGAATGGCCGCAGGGCACAGGCCCACTCTGTGCTCTCCCCGAGGCAGGAGGAACAGGTGGGAGATGCGTCTAAAGACAGCTCCGAACCTGCCAAGGGCTTTCTGATGAACCCATCACGTCCCAAACCACATGTTTCAGAAGCGGCCCCAGAACAGGGTTCCTCCCCATGCCCCGCCCCCAAGGCTCCACCATGGAGGCCCTGGGTCTCTTGGTCCAAGGATGCTTTGTTCCTTCTACCTGTGAGGAACGTGGTGCCCACTGTTCCAGCTGAGTCTTGCAGCATAGACCCGGATTCAGCAAGATGCCAGCCCTGCAGTGTGCATGCCGGTGCAGAGGGGCAGGTCCCAGCCGCAGCCTGTGGGAGGCCTGGAGGGCACCTGAGCCCAGTGGCTGTAGGCCCTTCTGGGCACAGCATGCTCAAGAGAGAGGCGCCCATTCTTCCTAAAGCCGTGTCTTCAGGAGGCTGAAGGGCTGGCTGCCCAGAAACACACGGGAAATCGGGGTCCAAGCAAAAGAAACGTAAGTGCCCGTCCTCTGGCCCTCTGCTGCATGGCCCTCCCCAGAACTGCACTCCCTCAGGGCAGCGGGGACAGCTGCTTGGTAAGAAACTCCCACAGTTCTGATCAAAGTCCCCCAGTGCAGGCCTGACTGCCAGCAGCTCCTCCCTCTGGGTGTGTGTGAAAACCAAGTGCACACCCCTATGCCCCTTGGTGGCCTTCCAGTCCTAGCCCAGCACCTGTGGGCTCCTGGCAGGAGAACCACACACCCTGGGCCCGGGGCGTCAGGGCAGGGGTGTTCCAGGGTCAGCGTGGTAGCGCACTCAGGCACTGTGGTCTCCGCTATGTCCCCAGCACACACGTGGGCCAGGCAGCCACCGCCTCCAGTCCAAGCTCTGAAAGCACAAGCCCCTCTGCCGTGGGGGGAGGCAGAGATGGTAATGACTAGGTCCGGACTGAGCGGCCACCGTCTGCTGGTCGGAGCCACCTGCTTGCTGCATCACTCGTCCGTGTGTCGCCTCTGAGCACAGAACACGCGCCTGGACTCCAACGTCATTGTGCAGAGCAGACACGTCCACGCATGCTCCTCCATCAGGCCCCCATTTGTGCATGTCCTATGCGATGCCCACCAAGCTTCTACTAACCATGCTTCAATAGAAACTAAACGTCCACCTGTGCATGAGCCCTGCACAGTGAGTGCCAGGAAGCAGGCATGCTGTCAGGAGGTCGCAGCTGGTGGCATCTGAGCAGCAGGACCAGGTCTCACCAGATATTTATTCCTACTTAAGGCCACAGGATAAACAGCTAGGTGGTGGTCAGTAAGTGAGCTTTACCAAAACTGAAGTTCAAATCACACAAGTTTAAGAGCAAAGATACATATTTATGCCACAGTATTTTTGTTTTGAGCCGTTAGCATCCTCAGTCTGAAGTTCTGAGGTGGATGAAGTTACAGCAGATGCTGCAGTTTGGAAGGCTGTGGGGCTGGGGTGCCCCAGGGCCGGGAGTACAGGGCACAGGCTTGGCTGCCGGGCTCGCTGGCCTGTCTCTGGAATCGTTTCCTGGCCCGCAGCCACGCCCAAGTGCTCAGGCACTGTGCCAGTCCTTTTGCGCTACACCATGGCATGGAGTGAGGCAGACACCACAGCCCATGAAACCTGAACTGTCTCCACCTGCCCTTGGGGTCAGGTGCAGGGCCCACACACAGGCTGGCTGCACCGCGTCCCCAGCACATGCCCACAGACACCCTGCATGTCCTCCCCAGATCTGTGCAGCATAGGTGGGCAACTCGGCTGTTACTGTGAATTCGCAATAGGCTAGACACCCCCAAACCCTGCCCTGAGTAGCTTCCCTCCACCGGTTTACTACTGAACACTGTGCGACCTGGGGCTCGGGCATGGCAGGTGCAGTGTGCGATTCTGGGTGGAGGCCCTGGCAGTCCCCCTGCACCTGGAGATCTTTAGTGACCCTCTCTTTAGGCCCCTGCAAACCCATACCAAGCCAAAGGAAACCGTGCAGCTTAAGAAACTTGAAGGGTCGGATCCTCGTGGTTTGCACTGAGTATTTTTCAGGAGCGGGAAATGAATTTATATATATACGCAATCTATTTTTACACTGTTTAGTCCGTGTGTAGTGCACTGAGGGCATCGCTGTCAGTGTGGTGGGCGACGTGGTCAGCACTGGGGTGCTCTGACTCATAACACACTGGCCAGGGTGTCTGTGGGGCCGTGGCCCTGATCCCCCTGTGAGCGCAGGCACTGTCGAGGCCAGACTGGCAAACCTGTACTGAAACGGCGTGCTGTCTGCGCAAGCTCCTCGTGTCTGCTGTCAACACTGTCAGGTGGCTGAGGTGATAAATAAAGGTGTTGGATTGTGGTCTGTCCTTCCCCATGCATAGTTGGTTCCAGCACTAATACCCAGCGGGACAGCCCCAGCGGAGCACGGCCCGCTCCCAGGGCTGACAGCCACCTGTCACATCCCCAAGGGAGCCGTTCGCTCGGATGGGGTGACTCCTGCCTGGCCCAGGAGGAGCACGTATACCGGCCACCTGCCGTGTGGGAGACCTGGCCCGGTTCTGGTGTGGCCCCAGGGTGGGGCCCAGATGCAGGAGACAGGACATGAGCCACAGCCCCAACAATAGAACTCATCGAATCAGTGCCAACCTGAGAGCCTGCTCCTGTGAAATACTCAAAACATGAAGATAAAATAAAGGCATTTTTAGACTATGACAAGGGAATTTCCACCAGCAGACATTAAAAGAAATTCTAAATGCAGAAGGAAAGTGGTCACAGAAGGAATGTGAGATGCAGAGGCGGGGAGCAAAGAACAAGAGTCCAGAGCCACCGGCACGTACACGCACTTCCTAGGGGTGAAAACTCGGTGGAGTATTGGGAGCATTACGTGAAGCTGGGGGAGCTGCTCAGGGAGCCACGGGCATGGCTGTGGTGTCGGGACAGGCACTGACCAGACATGCACGCACCTCAAGCTAGTGGAGGTGAGAAGACTGGAAGATAATCTAAAAATAGCAACAGTAGAAAGGGGAAAACATCACAGAAATAGGACAAACAGAGATGACATTTAAAATGAAATGTATTGATCACATCAGCTGATGAAGGGGAGAAAGGAAGGGAACCCGAAGAAATAAACATTTAAGCTAAATGTTTCAGTGACTCAGCATGGCTGATGAGAGGAGAGGGCAGGGATATGAAAAGCAAGTGAGGGCCATGCTGGCTCTGGAAGGACCAGTCGAAGGGACAGACTCCAGGTGAGATTAATGAAGAGGAAGTAGACACAGGGAGGGAGGGAGAGAGGGGTCAGGACACGGTGGAGGCTGATGTTGGCACGAGAGCGCGGAGGCCTTGGGACCTCGACCAGACTTGAAGGCCCGTCAAGAGGCGGGAAGATGAGAGTCCTGGGCCCGAAAGCCGAGGCAGAGCTTGATGCCACTATGACGGCACCTCTCTCTCACTGGCATCCGTTCCCTGAACGGCGAGGCGGTGATGGACCACACTTCATTTGCTGAAGCTACTTAAATGCCATTAAAAGACTGTTAAGCCAAAAATTGGAAAATTAGGCTGTAGGAATAAATTCCTGGAGATCTGTAACTAGTGAAGAAGACATGGAAAGCCCATGTAATCCCATGACTTGGGGCAGCCAGCCACCAGTCATCCAGGAAAACCCCAAAACCTCAGTGCCAGACATGAAAGTTATTTCCTACTCGCACAAGGTTCAACTGGGCCCAAGGAGGGAAGAGAAAACAGGCTCCCAGTTCACATGGTGAAGCCAGCAAGGCCACCAAAGAGGGGGACATGCTGAAATGACACACCTCAGCTCCGAGGCTCGGAATCAGTCACATGGCCCCAACCAGCTGCAGGGGAGGCTGGCCTGTGAGAACAGGTTCTGCCCCATCCTGTAGCCATTAATTAAGCCAAATCAGTCATCAAAGTCTACCCACAGAGAAACTCCAGGCACAAAGGACCTCACCAGCGAGTTCCACCAAATATTCAGCGTAGAAATAGTTACTCTCAGGTATAAATTCTCCTGGAGAAGAAAGACAGAGCTGCACAAATGAACCCTTAAGGACAGTGTAACAGTGCACACGGGAACAGCCACATGCAGGAAAATCATATGCCAGTATCTCCCATAAAGACAGAATCTAACTCCTGTTATTAGAACAAATGATTTCACAGTGCCCACCAGGCAGACATAGTCCTACAGCTCACACAACCCTCACACTAGCCCGGGGGGCACACTCTACTATAAATGAGGAGATTGAGGCCCCAGGGATGTAAGGTATCGCCCAAAGCCAGACATTCAGTGGTCAGCCAGGGGTATGGAATCCTGAGCAAAGCGACACGAAGCCAAACAGCATGTTTGTAAAGGAAAACCCACCATTACTAAGTCGTTAACCGAGAAACTGGAGGTCGTTTTTACATGAGCAAATTATTGTACTTCACCACATTAACAGAAAAAAGAAAAATCACATAGTCATCTCAGTAGCTGGCAGAAAGAGTCTCTGATAAGATTCATCCATTTATGATGAAAAATTCTCAGCAAATTAACAATAGAAGGAGCCTCTTTAGCCGGATGAAAGCCATCTACATAAAACCTGTATGTTATAGCCTCCGGAATGAAGGTACTAGGACTGTGACCATCCGTGAAGACTCAGACCAGCCAAGGGTCCCCTCCACTGCGAGTGGGGTCAGCCTGGTGGAGGGGTTTGACATTACTGACAGTGAAGCTGTAGCAATGTGGCTAAGGGGTTCAGGGAAACATATGGGAAACAAAATCTCAGTAAAAAAGAAACACATGGAATTTTATAACCAAAAATTACATAGCTTCTGAAACAGAAATTCCCAACACAGGCTTAGGCACAGGTTAGGCGCATAGAAGAAAGCCCTGAATTCTGCAGCAGGCAGGAGACAACGCAAGGGGGCGCCGAGGTGGGGGTTGGCGACGCTGAGTGGGGCAGCCACCTGCGGGGCCTGTGGGGCGTGGTGGGGGGGGGGCTCTACGCACCTGGAGGCCCTTGCAGGGAGGGGTTAGTCAAACAAGAAATGTTAAGACGTGGTGGCCAAAATTTTTCCAAATTTGATTGAAAATAAACTCACGAGTCCAAGAAGCTCAACAAAATCCAAAGAGAAACAAAGAGCATGGTGACCATTTTCTACAAGCTTAAAATAAATTAATACTAAAATCCTTCAAATAAAGAAATGATTTGATACTGAAAGAACCCCACAAACCCCTCCCCACAAACTACATCTGGAGACACATTCACCTGCTAAATTGCAAGAGCTGGTGACGCTGGGTACACGGGAGGGGCTCGTGGCCCAGAGACCCCCCCAAGATCCCTGGGGTGGCGGATGCCCCTCGGACTTCCCCCACACACATCACCAGAGAATTCTCTTCTAGACCTGCTGTTCTTACATCTTAAATTTTTTTTAAATTACTTTTATTTTATGAAAGAAAGCAAGTATTACATAAGATACGAAGTTTCCAAACTAAAAATCTAATTTTATGTCTGTCATGACATCATTTTCAGAACTGCACTGTGAGCAGGGGAGAGCCAGGCAGGGCTGAGGCGGACGTCCCACTGCAGGATGTTCACAGCACAGGACAGGACTTTTTGTTTCCCACAACTGTATGACTTTTACTAAGTCTGGGGACTTACTTGTTCCCACTCACAAGCCTTGGGGCAGTGTTTTGTGAATTTTCAATGAGAAACTCAGTTATGATTTATAGAGACCCACTTGTTAGAACAATGTATTACTTTATTAAATAAGGATTGCTTGTTACACAAAATCTTTCTTTCATCACCATTACAGCTCTTTCACATTAGGCAGAAAAATACTGCATATTCTTTATCTGAAGATATCTGATGAAAAATTGATCTGCTTGTCTCAGAATATGTCAGGTAGATTAATGAAGGGCTTCGGTTAATCCTGTCTTTGCAGATGTTCTAGAAAACCGAGCTACTGGCCCTGAATACCTTTCAAAACTCACAAGGTAATTACCAACAGAAGGGACAAAGGCGAGAGCACTCAGCCCGCAGAGCTCAGAAGGGGAGCCCAGGATGCGCCCGGCACTAGCAGCCACCGGGGCTGGCTCTGCTGCACGGGAACAGGGCCATGGTCTTCTTGAGCTCCTTGTAGCTCCAGTGCAGCTGCTCTACCTCGGCCCTGTGCTGGGTGCGTGCCTGGCCCAGCTCCTGCAGGAGGCGCTCATTGGTGCTGACCAGGGAGCTGGGGAGACAGGCAGGCGCCTCAGCACAGCACCCTTCTCTCCCGCCATGCTGTTGGCCCAAAGCCTGGCTGTGCCCAGGCCAGCACGCCTGCCAAAGCGGAGCCCCTCCAGCGTCCCTCTGGGTACAACCCACGTGCCCACGCCTGGGGCTGACTCGACCCCTCACGATCAGCAGCCCACAGGCCCCACTCAGCACCGAGGGGCCAGATGACACCCAACAGGTGAACGCAGGGGCCCTCAGTCGTCCAGTGCACAGGGACGGCGGAGCCCATCGCCATCTTTGTGGGCAGCAAAACGACATGCTAATGCTGGACAAGGCCCCAAGACTGAAACACGTCTAATCCCTGGTCATACATGAAGAGCCCTCTTGTAACGGAAGCCCTGATTTCCGATGTTGACCATTTGTGATTTTAGAAGGGGTTTTGCCAAGGGGTGTTCAGCCACCTCTGTCACTTCCAGATGGCCCTGCTCCCCCACTCAGCAATGACTCAAGGACACTGTGGCACCATAAGAGAGACAAACATAGGGCCATTTTCCCCAGTGCTCTGTGTGCCTGGACCACCGTAACAGCCACTGGCCAGGCAGAGGCCCAGGGTGGGACGAACCAGCACTTGCCTTCTGGGGCCCGGCTTGTCCACATTACACCCACCACGCAGCACCTCGAGGCCCTGCCTTGCCAGCCACTGCCCAGTGCCTCTCCCATTCTGGCCTCAGCACACGTGCCTCTCATGGGCCTGTGGGGTCTGCTGTGGCTCTCAATCCCCAAAAGGACACAGCTAGGCTCCAGCCGTGACTGCAAGGCACCCAGACCCAGGGGACCTGTGGGGGCCTCAGCCGAGGAGGTGGGCAGGGCTGGGTGGGCGTGTGGGGAGAGGGAAGGGCAGGCGAGTGCGGTGGCTTCCTCCTCACTGGCCACAGGGTGCTCCCTGCACCACCACCAGGCCCACGGCGCCTTATCTTCCACACCCAGCCCCCACCCCAGGCCAGCACACAAGCCCTCCCACTGCACGGCCAGGGAGTAAAAGTGTCATCTACACCTTCTAAGGTCACCCTCTCATCACTGCTTGGGTCACCCCAGGGCGCCCCCGCCCCGCCTCCCGGCAGCACCTGTGACTCTCCTGCAGCATCCGGATGAGCTCCTGGACCTTGTCGTAATGCTCCAGGTGCTGCCTCAGCTCCGCCATCTCCCCAGACAGCTTCTTCACACCGGCCTGCAGTCCTGAGGGGGAAGCAGGTTTGGTGCAGCTCATTCAACACCCTGGAGCCCAGACGACCCTGGACTTGACACCGGGTCTGGACACAAGGGGAAGAACGTGCTTGGACAGGCCTGTTGGCAAGCGGAACGAGGGTCCTTTCTAGATCAGGCTGTGCTGCAGAGAAATGCTGGCTGGGACAGGCCTGGAGCCCTGGCAGGCCCCATCCTAACGCCAGGGCAGGAAAGCTCGGCCCCTGCTCCCAGGAAATGAGCAGAGAAGTGCTAAGGGCAAACCCCACCTAAAGTGGCCGCACAGGCACAGTGGCCACCTTCAGACAGCGGAAGCCACACCATGCCCAGTGCAGATTGGACCTACATGACTGTCCAAAGCTGAAGACAGAAAGGAGACACGAGGGGGTCACCCAGGTAAGGACTGGAACGTCAGAGAGGACACAGCTGAACGCAGGCAACAATTTGCAACCGAGAAAAACTGCATGAGGAGCAAAGGCTGGGCTAACAGGGGCCCAAGTCACCGTGACCATCATGTCCAAGCAGGGGCGGCGGGAAAGCTTTTGAGTGAAAATCAAGAGGGGGCCCTTGCCACTCGATGAAATAGCCTCACAATGCCCCACAGAGGGCAGACCAGTGTCATCCATGGCTGTGTTTGCTCAACAAAGGCCACACTGAGCACATGGGGTGGAGGCAACACGCTCTAAAATATTTACTCTCTGGCCCCTTAAGAAAGTTTTCAGAGCCCTGCGAGGTAAAAATGGGAAAAGACACTCTACCTGTAGGTCCTTCCAGAAGTGAAAACCTCCCAGAGACAGCGCCTACCCAAACAGGGCGGCCATGGACAGCAGCCACGCCACCGGTCCACCATATCAACACCTGGCCTCTGAACCCAAAATACCTAGTGTACACAGCAAAACAGAGTCGGAGGAAGTGAAAACAGGACGACAGGGACCTGGGTCTGCAAAGGACAGTGGCTGAGGAGAAAGCCTGCCACACCTGTGCAAGAGAGAAGGCTGGGTGGCTGCACGGTTGGTTTGCACACTCGGAGGCAGCCAGGCTGGCTGAGCTTGGGCCACAGCCCATGACCACAGGACGGTGCCTGAGCTCCGAAACTCAGTGGATCTGAGCCATGAGGACCACAGAGCCCACGGGACGGCTGCCTCTGCCCCCAACTCACCCCCACCCACCCCTGGGAAGCAGGACCGAGGCGGCCCTTGCCACAGCCAGGGCTGGGGCTCCCACCCCATGTCGCAGTTTGTGGTCTGAATTCTGAATCCTGGACTAACTGAAAACAGAGTCTACACAGGAGTGTGTGGACACTTGTGTCTCACCAAATATTGCCAAATATGCTATGAACTCACCAGTAATCTGCAAATTTAATGTGGCCGAGGCATCTGCATTTCTTACTTCCTTTTTCATGCTGAACAAAAGAGACTTTAAGCTATTGTTCTCCTCCAAAGATTCGTGTAAACGTTGCCTCAAGTCATCCTAAGGACACAGGAATACACACTTAGGACAGACACATCAAACTCTGTAAAATGCATAGAAAACTCAATGAAACCTTTTGACATCACCACAGATCCTGGTTCCCTTCCTCCCATCATAACTGCTGAGTCTCAGTGACAGCAGCTCACCTGCCCCACCCAGGCTGAGGCGGCTCCCTTAAAGAGGACCCCAGCGCAGCTGCGTCCCCCACCCCCAGGCCCAACGCTGAGGGCACAGAGGCGGTGGCTGCTTGAGCCTGGCTGCCCCAGGAATGCCCGGTGGTCAACACAGCCTGGTCCTCCTCCCTTCCCAAGAGCAGGAGCGAGAGCTGGCCCCTTTCAGCTCACTTATTGGGCAACAGCCCAGGCAGCCCCAGGGCTTCACGCTCCATCTGGGCGGGCGGCCTCCCTGCAGAAGGGCAGTCAGAGGCAGGAGGCACAGTGTGGCTCCTGCCCATCCTCGGAGCCGAGGGAAGGTCCCCAGCAGCTGCCGAGCATCAGTCCGTGGATGGGATGTGCCAGTGGAGGGCGGGGGACCGAGGCCACCGCAAGAGCCGTGCTGAGGGCTCCAACCCTTTCTGGAAGGAGGAGCCACTTGTACGTACAGATGACCACAGTGCGTTTAAATGCTAGACTGCCAGTATCACTTCACTGTTTTCCATCTTTTTCTCTAAAAATGATGCTTTGTATGGGATCTCCAAAATAGCAGCTTCTTATAAAGAGAGTATGTACTAGACATTTTCAGATACTTGTTTCCCAGCAATTCTATAGCCCTTTCACTCCCCTTTTACAAAGAGGTGACTGATGATGGAGGCAAGGCAGGTGGTGGCTGTGTTGGTCCAAGGGTGTTCCCACCTCTTGGGGACCCTCAGGTGGGCTGGGCCTGGGGACCAGTTCCTAACCAACCAAGAAGCAGAAGTGATGACACGTCACTCAAGCACAGGTTACAAAAGACAGCCTTCCACTCAGGCGCTCTCTGGTCAGCAGGTGCCACATTGTGAAGCCCTCTGGTGGTCTGTGGAGAGGCCCACGTGGCACAGAGCCAAGACCACCTGTGAGAGCACCCGGCAGAGGATCCCCACCTGTCAGGCCTTCAGCGGAGACCTCAGCCCATCAACAATCTGATGGCAACTGCGCGAGACCCGAGACAGATGCACCCAGCTCAGCCACTCTGGGATTCCCAACTCACGGAAACCGTAGGCAGTAAGTGCTTATGGTCTGAAGGGGCCCCATTTTGGTGTGACGTGCTCTGCAGTAGTAACTAACAGAGGCTAACAGAGGGGCTCATAACTAGCTCAGACTGACCAGGCTGGCATCTCCCAGCCTCCCAACAGCGTGGCACAGCCCACGTATACTGGCTTTTTAGAAGCAGAGCCCCCTAAATAGATTCCATACAGTAAAACCCAACCATGATTACTGCAAAAAACATCAATGAATACACAAAGGTCTTTCTTAAAATTAAAAATTATACACCTTTAAGGTGTGCATTTGTTGATATGAGCACACAGAAATTAGTACTACAGTCAAGCTAATTAACATAGTTAATATTTTTTTCTTGCTGATGAGAGCACCTGAAGTTTATTCTCTTGGCAAATTTTCAGATTCAATACACTATTAACTGTGGTCTTCACACTATGCAGTAGACCCCTGGGCTTACTCATCCTGCACAGCTTATCCCCTTCCCCAGCCGGTAGCCACCGTTCTCCTCTCTGCTTCTATGTATTTGACTCAGACTCCACATCCAGGTGAGACCATGCGGTGTGTCTGACTTCTCTCACTGAGGATAATGCCCTCCAGATTCATCCACACCTTTTCTTTCTGGCTAAATGATACTCCTTTGTGTGGATATACCACAAGTTGTTTGTCTGTTCCTCCACTGACACTTAGGATGCTTCTGCATCTTGGCTGCTGTTAACAATGCTTCAATAAACATGGGGGTGCAGATATCTGTTTTCATTTCCTGTTTGTAAATTCCCATAAGTGAGTTGCTGGATTGTGTGGTAGTTCTATTTTGTCTTTGTGGAACCGCCATACTGCTTTCCATAGTGGCTGTACCAGTTTACATTCCCACCAGCAGTGCACGAGGATTCCCTTTTCTCCACATCCTCACCAATTATAATCTCTTCTTTTTTTGATAAGACCTATCCTAATGGGTGTGAGATGGTATCTGTGATTTTGATTTCACTAGTGATTAGTGATGTGGAGCACCTTTTCATGTTCCTCTCAGCCACCTGTATGCTTTCTTTGGAAAAATGCCTATTCAGGTCCTTTGCCCATTTTTTAATAAGGGTTTTTTTTTTTGCTGTGGTGTTATATTAGTTCTTCATATATTATGGATATTAACCCCTTATCAGATTCATGGTTTGCAAATACTTTCTCCCAAACTGTAGGTGGCCTTTTCATTTTGAGATTGTTTTTTTCATTATACAGACTTTAGTTTGATGTAATCTCATTTATTTTTGCTTTTGTTACCTGTACTTCTGGTTCCAAAAAAAAAAAACCATTCTCAAGGTCCCACCAGCCTTTTCCTCACTTTTAGTTTTTCCTTATGTCTTACAGTTTCAAGCCAGTGGACTGACTTTTGTGTATGGTGTAAGGTAAGGGTCCAGTTTCATTTTTTTTTTTTGCATGTGGCTGTCCTGTTTGTCCAACACCACTTATCATGTCCCTTCCCATTTTACATTCTTGGTGTCCCTGTCAAAAATTAGTTGACCACGTATGTGTGGGTTTGTTTCTGGGCTCTCTGTTCCATGTCACTGGTCTTACTGTTTTGATTCCTATAGCTTTGTAATATAGTTTGAAAGCTTTGGTCTTTGCAGGACTGCTCTGGCTATTCAGCGTCTTTTGTGAAACTAGAAAAATAATACAAATTACCAAAAAAGTAATTATATGAATTTTAGAATTGTGAAAATTGTTTTCTCTGAATAATGCCACTGGAGTTTTTATAGGGATTGCACTGAATCTGTATATTGCTTTGGGTAATGTGGAAATTTTCACAATATTAATCTTCATTTTTGTCTTCAATTACTTTCATCAATGTTCTATAGTTTTCAGTGTTAAGATTTTTAATCTCCTTGGTTAAATTTATTTCTGAATATTTTAATTTTTTTGATGCTTTCATAAATGGGATTGTTTCCTTGGCTTTCTTTTGATAAATCATTGGTGTAAAGAAACACAACTGATTTTTGTTACACTGATTTTGTATCCTGCAGCTTCACTGCATTTCTTGGTTCTAACAGGCTTTTGTGTGGAATCTTTATGGTTTCTCACATACAGGATCGTGTTATCTGCCAACAGATCATTTTTCTTCTTCCTTTCCAGTCTGGACACCTTTCACTCTTTTTTCCCGTTTGTCTACTCTTACTTGCACTGCCAGTACTATGTATGCTGAATAGAAGTTGCAAGAGTGGAAACCCTTGCTTGTCTTGTACTGGATCTCAGGGGAAAAGCAGTTTTACCCCATGGATTATGTTAGCTGTGAGCCTTTCATAATGGGCTTCTTATAGTATTGAGGAAATTTTCTCATATACCTATTTTGTTGAGAGTTTTTAAAATCACGAACAAATGTTGAATTTTGTCAAATACTTTCCCTGCATCTATGAAGATGACTGTGTGGTTTTTATTTTTCAATCTATTAATGTGGTATATTAATTTGCATGTGTTAAAACAACTTTGCATTACAGGGGAAAAATCCCACTTGGTCATGGTGTATAATCTTTTTGATGTGTTGTTGAATTCAGTTTGCTAATATTTTATTGAGAACTGTTACATCCCTATTCATCAGAGATTTTGGCCTATAGATTTCTTATGTCTTTGGCTTTGGTACCAGGGTGATGTGGCTTCATAAAGTGAGTTTGAAAGTATACTCTCTACTTCTGTTCTCTGGGAGGATTTTTAAGGATCAGCATTAATTTTCTCTGAATGTCTGGTAGCATTCAGCTGGGAAGCCATCCGGTCCTGGCCATTTGTCGGGAGGTTTTGGATTACTGTTCATCTCCTTATCGTCAATGATTTTTTCAAGCTTATTTCTTGATACACAGTCTTGACAGGTCATATGTTTCTAGGAATTTATTTCTCCAAGGTTGTCCAGTATGTTCACACGTAAATACTCCTAATAGTCTCTTATGATCTTTTTAAATTTCTGAGGCATCCCTTATAATGTCTCCTCTATCATTTCTGATTTAATGAGTCTTCTTTTTCTCAGTCTAGCTAAGGGCTTACTAATTTTGTATAGTTTTTCAAAAACCCAGCTCAGTTTCATTCCTTTCTTTCTATTGGTTTTCTAATTCTCTACTTCTGTTCTGATCTTTGTTACTTCTTCCTTCTGCTAACTCTGGGTTTAACCTGTCCTTCTAGTTTCTTGAGGTGTAAAGCTGGGTTGTTTATTTGAGGTTGTTCTTCCTCATTAATGTAGGCATTTATGCATACGATGGTCTCAGAGTGACGTTACAAAGGTCGAGCACCTTGGACCCTGCTGCCAGGTCCCAGCTGTGCTGGCTCCAGCTGGCCTTGGGCGCCACCTGGTGGAAGCGCCCTCAAATCCGCAGGACATCCCTGGACCAGGGACTGGGGTAGGCAGGCAGAGCAGCGACCCCAGATCACTGGGCTAGCTGGAGCGTCCCTCACTGGTGGTCTGGGGAGCCTGAGCCAGGAAATACTGGGGCCACAAACACCCCGCCTCAAGCCCAGCTTCAGCCACTCTGTCTCTCCAAAGAGAAGGCCCAGGACGGGCAGAGCTGGGACACATGCAAACCACTGTCGCTGGGGCCTGGATTACTGCCAGGCAAGGCCTCTGGGGGACTGCTGGGGCAGGGGCAACCCCAGCAGGAGGAGGTTCTGTGGTCCCGGGAGGGCAAGAGGAGCCCAGTGCTGCCCAACAGTGCCTACAGGGAAGTGCAGAGCCGAGAGGTCCTGTCTGTGATGTCAAAGCAGTGCTTTCACCCCGTCTGTGAACAAACACAAACAGCACACAGGCGAGACTTACCACCTCCTCCTGTGTGCAGCTAAGCTCTAACACCGCCTCGCTCATTTTCACGCTGGTCTGCTGCTCAGCAAGGTGACTTTGCAAAGACTTGTTTTCAAGAGTTAGGTAGCGGATTTCCTCATTCATAATTGTTGAGTTGTCCTGAGTTGCTGTAAATTCTTGAACAGATGACAAAATATGCCTTGCCTGAGCTAGTAGTAAAAAGAAAATATTACCATTGCATTTGTGTTAAACGTCTGAAGTGTAAACAAAACACATCTGTACATCCTGACCTGGACTACATGCCTCAGAAACACAGACAAGCATGAGACAGTGAAAGGGCGTCAACACCAATGAAGTCACCTCATTCAGGTTTCTTCACCCTAGTCATGGATGGGGACAGAGAAGGGCAGAAAGTTTCATTTCTAGAGCAAAGTTGCCCGTTAGGAACAGGCTATGACCAGGGTGGTGGAGGTGGGTGCCCCGGTGGCCACATGTCCTCCACAGCACAAACTCCTGCTGCAAACATCTGCCAGCTCCAGTACAGGGAGCAGCAGGCTGCACGGCACAGAGCAGCCCACAAGCCCAGAGAGGATTCAGGGGCTCCAGCTTGTCGGGGGGCCGATTCCAGGAGAATGCCAGGAAGGAGAGTGCTGGCAATCCTTGCTCCCACTGGGACACTGGAGGCTGCACCCGCTAGAGGAGGAGGAACCACCTGGGGATGCAGCGTCTGGGCCCTGACTCTGATGGAGGTCCCAGTGCACTCCTGCACAGGTGGGAGGGAGTGAGGCCAAGTCCTCTCTGGGGAAGGACCTCCTGGGTCCCAAGTGATTCCCACCCAAAGTTCAGCAAATCCAGGGCCCTGCACACAATCAAATGTTCCGAGGATTCAGAGAAGACAGCAGCAGATTTTTCCTCTCTCAAAATCCCCAAGTGAAAACAGATCCTGAGAACAGCCTTTCCAGCAAACCCAGGCAACAAACCTCTCCTGGTGCTTAAACCCACAGCCACAGGTCATGTGGTCCCCCAGTGCCTCCCCACCTCACGAGAGCCCACGGCGGCTGCGGGGAAGACTGCCAGGACACTTCCTGCAGCACAGTGGGGATGGCGATGGCCAACAAGGAGGGTCCAGCAAGGCACGGCACAGACCCTGCTTTGTGCCACAGGGTGGCCCCTGCTGTCCCAACTCACCTAGGAACGTTTCATTGCTGTGCAGGGACTTGCAGCCGCTCCAGTACCTGTCCACCAGGTCGAGGAGTGCCTCCAGAAGCACCGCCTCCAGGGCAGCCTTCTTCCTGGGAGGCACAGTGGACAGCAGTTTGGGAGACACCTGTGGTGGGAACAGAACAATGGCACCAGCTTTCAGCCTGAGACCAGCAGGCCCCTACACGATACCAGGCTTCTGATACCAGCGTGCTCAAGTCTGTCATCCCCAGAGATGTGCACAGTGGGGCCATTCACACCTCACAGACCCAAGGGGGGCTGGCACATGGGAGTTACCTCCCTGCCCTCTGGACACGGGTCCCTAGGTAGGTTACGAGAGCTCGGTGCCCACAGGCCCATGTCTGTGGAGCAGGATAACATCCCACGCCAGGAGGAATGGCCGAGCATGATGCAAATGACTTATACTCAAAGAGACGTTTCCCTGAGCGACAGCCAGGAAACCCCCCATCATGGTCCAAGGTCCAGGACTGTGGAACGTCCAGTACACAGTGACTCTGGCAAGATGTAGGCTCCTAGAGCTGCTCTCGGCCTGAGCAGCCACTGGTGCCCAGAAAGCCCGACTCTAACAGTCACACAGTGGGCCAGCCGGAGACCATGCCAGGCAGGCTCCACCCAGGGCCCGACCGGGCCGGGGCCTGCATCCAGATGCCTGCCAACTGATCTCTCTTCTTCCCTTCAGAAATTATTTTACCAATTGTGAAAAATACTGGAGAAAGGAGAAGGTGCCTGTTCCCTGCAACCATCCCCGGTGTTGGGGATGGGTAGCACCAGGAGCAGAAGCTGCATCTGTCCTCAGGCTCAGGCCTGCCTCTGTCACTGTTACTTGGCACACAGGGTGCTTTTCTACTAGGGAGCGTCAGAAGCAGAGACCCAGGTGAACCGACAGCAGAGCCACTGCAGCTGGGACAGCCCCATCTCTCCTACCACCACCACCACCAGGAACAAGTCCACCTGGGGACGCTGCTCTGCCCAAGGTCATGGGGGCAGCGCACATCCTGCGGCCAGTCAGCACGCTGACACTAAGGCCTGGGCCCTTGCACCAGGCAGCTGAGCCTGAGCGCATCCCTGTGAACATTCAGTACAAATGCCCCCACCAGAATCTGCACCTGGACCCTCGGCCGCAGGCGCAGGCAGCAGAGCCCAGTTGCCCAGGGCTGTCTTTTGGGCTTGTCTACACTTTGGGGCACAGGGCACTTCCCTGTGAGGGCAGTCAGCATGAGGTCACAGCCTGAGGTCATGCCGAGGCAGCATACTCCTCAAAAGTCCCAACACCACAGCACATGCCCATCGTCCACGGGGGGCTGTACGCTGGCAGTGTCCATCCATGGCGAGGGAGGCTGCCTCCAGGGACAGGGAAGGCTCAAGTACATTCTCGGTCGTTCCTTCTTTCCTCCGGCCAACCCAGTCAGTGAGCGATCAAGCACATAAATGGACCACAGGGACACCTGCAAGGGCAGAACCCCAACACCCACCGCAGGACCCCCGCCCGTGGGGCAGCTGGCCCCCCAAAACCCCCGGAACATCAGCACCCAGCCCACACTGGACAACAGCCCACTTCTCCCTGAGTTTCTTGTCTCCAAATCAGGATTGACCACCGAAAGCCAACCAGCCACGGGGGACCCCACTTCAAGGTCCTCACCCTGCCCAGGCCCACAGCCCCTCAGTGCACCTGTGCCCCCTCTCCTACTCCTCTGCCAAGAGCTGCGATTGGGGGGTCCAGCCTCAGTTGGGGCTGTGGTCATCTGAAGTGAGTCTGAATCCCAAGGGCCCCGTCCCAAAGGCAAGAGCGCGATGCCCACGCGGCCTTGGGTCCCTCCTAATGAAATGCATTTCTGAGCCAGGACAAGTCCCTGGGAAACCATGGCAGGCACGCCTGGGATCCATACTCAGGACAGGGCCATCGATGGCTCCACTGGCCGAGTCAGTGGGTTCTGCCTTTGGAGACAAATGCCCCCAGCAGCAAGAATGGAGAGGCCACCTCTCGCTTCCACCTCAAAAATGGGCGTGGCGTGGAGCACGGAGCTCATGTCTAACTAAACAGAGGTGACAAGCACTAAGGGTGAGCACGTTTAAATGCTCCATTCACCCTGGGGCCACAGGGACCCTGGAACAGCATACAGGGCCCGTCAGCGGTGCCCAGCCCACCGTCTCTTATGCTCACCTTCCTGGTGCCGCTCACACTGTGGGGCCGCTGCTCTTCGGGCTCTGGTGCCCCCGAGGGAGGAAAGGCCCTCTCACTCTGACCCTCCGAGCTGCTCTGCCTGCTCAGACTCTCATTGGGGCTTGAGGGGCTGCCTGGCCGCACAGGGCAGTTTGGGTACTCCTTGTCTGCAGGCGCCTGGAATTTCGCACCAGGCATTCTTTGCTTCCTGTACTTGTCAGGAGCAGGCAAAGGGCCCTTTTGTGTCAACAAACTTGACTTCTGAGAAGAAGGGGCTGAGTCCTCAATGTCTGTGGAGTCTGCAAAGTGGGAGGACAGAGGCCTCAGTAGACCACAACCAGTTCCTGGGCTGTTCCCAGAGCTGGCGCTTAGGAAGATGCATGCATGAGAGTGTGTGATGGCTGTGCGCGTGCATGAGTGTGAGTGTGAGTGCATGAACGTGCATGAGAGCATACAAGTGTGTGTGCGTGTAAAGAGAAAAGCCCCAAAGCCTGTGCAGACGAGGAATAGGCCGTGTGGGTGCACCACTGTAAGTGTCAAGGTGTGAGAGTCTTTCCAACACGTATCAGAAAGCTCCAGGAACGAGTAAACATGACAGAGCAGGAGGAACCCCCAGA
The DNA here is from genome assembly GCA_032199065.1 of Smutsia gigantea. Taxonomy (NCBI): domain Eukaryota; kingdom Metazoa; phylum Chordata; class Mammalia; order Pholidota; family Manidae; genus Smutsia; species Smutsia gigantea. The sequence continues at coordinate 180,918 of JAVSCE010013202.1, read as the reverse complement.
CAGCAAATGTGGGGACGTCTGCCTGCTGCAGAGGCACGCAGGAAGCTGTGGGAGTTACTGGGGTGGGGGGGCAAGGAGCGTGTGCGGGCCACGCTGCAAGGGGCTCTCCATAGGCCCGGTTCTGCAGCCTTTCTCCTGGACAGCACCTTCTGGGGCCGCTGCCCCTGTGGAGTCCCCATACTGCTGCTCTGCTGACTGAGGACTCATTTCATTAGAACACACTTCAGAGGTTTTATTTCAGTCAGAATTACATTTTAAGCATCTGCCATCTATTAAGTATAGTCCTTAAATTGAGTAAGACAAGGACTTTGTGAGCTAATAACACACAGCTGACCACTGGAGGGAACTAGCAGCCCCCATACAGAGCTACTGTCGGGAGTTCACTGCCCAGCTCCCAGGCTCACTGTACCTCAAGGAACCAGGACAGTGTGGTCTTAGTACAAAGACGTGGATCAGTGAGACAGAATCCAGAGTCCAAAGGAGACTCAGTTCAACTCGATTAACAAATGTGCCAAGTTTAAAGAAGGAAAATAGACAGTCTTTTCAACAAATGGCCCTAGTATGACAGGGGAGGGGCAGCAGGAGGCGACCCAATCCCTTCAGAGGCCTGCTGGGAGAGTGGGCATAGACCTCAACACTGAAGCCACATGGCGTCTCCACGTTTAGGAGAAAAATCTCATGAGCACAGGCAGAGATTTCTCTGCACAACACCAAAAGGCACCAGAAGATATTGATAAACTGGACCTTACTGAGATTAGAACTACTCTCCAGAGCTTGGTCAACATGAAAGGCAAGCTACAGGATAGGAGAAAAACTGTAGTACTTGTAGCTGAGAAAGGGGTTGTAGTCAAAACCCATTATAAATTCTCATGACTCAATGCCAAGAGAAAAAGGGACAGATGAGTGAAAGTGTCACAGAAGGTGAACAAGTGGCCCATAAGCACGGGAAGACAACCCCATCACTAGGGTCCAGGAAAATGCAAATTAAAGCCATAATAAATTCCACCACCTACCAGTCAAATGTCCCCAGAAAGGCCGACTGTCCCCAGGGCTGGTGAGGACATCCAGAGGACAGATGGCCTCATGCCAGCAGGTAAATCCTGGGATTTCAGCCCAAACTTATGCCTCAACCTCTTGTCTTCATGAAAAGCTCTCAGAAAGTCAGGATGGAAGAAGCACAAATGGAGCTAAAGCTGACACACAAGGCCTAGTGGGGAACAAGAGTCCCAGAGCAGCTACATGACAAGGTCCATGCACCGGGAAGACACCAGTGTCCTTGTGGGGTCTAAATTCCAAACCTGGCCACTCTGCACCTTCTAGAGCTGAGTGAACGCTCTCTGTTGTGGCTGACATGGACACCAGTCCCACCAGCCACGGGACGCTTCCTGTCTCCTGACATTTAACTTCTTGTTGGTAACCTGGGGAAGAATGCAGTTTAAACCACCATGCAGTATGACCATACCCAAGTACGCTGGCTTTTTCTTTTATAATTTCAGAATCCAAATTCTATTTACAAGTTCACAACAATTTCATGAAGATTCTATACTTCTGTTGACATCCCAGGACAAGCAGGACCTAGGGCCTTGTGCTAGGGCAGCACTGACCTTCATGGAAGCCAGCCTCTCGCTCCCTCTGGCTGGAGCTTGTGCTCCCAGGAGGGTTGCTCAAGTCCCACTCGCACTCAGCAATGAGGTTCAGGACTGCCTCATCATCTGCGTCCATGACCAGGCACTTCTTGGCTGAGGGGTCAGTGCACATGGCTCTGGAGCAGCACGGTCTGTAAAGAAAAGCAACTCAGTGCCATCACCCCAGTGAGCAGAGCCACTAAGGACCACACACTGCCAGCACGGCCAGAGGTCTCCAGGAGCTGATGCCTCCGCTAATGTGGATTCACCCAGGGCAACCGATTATAGAAAGCAAGGCCCTGTGCATCACCATGCCATCTCAGCACTGCACAGGGCCCACTGGGGTGCGTTCAAGAATGGAAGTTCCAGAAAGCTTCTTTGCTCTGCAGTCCCCCACCATACTCTTCCCCCAGCATCCACAATGCAATGCTTGGCACCCAGAGTGTTCATGGATGTGGCATTCCAATTTCTCTTGTGCATGAAGTGCTGACATCCTCCCAAAGGTAACCCTACCTGTGAAAGTGCACGCACTCAAGGGGACCTTATTTCCAACAAAGGCAGCTTAAGAAACCACTCTTCAAAGTGATTCCCAATCACATGACAAATAGTGATTTTATGACATCTGATACTCTGAGGGGTCAATAACATCCACTATTTTCTACTACTCAGTTTCCTGGATGCCTGCAGGAAAAGGGTCTGCCCACAGAAACTTGACATCTGATATATGTCAGCCTCTTTGGGCCTCTGTCCACTGTTACTGCTGGGCAATAAGGAGATTGTACCAGGTCATTTACTAGGTACAGATTCAGTCTTGAGATTATCAAGGACAGATAAACTTTAAAACATTGCTAAAAGAGGACTTCCGGGAAGATGGTGGTGTGAGCAGGGCGGCAGAAATCTCCTCCCAACACTATATTTATCTACGAAAACACAGAAAATACATCTATTCCTAAAAGAGAGACGAGAATACACAGGAAAGCGCACAGCGTGCAGCTACACCCGAGAGGACTCGGCACCCCAAGAGGCGGGTAAGATACGGAGCCGCGACCCGGCGGGACCCGAGCCCTCCCCCACCCCAGCGCACCGGCGGGAGGAGAGGAGTCAGAGCCGGGAGGGAGTGGAAGTGCACCCCGCGAAGTAGCCAGCCCCGGTGATCTGCGCGGGGAGCGCTGACCCACATCGCACAGTGCAGCGGAGATTGGAGAGACAGAGGGGCAGGATCTGAGCGGGGAACGCGCCAGGGTGCTTGCAGCCGGCTCCGGGAAGGAAAAAAAAAGTGCGTGCTTTCCTCAGCGGTCTTAAAGAGACAGGAGCCCAGCGGAGGAGCCGGATCGCCCCAGCACACTCAGCCCAGCAGGCTGGGAGTCCTGGGGAGTTTCAGACGCCTTAGCTGGTGACTGAGGAAGCGTAGCCATACTTAACCCTTCTCACTGGGATCAACAGCCTCCTATTCGTTCCCACCCCTGCCAGAGCGATAAAGGGCCCTGCGGAGCGGCACAGTCACAGCTGTGGAATAGTGGGGCAATAGCGCCACCTAGAGCATTCCCACAGAATCTACGTCCGGTGGGCATTTTTTTGTTTTTTTTTGTTTTGTTTTTTTTGTTTTTGTTTTTTCTTTTCTTTCTTTTTTTCTTTTTTTCTTTCTTTTTTCTTTTTTTTTCTCTTTTTTTTTCTTCTCTTTTTAAAGTCTTAAAGAGCCCAGCTGACATACGTGGCAACTATCAGTGACCAAATTATACAGCCATGAAAAGACAGAGGAATATGGTTCAGACCAAAATCAACCAGACAACCCCAGAGAGGGAGTCTGAAGGGATGGAAATGCACAGCCTCCCTGAAAAAGAATTCAGAATAAAAGTCATAACCATGCTGATGGACCTACAGAGAAATGTGCAAGAGCTGAGGGAGGAAGTGAGGGAACTGAGGAAAGACAATACAGAAATCAGACAAGCGATCGACGGGCTTAACAGCAGAATGGATGAGATGCAAGAGACTGTTAATGGAATAGAAAACAGAGAACAGGAGTACAGAGCAGCTGAGGCAGAGAGAGATAAAAGGATTTCTAGGAATGAAAGAATATTAAGAGAACTGTGTGACCAATCCAAACGGAACAATATTCGCATTATAGGAGTACCAGAGGAAGAAGAGAGAGAAAAAGGCATAGAAAGTGTCTTTGAAGAAATAATTGCTGAAAACTTTCCCCTCGCTGGGGAAGGAAGTAGTCTCGCAGTCCACCGAAGCTCATAGATCTCCCAACACAAGGGACCCAAGGAAGACAACACCAAGACACATAATTATTAAGATGGCAAAGATCAAAGATAAAGACAGGGTATTAAAGGCAGCTAGAGAGAGAAAAAGATCACCTACAAAGGAAAACCCATCAGACTATCATCAGACTTCTCAACAGAAACCTTACAGGCCAGAAGAGAATGGCATGATATATTTAACGTTATGAAACAGAAGGGCCTCGAACCAAGAATATTGTATCCAGCACGATTATCATTTAAATATGATGGAGGATTAAACAATTTCCAGACAAACGAAAGTTGAGAGAGTTTGCCTCTCATAAACCACCACTACAGGATATCTTAAATGGACTGCTCTAGATGGAAGCACACCTAAGGCTAAAAAGATGTCACCAGAGGAAAAAAAATCATAGCAAAGAAAGCAGACCATCCAAATACTAACTAAAGGCAAAGAATAAAACACCTATTATAGAAAGAATGGAGGAGGAGGAATAAGAAGGGAGAGAAAGAAAGAAACATCAGACTGTGTTTACAATAACTTAACAAGAAAGTTAAGTTAGATTGTTAGATAGTAAAGAAGCAACCCTTGAACCCTTGGTAACCACGAATCTAAAGCCAGCAATGGCAATAAGTACATACCTATCAATAATCACCCTAAATGTAAATGGACTGAATGCACCAATCAAAAGACACAGAGTAACAGAATGGATAAAAAAGCAAGACCCATCTATATGCTGCCTACAAGAAACTCACCTCAAATCCAAAGATATACACAGACTAAAAATGAAGGGATGGAAAAAGATATTTCATGCAAACAACAAAGAAAAAAAGCAGGTGTTGCAGTACTTGTATCAGACAAAATAGACTTCAAAACGAAGAAAGTAGCAAAAGATAAAGAAGGACATTACATAATGATAAAGGGGTCAGTCCAACAAGAAGATATAACCATTATAAATATATATGCACCCAACACAGGAGCGCCAGCATATGTGAGACAAATACTAACAGAATTAAAGGAGGAAATAGACAGCAATGCATTCATAGACAGCAATGCATTCATCTTAGGAGACATCAACACACCACTCACTCAGAGGACAGATCAACCAGACAGAAAATAAGTAAAGACACAGAGGCACTGAACAACACACTAGAACAGATGGACCTAACAGACATCTACAGAACTCTACACCCAAAAGCAACAGGATACACATTCTTCTCAAGTGCACATGGAACATTTTCCAGAATAGACCACATACTAGGCCACAAAAAAGAACCTCAGTAATTTCAAAAATATTGAAATCCTACCAACCAACTTCTCAGATCACCAAGGTATAAAACTAGAAATAAATTTTAGAAAGAAATCAAAAAGGCTCACAAATACATGGAGACTTAACAACATTCTCCTAATTAATCAATGGGTTAACGACCAAATCAAAACAGAAATCAAAGAATATATGGAGACTAATGACAACAACAACACAAAGCCACAACTGCTGTGGGACGCAGCAAAGGCAGTTCTAAGAGGAAAGTATATTGCAATCCAGGCCTATTTAAAGAAGGAAGAACATTCCCAAATGAATAGTCTAAAGACACAATTACTGAAATTGGAAAAAGAAGAACAAATGAGGCCCAAAGTCACCAGAAGGAGGGACATAATAGAAGAAAATAAAAAAATTGAGAAGAATAACAATAGAAAAAAATCAATAAAACCAAGAGCTGGTTCTTTGAAAAAATAAACAAAATAGATAAACCCCTAGCCAGACTCATTAAGAGAAAAAGAGAATCTACACACATAAACACAATCAGAAATGAGAAAGGAAAAATCACGACGGACCCCACAGAAATACAAAGAATCATAAGAGAATATTATGAGAATCTATATGCTAACAAGCTGGAAAACATAGAAGAAATGGACAACTTCTTAGAAAAATACAACCTTCCAAGACTGACCAAGCAAGAAACAGAAAAACTAAACAGACCAATCACCAGTGACGAAATCGAATTGGTAATCAAAAAACTACCCAAGAACAAAACCCCTGGGCCTGATGGATTCACCTCTGAATTCTACCAGACATATAGAGAAGAAATAACACCGATTCTCCTTAAAGTTTTCCAAAAAATAGAAGAGGAGGGAATACTTCCAAACTCATTCTATGAAGCCAGCATCACTCTAATACCAAAACCGGGCAAAGACCTCACCAAAAAAGAAAATTACAGACCAATATCCCTGATGAACGTAGATGCAAAAATACTCAACAAAATATTAGCAAACCGAATTCAAAAATACATCAAGAGGATCATACACCATGATCAAGTGGGATTCATCCCAGGGATGCAAGGATAGTACAACATTCGAAAATCCATCAACATCATCCACCACATCAACAAAAAGAAGAACAAAAACCACATGATCATCTCCATAGATGCTGAAAAAGCATTTGACAAAATTCAGCATCCATTCCTGATTAAAACTCTCAACAAAATGGGTATAGAGGGCAAGTACCTCAACATCATAAAGGCTATATATGACAAACCCACAGCTAACATCATACTTAACGGCGAGACGCTGAAAGCTTTTCATCTAAGATCGGGAACAAGACAAGGATGCCCACTCTCTCCACTGTTATTCAACATAGTACTGGAGGTCCTAGCCACAGCAATCAGACAAAACAAAGACATACAAGGCATCCAGATTGGTAAAGAAGAAGTCAAATTGTCACTATTTGCAGATGACATGATACTGTACATAAAAAACCCTAAAGATTCCATTCCAAAACTACTAGAACTAATATCTGAATTCAGCAAAGTTGCAGGATACAAAATTAACACACAGAAATCTGTTGCTTTCCTATACACTAATGATGAACTAACAGAAAGAGAAATCAGAAAAACAGTTCCATTCACAATTGCATCAAAAAGAATAAAATACCTAGGAATAAACCTAACGAAGGAAGTGAAAGACCTGTACTCTGAAAACTACAAGACACTCCTAAGAGAAATTAAAGAGGACACTAACAAATGGAAAAGCATCCCATGCTCTTGGCTAGGAAGAATCAATATTGTCAAAATGGCTATACTACCTAAAGCAATCTACAGATTCAATGCAATCCCTATCAAACTACCAACAGCTTTCTTCAATGAACTGGAACAAATAATTCTAAAATTCATATGGAACCACAAAAGACCCCGAATAGCCAAAGCAATCCTGAGAAGGAGGAATAAAACAGGGGGAATTACACTCCCTGACTTCAAGCTCTACTACAAAGCCACAGTAATCAAGACAATTTGGTATTGGCACAAAAACAGACCCACAGACCAGTGGAACAGAATAGAAAATCCAAACATTAACCCAAACATATACAGTCAATTAATATTTGATAAAAGTGCCTTGGATATACAATGGGGAGATGACAGCCTCTTCAGCAGCTGGTGTTGGAAAAACTGGACAGCTACATGTAAGAGAATGAAACTGGACTACTGTCTAGCCCCATACACAAAGGTAAACTCAAGGTGGATCAAAGACTTGAATGTAAGTCATGAAACCATAAAACTCTTAGAAAAAAACATAGGCAAAAATCTCTTGGACATAAACATGAGCAACTTCTTCATGAACATATCTCCCCGGGCAAGGGAAACAAAAGCAAAAATGAACAAGTGGGACTATATCAAGCTGAAAAGCTTCTGTACAGCAAAGGACACCATCAGTAGAACAAAAAGACATCCTACAGTATGGGAGAATATATTCATAAAAACGTATCTGATAAAGGGTTGACATCCAAAATATATAAAGAACTCATGCACCTTAACAAACAGAAAGCAAATAATCCAATTAAGAAATGGGCAGAGGACATGAATAGACACTTCTCCAAAGAAGAAATTCAGATGGCCAACAGGCACATGAAAAGATGCTCCACATCGCTAATCATCAGAGAAATGCAGATTAAAACCACAATGAGATATCACCTCACACCAGTGAGGATGGCCAACATCCAAAACACAAACAACAACAAATGTTGGCGAGGATGTGGAGAAAAGGGAACCCTCCTACACTGCTGGTGGGACTGCAAATTAGTTCAACCATTGTGGAAAGCAGTATGGAGGTTCCTCAAAAAACTCAAAATAGAAATACCATTTGACCCAGGAATTCCACTCCTAGGAATTTACCCTAAGAATGCAGCAGCCCAATTTGAAAAGGACAGATGCACCCCTATGTTTATTGCAGCACTATTTACAATAGCCAAGAAATGGAAGCAACCTAAGTGTCCATCAGTAGATGAATGGATCAAGAAGATGTGGTACATATACACAATGGAATATTATGCAGCCATAAGAAGAAAACAAATCCTACCATTTGCAACAACATGGATGGAGCTAGAGGGTATTATGCTCAGTGAAATAAGCCAAGCCGAAAAAGACAAGTATCAAATGATTTCACTCATATGTGGAGTATAAGAACAAAGAAAAAAACTGAAGGAACAAAACAGCAGCAGACTCACAGAACCCAAGAACGGACTAATAGTTACCAAAGGGAAAGGGACTGGGGAAAATGGGCGGGAAGGGAGGGATAAGAGGGAAAAAGGGGCATTACGATTAGCAAATGTAATGTTGGGGGGCACGGGGAGGGCAGTACAACTCAGAGAAGACAAGTAGTGATTCTATAGCATCTCACTACGCTGATGGACAGTGACGGTAATGGGGTTGGTGGGGGGGACCTGATGAAGGGGTAGTTTAATAATCGTAATATTGCACATGTAATTGTAAATTAATGATAATAAAATAAATTATATTAAATAATAAAAAAAAAAGAAAAATGCTTGCATACTTAAAAAATAAACTTCTCAAATATTGAGCAAAAAAAAAAAACATTGCTAAAAGAAATTAAAGAAGACAACAGTAAGTGGAAACACATCTCATGTTCATGGACTGGAAGATGTAACAGTGTTAAAATATCAATACTGCCCAATCAATCTACAGAATTCATGCAGTCCCTGTCAAAATCCCAAGGATGCTTTTTTCAGAAAAAGAAAAGCCCATCTTAAATGCATCTGGAATCTCAAGAACTCCAAATAGCCAAAATAATTTTGAAAAGGCAGAGCCAGCATCAGAACTCAGATACAGCAGAAATGCTGGTGTTAGTCCAGGATTTAGAATGATCATGAAAAACAAGGTGAGATGGTCTGTGGATGACATGCAAGAATGACAGGAAATGTAAGCAGGGGGCTGGAAATCCTGCAAGTCACAAAGACATGCTGAAGGCCAAAAAACACTGTCCCAGAAATGAAGGAGCCTCTGACGGGCTTGTTAGCAGCAGGACACAGCTTAGGAAGGGATCTGTGAGCTTGAGGCCCTCTCGACTGAAACCTCCAACACTGAAAAGCAAAGAGAAAAAAAAAAAGACCAGAATACAAGACCCCAAAATTGTGGGACTGTAACAGGTGTAACATACACATATGAGAACACCAGATAGGAAAGAGAAAGGAAGAATATTAAACATATTTGAAGAAGACTGGAAATGTCTTCAAATTAACACCAGACACCAAACCACTTTTCCAGGGAGCTCCGAAAACCATGGCAGGATAAATGACCAAAACACTACATCAAGGACTGACACATCAGACTGGAGAAAATCAAAGACAAAGAAAAAAATTTTGAAATAAGCCAGAGGGAAAACACAATTTAATATAGAGGATCAAATACAAGAGTTACATCTGATTCCTCCTCAGAAATCTTGTAACCAAGAAAAGAGTGGGGACAAGCATTTAAAGTCTTGAGAGAAAAACCTACCAACCTAGAATTTGGCATCCAGCACCATGAACCTTCAAAGGTGAAGGAGAAATAAAGACCTCCTCAGATGAACAGAAACTGAGGGAATTTGGTGCCAGTATTCCTGCTTTATTCTTTAGAGAGAAGAGTAGATCAGAACCTTTTAGGTCAGAGTCTTGGATCTACATAAAGAAAGGAAGAACATCAGAGAAGGAAAAGGAGATTTTTCTTATTTTAACTGATCTAACAGATAACTCAGAAATAAAACAGCAAAGTTTTCAGTTAGGTACGCTCATTTGTTACATGGTTAGCTTCTGTATAAATGGAACGAAGACAGAGATGACACTGGGACAGGATTAGGAATGCCTCGTTATTATAAGGACATGCACTGCCTGTTTAATGGTATAGTTATTTGAAAATAGACTTGGAGTAGTTGTAAACATATACTGTGCACTCTCGGGAAATCACTTAAAAAAAAAGACATCACTGGAACACTAAGAAAGGAGAGAAAGTGGAATCACAGGACATGCCCATTTTAAACCACAAAGGAAGAAAAAGAGCAGAAAACAAGACTAGGAACAAAGAAGAGCAATGAGTAAAAAACAGCAGCACATATGGTAAACATGAACCCAGTTGTATCAGTTATCACTCTGAACACCAATGGTATAAATGTTCCAATGAAAAGACAGAGAGATGGTCAGAGTGGACCATAAAACAAAATCCAACTACATGTTGTCTACAAGAAATCCACTTGAATTACAAAGGGTTAAAAATAAAGGGATGGAGATAAAGACATTAGGCTGACACTAATCAGAAGAAAGCTGGAGAAGCTAAGTTAATGTCAGACTGAACTGACTCCAGGACAAGAAAAGTTATAAGGGATAAGACGGCCATTCCCTCAGATAAAGAGGTTCATCCTCCAAGAAGATATTATAGTCCTTAAAGTGGATGAACCTCACAGAAGAGCATCAAAACACATGAGGCAAAAACTGACAGAGCTGCAACGCGAGACAGATGCACCCACCTTAGCTGGAGACATCCACTACCCTCTATCAGAAGTGGACAGATCCAGCAGAGAGATCAGTAAGGACACAGCTGAACTCAACGGCACCACCAGTCAGCTGGATGCAGTGACATCTCTGGACCATCTCACCCAGCTACAGCACAATACACATTCTTCTCAAGCTCACAGGAAACACTCACCAAGACAGACCACATTCTGGGCCATGAAACACACCTTAACAAATTTAAAATAAAAGAATTCTTACAATGTCTGCTCTCAGACAACAATGGAATTAAACTAATAGTCAATAACAGAAAGATAAATGGAAAACCCCAAAATTCTTGGAGATTAAACAAGATATTTCTAAGTAACACATAAGTTAAAGAAGAATTTTCAAAGACAAATTTAAAAATATTCTGAATTAAAAAGCAAATGCATCTTATCAAAATCTGTGGGATGCAGTGAAAGCAGTACTTAGAAGGAAATTTATAGCCACGAATGCACATATAAGAAAGGCAGTAAGATCTGAAATCAATGACTCAAGCTTCCACCTTAGTAAACTAGACAAAGAGCAAATTAAATCCAAAGTAAAAAGAAAAAAGGACAGAAATCAATGAAATTGAAAAAAGGAAGCCAACAGAGAAAAATTAACAAAACCAAAAGCTAGTTCTTTAAAAACATCAATGAAATTGAAAAAAACTCTATGCCAGGAAAAAAAGACACAAATTACTTATATGAGAAAACAAGAAGGAAACATCACTATTGATCCCATGGACACTGAAAGGACAGTAAAGGAATACTATGTACAACTCTGTACCCACATGTTTGACAGTTGAGATGAAATGAACCGTCTCCCGGACAGACACAATCCACCAAAACTCGCACAATGAAGAATAGATAACTGGAACAGACGTATTTATTAAAGACAATCAAGAATTAATAGCTTTCCAAAACATCAGGTCCCATTGGGTTCACTGGTGAATTCTACCAAACATTTAAAGAAGAAATTGTATCAGTTTTCTATAATCTCTCCCAGAACACAGAACCAGAGGGAATGCTTCCTGACTTGTTCTGTGAGGCCAGCATATCCCCAACACCAGAACCAGCAAAGAGAATGCAAGAAAACCAGAGAACGACTTTCATACACACAGATACAATAACTATCAGCAAGATCATCAAATTGAATCCAACAATGAATAAAGAGAATTATACGCTATGACCAAGTGGGATTTACTCCAGGTATGCAAGTCTGGTTCAACATTTGAAAATTAATGTAACCATCACATAAACAAGCTAAAAAAGAAAAATCACATGATCATATCCATAGATGCAGAAAAAGCATTTGATAAAATCCAACACCCATTCATGATGAAAATGAATAGTCAGCAAACTAGGAATAGAGGGGAACTTCCTCATCTTGGTAAAGACCATCTACAAAACTTAGAGCTGTTATATTTAATGGTGAGAGACTCAAAGCTTTCCCACTAAAATCAGGAACTAGGCGAGTGTGTCCCCTCTCCCCACTCCTTTTCAATGCTGTACTGGAAGTTCCAACTAATGCAGTAAGACAAGAAAAGGAAATAGAGCGTACACAGACTGGGAAGGAAGAAATAAAACTGTCTTTGTTCACAGATACATGATTGTCTAGGTAGAAAATCCCACAGAATCTATGAAAAAAAAAAACGCCACCAAAAAGCCCTAATAAACTAGTAAATGATTATAGCAAGTTTGCAAAGTACAAAGTGTTGTGGATCACGTGTCCCCCAAAATATATGCTTAAGTCCTAACACCCCATAACCCAGAACTTGGCCTTATTTGGAGGTGGGGTTTACAGAGTTAATCAAGTGAATATGAGGTCCTGAGGGTCAGCCCTAATCCAATGTAATTGCTATTCTTATAAAAAGGGGAAATCTGGACACAGAAACAAGCATGCATGAAGGGAGGTTCCATGTAACGGCATGGGGAGAAGAAGCCATGTGAAAACAGCAGACCGGAGGGAGGCATCCACATGCCAAGGATCACCAACGACTGCCAGCAAACTGCCAGAGGCTCAGAGAATCATGGAACGGATTCTCCCTCACAGCTCCCAGAAGGAAGCAACCTGCCAATATCTTGATTTCAGACTCCTAGACTTAAGAACTGTGAGACAATAAATTTCTGTTATTTTAAGCCACCCAGTTTATGGTACTTTGTTGCATCAGCCCTAGAAAATGAATATGCAAGGTTAATATATAAGAGCTAATCATTTTCCTATATACACCAGCAAGGAACAACTGGAATTTGAAAATAAAAAACAAAATACCATTTACATTAGCATCAAAAAATGACCTACTTAGGCAGACATCTAAAAAAATATGTACAAAATCTACATGAGGAAAACTACAAACCTCTGAAAAATGAAATCAAAGAGGATCTAAATGAATGGACAGATATTCCATGTTTTTAGATAAGACTCAATACTGTCAAGGTGCAGCTCTTCCCAACTCCATCTATATATTCAGTGCAATCCCAGTCAAAATCCTAGTAAGGTACCTTGTGGATATCAACAAACTGATTCTAAAATTTATATGGAGGCAAAAGACCCAGAACAGCCAACTCAGTATTAGAGAAGAAGGTCAGAGAACTGACATTATGTGACCCATTAACTCATCTGGAGGAGGAGGCAGGGAGCTTTGCCGGGTCTTTTATAAGAGACTAATCCAATCATGGAGGCTCTACCTGCATGACCATATCACCTCCAAAAGGCCCTATCACCTAACACCATTACACTGGGGTTAGGATTTCAACATATGAATTCGGAAGGGACACACACATTCAGACCATTGCAAAGGGTACCAGTTGAGCTGTCTACTCAGGAATTAGTCTGGTTTGAAATGGAAAAGTGAGGGGAGGGGGTTACAGGGAGGCACCTGAGGGAATAGAAGATTCCCAAGGATTTGGAATGGATCTTGAGACAGAACAGAAGTTGGCAAAGTACAGCCCACAAGTCAAATCTGGGCCACTGACTGTTTTTGTAAATAAAGTTTTACTGAAACATGGTCATTAGTTTAGGTATAGCCAATGGCTGCTTTCATGATACACAGGCAGAGTTTGTAATTTGAGACAGACCATTAAGGTCCACAGAGCCAAAAATATTCATTCTCTAGCCCTTTACACAAAAAACTTGGCTAACCCCTACATTAGAGGAATTTATGGATGAGGTAAGGCATAAAATTCAAGAAAAGAAAACTTTTAAAAGCTTCAGACAAAACAAAATAGTATACAAGAAAAGGTATATAATCCTGGCACATTACAAGCAAAATAAATATGGTTTACTGATTTTCATTCTTTACAATCAACCCATGCACAAAGCATGAAGACACTTCATGGTGTCAGAACACATTTAAATACTCTCAACCCTGAAAATATAGTTAGACACAAAGATGCGGGTACCAGGAACTGGGGGTGGCATGGAGGCAGGGCTCCCAACTAAAGCAGTCCTGGGACCGCTGGCCAAGAGCACTGAGCAGGGGACACAGGATGGGGCCTGTCCACGGACCGTCACCATAGCAGAGGTGGATGGGGGAGGAAGGGCCACGGCGGCTGTCAGACCCTGCTCAGAGTGCTCACACCCAGAAGCGGCAGTGTAGCTGTCCTATCTGGAGAGGAGAAAGAGACTCAAACAGAACCTGGAGGCAGGAACAACTGCAGAACTGCACAGTGGCTGCCTCTGGATGGTGGGGAGAACGGACCATCGTTTTTCATCACTTTGTGCTATTTCATCTTACGCATTTACTTTAATAAACTCCTTAAATATTGTAAAACAACTTAGAGACAATGTGGACAAAAGGAAGAGGGAGACTCCATGCCACCATCGCCCAGAGCTGCAGCTGGTGCCCACGTGCTTCTCCTTCCCTGTTCCCCCGGGGGTCTGCCCTAAGGGTGGCGATCAGTGCACACAGTGGGTATCTTTTAGTTGATGCAGCAATTTCTATCTTTTAGGTAAACATTCTCTCAACAGGTGAGTCTGAACCACTTCTCTCAATGTTCAAATACCTCTTCTGTTCATACCGTCCAGCTCTGAAAACATCTGGGATGCTCTGCTTTGAGTCGAGTGACGCCTCTGAAGCAAAATGTAGCTGGGATGCTTTGCGCTCGCTCTCTCTCACAGGACGGTCATCTACAGAGAAAAGGCCACAGAGAAACTAGGAAGCAAAGCCATGAAGTAGGTGACAGGCCCCTAGCGGACAGCCCCCACAGGTGCACCTTTCCCTCGGGAGTGAAGGTGGCCCTCACCCACCCTGCATCCATGGCACAGACCGGCACCGCCACCGCTTGTTCCAGGACTTCTGTCCCATGGGGCTGATCCTGCCACAGGATCCTCGATGAGCACTGGCCCAGACCCAGTGAAGGAGTGCTGGGCTCTGGGGCCACGCTGGGCTTCCCAGACATGCCAGCACTGACTCCAAGCACACAGAGCTCACCCCTCAGACCCTGCTTTGGAGGTAGGTTGCTGCCGCAGGGGAAGAAATGCACATGCATGTTCATGTACATCCACTCTTCTCAGCTCCCTTCTTAATGCCCATCTGGGTGCTGGATGCCTGAGACATCTCCATGGAGGAGAATCCTGAGATGCTAAAGAGAGGACACCCTAGCCGTGTGTTTACACTTGGAGTTTGCATCCTCAGATCCTCAGGATTGGAAAACAGAAACGGATGGGAAGTTCAAACTGTCCTAGAGCTGTGCTCTGGGTCTCTTTTTATCAACTCCTGGGATTCTCCTCAGTAAATACCTGAAGATAGATGATTCCCAAATGTCCCGAGTCAGTGTTCTGGAACCTGCTTACCACAGAATTAGTGTTACAAATGTGGTTAAGTTCCAAAACTGCCTCCTTAAAAGCATTTAACCTACAGCATACTCAAAAAGGATTTAATTACACTGAGAAATGAGTAACAGTACAATGATCACTTTCAGAGCAAAAAACCAAGTAGTTGCAGAATCCTGCACAGTGTGAGCTTGGGCCCCTCCTGCCGTGTGTGGGACTGCAAATCCCACTCCTCGGTCACCAAATGCTATGGTGTCGTCTTTTCCTCCTGCACATACATGTGACAGTAACAGTACTACACACAGCAGTACTGGTAGTGTAACTCCATTCGGGCACCTAGACCCGATTCCAACATGTTGAAGTACATGGGAGGAGGTCTTCCGAAATATACTAACTCCAGGCAATGAGTTAATTCAAACTCAATTCTGATGCTATCTGCCCGAGACAGAGCCAAATTCCCAGGTTAAGGACTCTACTCTACAAGACTGTCCTCCACCCCAACTCCAGATGCTGGTTGCAAGCCCCAGGCAGTTAGTTCCCTGTGCTTCTGACATACTGGCTACAGACTCGGGGTTCCCACGACCTCTTCAGTTCAATTAATTTGCTAGAGTGGCTCAGAGAACTCAGAAAAACACTTACATTTACCAGTTTAATAAAGGATACCGTAAAGGACACAAGTCAGCCAGATGAAGAGAGACACAGGGCTGGGTCCCAAATAAAGGAGTTTCTGTCCTCGTGGAGCTTGGGGCCTGGCTCGGGGGCCTGTAGAAGCATCTGGTTCCCCAAGCAGAGAAGCCGCAACAGAGAAGCAAGATCCAACTAAGCAGAGCAGAGAGCAGAGAGCCCTTCTCAGGGGCTTTGTGGGGGCCTCTTTGCATAGCCATGATCAACTAAATTATTGGCCACTGGCTGATTCAGCCTCCAGGCCCTGTCCTTGAGTGGGTGTCCAAAGGTCTCTCATTAACATGACGAAACACCCATCTCACCTTTAAGACTGCAGTATTTTCAGACACTGTGGATGAAGACCAAACATACCTGGGAAATATATATTTGGTCATATGAATGACCGAATATGTACTTCTTATAACTTATTAGATTACAGAGACACTCCCAGGAGCTCCTCTTCAAGACATTACTGCCTTCCTAATCCAGCCCATTGTCTCCTCAGTGACCCCTCCTCAGCCAGGGATCTCCAGACGTCTTTTTCCCACATTCCCCGAACAGGGTGCCTGCATTCATGGTGTGGACACCCTTCCAGCCAACAGCATAGGTCTCTACACTAGGCCTTCACACCACTTTGACTCAGTTCCAAATCCCTTACTCTAAGAATGTTTCTCTGGACTGTTCCACTACAAATTCAAACTCAGTATGGCTAAAATCAAATGCAAACTCACATTCTCCCCAAAACTACACCCTCTGCTGACTCTGCAACATTCTCTCAGACCCACAACCCCTGAATCCACGTGGGGCTCTGCCTGACCCACCCTTTGCTTCTGACCCTGCTGCCACCCCACAACCCCTCCACGTGTCCCCCAGGCGCACCTGCAGGGCCCTTCACCATTCGCTGGGACAGTGACTGAGTGCAGGTCTTCCCGGCACCTGCTGGTGGAGCCCCAGGACCCCTGCACTGCCTCTGACCTGCAACCCTGCCCAGCCAACTCATCTGACAACCTCCCCACGGGGAAACGCTTGCTTACATCTCTTCCCCATGCAAACACCGTGAGATTCTGATCTAAAACTTTCGTGATAAAGGGAAAGTAATAATGTAAGACAGATTGCAAACTTTCCCATAAGTGTCATAAGGCTTCTGAAAAAGCCAAATCCAACTGTTTATAAGTCATGTGAACAGTCAAGCAGAAGTCAGAATGCCAGCATTCACTCCTCCCAAATATTTAAGAATTGAAATTAAACATTGAAATTCTAAGTAGGTCTGAAACTAAACAGTGTGCCTTTGGAGGTCAGGCATTAACACCCACAGCCTCCAGGGGGCAC
This sequence comes from Smutsia gigantea, assembly GCA_032199065.1. Taxonomy (NCBI): domain Eukaryota; kingdom Metazoa; phylum Chordata; class Mammalia; order Pholidota; family Manidae; genus Smutsia; species Smutsia gigantea. The sequence goes on along the minus strand of JAVSCE010013202.1, from coordinate 163,488 downwards.
CAGGAGGTGAGCCCGCATCCATGTGCAGCTGTGGCGTTGGTAAGAGAACCTACCTGAAGCTGAGACTGTGGCCGTGGGTCCTGTGCACTGGCCGGACACGTAAGGGGAAGGGTCCACACACAGCTCAGCATTTACCTGTGCACAGCGGTGGCCAGTGTCGCCCCTGACGAATGAGGCTGTGACCTGGTTTCATTAGGTCAGCCCCCGGGAATGGAGATGCCCACCTGCCTCCGTGAGCAGTGTGCATGGGCCCTCGGGAATGAGGACACACTGTCCGCTGGGGACCCAGGAGGGCCACTGCCCTTCCCCAGACATTCCTACACACTCCACATTCCTAACTCAGCACTCAGCACCCGCTCTGCATGGGAGGCCCGAGGACGATACAAGCCCCCCCTTCCCCAGTGCCCCGGTGCTCTGCCTGCCCTTTGGCTCCTGCTCCCACTCTCTGTCCCAGAAATGCCCCAGTGTGGAGTGCTGGCAGTGCTACCAGCCCACTGCCCATGGCAGAGACTGCTCTTGGTAGCTGGAGAGGCGGGTGGGAAGGCGCCACTGGGGCTTCTGAGACCCGTGCCACGTCTGGAGGGCACCCTGAAGCTCCTCCGCCTGCGAGCATGTCACAGAGACTCGGGTCTTTAGGGACAGGCAACTAAGCCAAGGTGGTGGCTGCGCCTGGCAACAGAGCCCCACCCTCTCACCCGTCACTTGCGGAGAGGGTGTGGCCAATGAATTTCCCATCCTGTTTCCTTCTGGATGGACGAGAAACCAGGTAGAATCCAGTTGTTAAGATGAGCCGGAGATGATGCCCAGGGGGCCACACAAGAAAACAGGGCACCACATATTCATGAATGTGCCCAAGTCAGACAGCTAGAAAGCGGAGGCCAAAACATGTCTGTGCTCCCAGCCCCCTAGCTGCTCCCTGCGGTCACCAGGCTCCCTGCTGTCTTCCCAGACAGCTTCCTACAAGACTCCATCCTATGAGGGGGACTCATGCCATCAGAACAGGAAATCAACTTCTCTTTTCAGAAAGATTAACAGCACAATCTTCTGAGTGCCAGACACCCATAAAGGCCCTGCTGAGTGAGGGTGAGTGCGGCCATGCACCTACCCAGCTGCCTGAGCTTTGGGAGCATATGCACAACAAACAGGCGGTAGCCAGACTCAGTCTTCACCACCGGGTTCAGTCGGAAGTCCACATCCGTGAGTTCAGTCAAGGGGTGAAGCCGAAACACTTCTGCTAATGAGGAGATGCAGTTGTAGTAGAGGTTGAGACTCTGCAGCACAGCCAGACACTCGATGCCCTGTTACAAGGACAGCATGCTGGATTAGTCTGTGCTTGTCAAGATAAACACCTAGCAGAGCGAGCCATCAATATAATCAGCCACCCTGACAGACACAGAGTGCCAAGTGCATGCAGTCACCAGCACCAGGAAGGACCTCACCTACAAGGCTCTAGGCACGTGGCGACATGATTGCAGGAGGACTGCAATGCCCTACGTCATGTCCTCACAGCACTGAGGGCAGCTGGCATCTACAGAATTCTCAGTATGCATCCCGCTAGGTGATTCACAAGCCATTCAGACCACACACCACCCCACGCGCTATTACTGCTCCCATTTGTCAGACTGGTAAGCAAGGCCTGGGGAAGGTCGGAAATGAACTGGCCTGGACTAGAACACACCCTGAACTCTGGCAGGCTCCTGACCCCACATCAGAGGCGCTCACTTGCCACAAAGCACCATGTCCGGCGTAGTGACTTCCTGCCTTCTTTCAAGGCAATGTTTACACAACTTGCCGTTACCTGGGCCACACTTACTCACCAGGATTGGGTGCCTACTGTGTCAGGCACACTGCACCAAGCCCTGCTCTCTTGGTGCTACCATTCAAGGGCCTGGGGCCACCAGGAGTCAGACTGTAAACAGCTGTGAGATGCAGAAAGTGGGTGAAGAAAAACCCACTGATGAAGTGTGGGGAGTGACAGGTCTTTTGAGACTTATTTTATTCCCTTTGCAGCTACAACTGTCTTCCTCAGACAGCTGACTTGGGTTGTCAGAGTAAATTAAAATGTGATGTGGTGTGTAAGAAATCTAGCTAACAGCAAACACAAGAAAAAGAACATGTATAATCACTGTTAAGTGTACAGCTTATAAGTACTATAAGCACAGTTATAAAACAGGTTGCATTTTTTGCTATAAATGTCCTTTCTACTCTTATTGATACTAGTAAATTTTCTTCTAGGAAACAAACCTAAAACTTACCTCTAGACTAACCAAGGAGTTGCGGGAGAGATCTAAAGATTTTAGACCTGTTAAATTCATCAAAGAATTTCCTAGGTGAGTTATCTTTTCTTGGTAAGTTCCAGGAATCGAGAGTGACTGAAGTTCAGCTAAGAACAGAAAATTATGAGATTTTTAACCTTACTTCTTCATTGAAAATAAATTATTGTAACAAAAGCAAAACACAGTAACTTCATAATCAGAAAAGGTTGTGAGAATATAATTCATAGTGCGGATATCAGTGTTAAAGAACTGCACTTCAAGTTTTAGCTTATGTTTGCCTCCAAAATGTCTACAAGCCCAGGCCCTGGTCCCCCAGGGCTTTCACCTCCGCACCCTCTCGTGGGAACACCCTCCAGCCTGGCTCCTGCTCAACTCCAGCTCCCACCCAGCCTCCATGCAGGGGTCACAGTATGTACCCCTGCTCAGCTGACCTGGCCACTTCACGCCCCCTACACGTGCGGACAGACAGCATGCTCTGCTCATCACCGGCCTCTGCATGGCATGCTAACACACAGGAGCTGAATGAATGTTGGTACAAAAATAAGTCTCTGGGACCAAACAGACAGTTTGGGTCTGGACACACCAACACTTAATGTTCTGAAACACGTTATGATTAAACTTAAAACCGGTTTTCTGGCTTCCAGTACCAGAGCAGACACATCTTGCCCTATTCCTCCCCACTCACTACACCTAAAACCTTGGACAACACATGAAACAAGCACCAGGCGGCTCAGAGACCAGCTCTAGGGACATGAAGGCAATGGCCAGTGAGCGCCCTGGGTTAGCTGGTGCTCTGGCTTGTCCCTTACGCACCCCAGTGTGAGTGCCTATGCAGCTGGCGACACAGGAACACCGATGGCCATAGGCCAATAGGGGAGGCCTGCCATCTGCAGTCAAAGGGACAGAGAGGTGGCCTCATAGGACAAACTCCTGACAACATCAGACCCACTCCAGCCCAACACCAAATAAAAACAATGACTCCTTACAGCTGCCTTTGCACAGGGCCAGCAGTGGAACCTTGTGAGGGGACCCCACCTACTACACTAGCCTGGCTGCAGTGAGGGGGCCACAGGCACCTACAGAGGCTGTGGCCCCAACCTCAGCAACAGGCAGCACACAGCTGGCAATGAGTGATGGGGCAAAAATAAGGTGCAGGATCTCATAACCTAACACTCAAAACATCCACAATACAGTCAGAAATTACCATGAACTAGAAGATCTCAATCTGAGTGAGAAAAAAATCATCCAACAGATACCAACACTGAGATGACAGAATTCAGAATTATCTAACAAAGATTCTGAAGCACCTATTATAAAAACACAATGAAAAATTACACTCTTGAAACAAACAAAAAAAAACCACAGGAAATCCTGGCAAAGAAATGAAAGTTATAAAGAAGAAACAATAGAAATTTCAGAAATGAAAAAATACAGTAACTGACACACAAAAATCATAGGAGTAGCTCAGTATCAGAATAGAGATGACAGAGGAAAAGTCTTGAAGAGTAAATGCAAAGATAAATTGATCAAAATTGTCTTATCTGACAACAGAGAAAACAGACTTAAAAAAATAAATGAACAGAGTATCAGGGTCTGTGAAAGAAAACAAGATCTGACATTCATGTCAGGGGCCATTCAGTTCTAATCAGAGTTCCAAGAAGAAAAAAACAGTATGGCCAAAGATGAAAGACTTTAAAGAAATAATGGCTGAGAACTTACCAACTTTGGCAAAGACATAAACCTACATATTCAACAAGTTGAGAAAACTCCAAACAGAATACAGGCAAAAAAAACCCATGACCAGACACATCTGAAACAAACCTACATATACATATATATATGAAAACTAAAGACAGTAGAGATTCTTAAAAGCAACCAGAGAGAAAAGTTATTAGCCACAGTGGAAAATCAGGTAAGTGGCAGGGGACTATCCTTCAGAAAGTATGAGGGCCTGAAAAGAGTGGTGTCACATTTTCTAGTGCTAAAAGGAACTTTCAACCCATAAATCTATATCCACCAAAAGGAGCCTTCAGGACTGAAGGCAAAATAGATACTCTCAAATTAAAAAGCACTAAGAGAATGAACAGACAATTCTCTAAAGAAGAAATTCATATGGCCAACAGGCACATGAAAAGATGCTCCACATCATTAATTATCAGGGAAATGCAAACTAAAACCACAATGAGGTATCACCTCACACCAGTTAGGATGGCCAACATAGAAAAGACTAGGAACAAATGCTGGCAAGGAGGCGGAGAAAGGGGAACCCTCCTACACTGCTGGTGGGAATGTAAGCTCGTTCAACCATTGTGGAAAGCAACTTGGAGGTTCCTCAAAAAACTAAAAATAGAAATACCATTTGCCCCGGGAACTCCACTCCTAGGAATTCACCCAAAGAAAACGACTTCTCAGATTCAAAAAGATATATGCACCCCTACGTTTAACGCAGCACTATTTACAATAGAGAAGATATGGAAGCAACCTAAGTGTCCATCAGTAGATGAATGGATAAAGAAGAGGTGGTACATATACACAATGGAATACTATTCAGCCATAAGAAACAAACAAATCCTACCATTTGCAACAACATCGACGGAGCTAGAGGGTATTATGCTCAGTGAAATAAGTCAGGTAGAGAAAGACAAATACCAAATGATTTCCCTCATTTGTGGAATAGAACAACGAAGCAAAACTGAAGGAACAAAACAGCAGCAGACTAGACTCACAGACTCCATGAAGGCGCTAGTGTTTACCAAAGGGGAGAGGTGGAGGAGAGTGGGTGGGGAGGGGGGAGAAGGGGATTGTGGGGTATCATGATTGGTGCACATGGTGTGTGTGGGGTCACGGGGAAGAGAGTGTAGCTCAGAGAAGACAAATGGGGACTCTGTGGCATCTTACTACACTGATGGACAGTGAGTGCAATGGGGTATTGGGGGGACTCGATAATAAGGGTGAATGTAATAACCACATTGTTTCTGTGAAACCTTCGTAAGAGTGTATATCAATGATACCTTAATAAAGAAAAAAAAGGTGGGGAGAGACCCACCTCATGTACGATGGCAAAAAAAAAAAAGCACTAAAAGAATCTGTCACCCAGACACATACCCTGTGATAATCACTAAAGAAAGCTCTTCAAATATAAGGGAAAGTAAAAGGAACCTGGAACACCAGAATGAAGAAAGAATAATGGAACAGGTAAACATGGGTAAATATGTGTCCAAAAAAAAAGAAAACTGGAGTGGCTACACAAATATCAGATAAAGTAGATCACTCCCACAAGAAGACATAAAAATCCTAAATATATATATGTGCCAAAACACATTAAGTAAAAGGAGAAAAACAAATCCACAATTATAGTTAGGGGTTTCAACCATCTTTCCCAGTAATTAACAGAATCACCAGACAGAAAATCAGCAAGGATACAGAAGAACTGCACATCAGACAATAAGATCTAATAGACATTTACATGAGACTCCACTCAACAACAGAGTTTTGGGTGCACTTTTCCAGTGCACTTGGAACATTCACCAATATAGACCAGATCTTGGAACATCAAACAAACCCAACAAAATTAAAAGAATTAGATCATACAAAGTATGTTCTCTGAGTATAATGGAGTCACACTAGAATCAGTAACAGAAAAACAAACAAGGAAAACCTCCAAACACATGAAAATGAAAAAAACATACTCCTAAACAAGCCATAGGTCAAAGAGGAAGTCTCAAGGGAAATCAAAAAGTACAATGCCTTGAGTGAGAATGAAAACACAATGTGACAAAACCTGTGGATGCAGCTAAAGTTGTACTTATTATTTTTTTATGTAACATTTTCTTTTTTGTTTCTTTTGGTATCATTAATACACAATTACATGAGGAACATTGTGGTTACTAGATTCCCCCTATTATCAAGTCCCCACCACATAGCCCATTACAGTCACTGTCCATCAGTGCAGTAAGATGCTATAGAGTCACTACTTGTCTTCTTTGTGCTATATGCTTTCCCCATGACCCCCGCCCCCTACATTATGTGTGCTAATCCTAATGCCCCCTTTCCCCCCTTATCCCTTCCTTCCCACCCATCTTCCCCACTCCCTTTCCCTTTGGTAACTTTTAGTCCATTCTTGGGTTCTGTGAGTCTGCTGCTGTTTTTGTTCCTTCAGTTTTTTCTTTGTTCTTATACTCCACAGATGAGTGAAATCATTTGATACTTGTCTTTCTCCACCTGGCTTATTTCACTGAGCATAATACCCTCTAGCTCCATCCATGTTGTTGCAAATGGTAGGATTTGTTTTCTTCTTATGGCTGAATAATATTCCATTGTGTATATGTACCACACCTTCTTTATCCATTCATCTACTGATGGACACTTAGGTTGCTTCCATTTCTTGGCTATTCTAAATTGTGCATATGTCTTTTTCAAGTATTTATAACACTAAATATTTATATTAGCAAATAAAAATGTCTCGAGTCAATAATCTAAACTTTCACCTCAACCATCTAGAGAAAGAGTAAAAAAGCAAGCAGAAAGGAGGAAATGGTTTGCGATCAGAAAAACAACAGAGAAAAACTCACCAAACTAAGTAAGCTCATAGAAAAAATTAAAATCCACAAACCTCTAGCAAGAAAAAAGAAGACAAGTGACAAATATCAGGAATGGAAAAAGTTATCACTACAGATCTCACAGACATTAACAGGTAATAAAGGAATATAAACTCTATGCCCATAAATTTAACAACTTAGATGAATCAATTTCACAAAACCCCAACCATACCCAAGATGAAATTGATATGAATAGTTCCAGCAACTAGATAAGCTGAATTTGTACTTAAAGATCTTCAACTATAGAAATTTCTAGGGCCATCTGGTTTCACTGGAAAATTCTATTAAAGAATTAGCAGCAATTCCGCACAACTTACAGAAAACAGAAGAGGAAGCAACACCTCCCAACTCATTTTGGAGGTCAGCACTACTCTGATGCCGAACCAGAGAAAACTGACAGGACAAAAGAAAACCAGCGACCAACATCTCTCAAGAACACGGATGGAAACGAAAAATCCTCAGCACAGAACGAGCAAATGGAAACCAGGCACACACAGAAGGAATTGTACGAGAGGAGGGGAGGGTGTATTTCTCCAGGAATGAAGCCTGGGTCAAGGTTTTTTAAAAACCAACCTAATCCACTTTACGAAATAAAAGTGAAAGAAAACCCACGTTGATCTTATTAATACAAAGAAGCATCTGCTAAAAGCGCTCAACCAGGACTTGAAGGGGCTGGCGGGCAGACAGGCAGGGCGTCTATAAGGTGGGGTGCGTCCCTCGCTCGGCGGCCCCACCTCCCACTGGGGACCCAAGGGCTCAAGCACCTCTTTACCCCACACAACAGCCCCTACTAGGGGCCCTACCGACTTGGGAACCTACTCGCCCACCCCACCACGCCCCCCTACCTGGAGCCCCACCGACTTGGGCACCCCTTTCCCCCATCCCCACCCCAGGCCACGCCTCCACCCCACCCCTCCCTCCAGGAACCCCACGGGCTCCAGCGCCTCCACTCCCAAACCCCGGCCCCACCTCAGGCCACGTCCCCACCCCCCGCCCCCCGCAACCCCATCCCCGCGCCGCCTGCGACCATTCGGGAGCCGCCCGCCGCCGCGCACCCAGGTCGCGGTGGGGCGCTACGCCGCTCTTCTCCCGGATCTTCTCTTCACAGAGCACCAGCCGCCGGCCCCCCGGCGCCATGCTCCAAACGGCTCGCACCTGCGCCGCGCCTGCGCAATGGACAGCCGCAGGGCGGCGAGGGGCGGTGCCAGAGCCCGGGCGGGGCGGGGCGGGGCGGGGCGGGGCGGGGCGGGGCGGGGCGGGGCGGGGCGGACCCAGAGTGGGCGGGACTGGGGGCGGGGGCGGAGGAGCCAGGGACATGGCCAAAGGCCGCCGGGAGCCAGGAGTGGGCTGTGGGGTCTGGGTGAGCCGCTGGCCGCAGCCGGACGAGGGCGGCGCTGGCTCGGCCTGCTGTGCCCCGGGGTGCTCGCGGTGCGCCCCTGTCCCCCGAGAGCGCCCGCTTGCCTGTGGGAACCCGCTCCACCTGGGTCCCTGCCCACGTGAGGACCCGCCCCACCTGGGGTCCCAGGCCACCTGGAGGCCCCATCTCCTCCGGAGGCCCTCCCCACCTCAAGACACGCCCCCCGGGACCCTGCCCCACATGGAGACCGGCCCCTATCGTCATATCTACCTTTCCTGGGGACCTCCCCACCTGGACACCGGCTCCACCTGAGGACCTGCCCCTCCCGAGGACCCTCCCGACTCCCAGCCTTGCTGGCGTCATGGGCGCCTGGCGCCCCAGGTTCTACCCAGACTCCCGCAGGTAGAGTCCTGGCGCTCTCCTGCCCGGGTCACGCCGATGCCGCCGGTCCTCGTCCCATCCTCAACTTCCAGGTGAAGTGTGAGGTCCGGTCTTGTGGCTCACCTGCTGACCTGGAGGTGGGTGTACAAAGGAGGTGTGTGTGGGGGGGTGTAGATAGGAAGTATATGGGGGGTATGGACAGGGTGTGAGGTGTAGACAGGTGTAGGGTGGTGTAAATAGGAGGTGGGGGGCTGATGGGACCACTGCAGGGCCACCCCATCCCAGCCTGCCGACTGGCCTGTGGAATGACCCTGAGAGTGTTTCCCTGAAACCCTGGACGCCTCTAGCTAGCCCTGCAGGCAATCCCAGCTACCACGGAGATCAAAATCTGGAGAGGTGCTAGTAGTGGCCAGAGTAGGGGCCTCACTGGAGAAGCTTCAGGGAAGCCCAGGCCACCATGTGCTGGATATGGGAGGGCGGATTGGCCCCCTCTGCACTGAGCTCCCCACTGCATGCAGTTGTCTGTAGCTTTCTAGAATGTTCCAGAGGCTTCTGGTCCTTCAGCCTCAATCCCCAAACCTAGGGGTGGCAAACCACAGGGTCTGTGTGGCCAGGAAGGGGTGGAGGCAGGACATGACCTGCAGTGTGCTCAAAAGGAAACTAGGGTGGTTTCCCACTTCCCCCAGAGCAGGGGCTCATCCCAGGCCCTTGGGCCATTGTGGCCAAGGACTGCTAGCTGTGTGCTCCTAAAATGTTTCCTTAGCTGGAGGAGCTATCACCCTCCGCCCTGTGATGAAAGCCAGCTCTGTTACTACACCCAAGAGGAAGTAGGCAGAGTGGCCGAGTGGGAGCCACTGGACTCAAAATCAGCGTCAGGTAAGAGCACCACCCGAGGTGTCTGCACCAGACCCACCAAGTGCTGAAGATGAGCCGCAGGTGGGCACATGCATGCACACACACCACCTGTGGCCACACGAAGCCCTGCGGAGCCACCAGTGTTCTATGGGCTGGGTCCCACCCCAGACACGGTACAGCACGCCCACCGGCCCTCTCAGGATGGGCTTCGCCCCCTGCCCCTACCCCAGCATGTGCAGAGACACTTGCAGGGAGAGAAGCTGCGCAAGGCCCCCCACCCCCTGCTTTCCCACTGTCTCTGCCTGAGGGCAGCTCGCCCTGAGCTGTGGTCACGCCAACTGGGTCATCGTGCTGGCTGCATTTCTAACGGTAAAGGTCAATGCTAGTGTTCCTGTGCTGTCAGTACCTCATTTTGTCAACTCACCTCTTTCCAAGGACAGCATGGGACCCTCTGTGGGGCCAGAGAAGGAGCAGGGTGCCCTGGGCAGGCTTGCCGGCTTGTGTGGCAAGGGACAAGCTGTTCTCTGAACACCAGCTTTCTCATCTCTAAAAGATGAACAGGTCTCTTGAGGCAACACCTGGTTCCCAGCCCTCTCCGACCTTGCCTACTTCCAGCCTAGAGGATGGAGAACCTCTATATTGCTTATAGCTATGTTTGGCTACTTCCAGATGAGAAGTAAGCATGAGGCTACAGTGGCATTTTTGGGGTAAAGTTTTGAGTTTCTGGAAAAAGGAATAAATGTAGGTGGCACATGCCATGCCCTCCTTCTCCTTGCATTGAACACAGTTGTGATGCCTGGAGCTGCAGCAGCTGTCTTGGGGCACTGAGGAAAGTTTAGCATCAAGAGGTTCTAAAAGCAATGCCAGTACCTTCCTCCTATAGCCTTCTGGCTAAAAGAGAAAATGCCAGTGTGGGGTGGTGATTGCTGTGGCTGAATGCATTCCCGCTGGATTCTGAGGTCCACTGAGGTACTGGATGAAGTGTGGCTGACATAGCCTGAGCCACAGAGTGCTAGTGGAGAATGCTCCTAAGACACGTGACTGTGAGGCGGACATGGAGAGGGGACCAAGCTGGAGGAGGGGCTCCCTTTCCACTAGGGGGAGACAGACCAGAGTCCCAGAGGAAGGTCCGGTGCTGCAAGCAGAGGAGTTGGGGAGGGCCCAACACGCCCAAGGCTCAGTTGGAGAAGAAGACCTTGACGGGGGTCCGAGAGGGTCCAGCCTGGCCTAGTGCAGGCAGTTTGTGTAGAGGACAGAGCAGGTCAGGGCGAAGTGCAGACAGAAACCTAATTGCTGGTTCCCTCTACAGAGTGAGCATTTCCATAGCCAGCCCTGCTGCCCTTGGCCATTTTTAGTTGTCAGTAATTGAAATAAACAGCACACATAGTGTGTATGGGGTCATGGGGAAGACAGTGTAACACAGAGAAGACAAGTAGTGACTCTGTGGCATCTTACTAAACTGATGTACAGTGACTTCAATGGGGTGTGGGGAGGACTTGATAATATGGGTGAATTTTGATAATGTGGGTGAATGTAGTAACCACAATGTTTTTCATGTGAAACCTTCCTAAGAGTGTATATCAATGATACCTTAATAAAAAAAAACAGTTGATGATGACCCTCTGGAGCCCCACCCGCCCAACTAGATCTCGTGTTATCGGTCGCATCCGGAAAAACAGAAGGGAAGCAGAGAGGCCTTTGCCTTCAGAAGCATACAGTTTACTTAATAGTGTGTGCTTGAAAGGCCTATTTTGGGAAAACCTTTGTGAAAATGGAAAACTGCCCCCTCAAAAAAAAATCCGTGTGAAATCCCTGGAGGCACTAAATGTTATTTTATATGCAAAAGATAAAATTAATCACAGGATCTTGAGAGTTTATCCTGGATTATGTAGGACGTCCCGAAATGCAATCACATGTCTTTATAAGAGACAGAAAAGGAGACACAGAAAGACACACACGCAAGACCCAGCATGACAGCAGAGGCAAGCTGGGGTGTCCCACAGGCTAGTGGAGCCGCCAGAGGCAGGAAAAGGCAGGCAGGTCCCCTTAGAGCCTCTGGAGGGAGCGTGGCCCTGCCAACACCTCGATGTCAGACCTCTGGTCCCAAAGCTGGGAGAGCGAATTTGTGCTGTTTTCAGCCACTCAGTCTGTGGTGATTTGTTACATTAGCTGCAGGAAACTAATATACACACGTCCCAAATTCAATAGCATATCACAACACAAAAAGACATTGGAAGTCAGCTAGAGCAGCCCCCTTAGACAGAGAAAACCGATGTTCACAGACGTAAAATGTCTTGGCATAGTCCCAAAGACAGTGGGTTGATTCATTTTTGAGGGCCATGGGTTTTCTGGGGTCTTGTCCGAGAGCCTGTCTGTATGGTGACAATGAACCTGCACCTGAGTCACCAGGGAAACAGTTCAGAGTCCTGTGTCTTCTCACATCTCAAGGGCACCTGGACAGGACCAAGAGGCCCCAGCCACGTCCTACTCTGCCTCCTGCACATGCCAGCGAGCCACCCAGGAACAGGGCAGCAGGGCCGATGCAGGAGGGCATCAAAAGAATCAGGCCTGCTAGGTGTGGGCTCACCTTGCTGAGCCACTCAGGCAGCAGGTGTTGTCAGGGGCAACAGCCAGAGTCCCCAGAGAGGGGCCAGCGCTGTCTGACACCCATTGCAGGGCAGGGATCTGAGGCTGGCAGGTGAAACACCCAGTTCTACCTCTGGACCTCATTGCTCACCACCCCTCAGGGAGATGCAGGCCTGCAGTTTACAGAGACCCCAGGACACCCAAAACAAGGGTGGGCGGGGTCATAGACGCCAGCCTGCAGCAGCCTGTGATGTCCCCGTCCTGGCAGTGCAGACCGTCATGGGGAGGGCCTCGCTGAGCATGTCTGCTGTCCTCAGTACCCAAGAAGCCCCAGTTGTCTGTGGGTTACACACTATTTTCTGCACATATTTAACCTCCTCTAACCATCTTCAGAACTCAATCTCTGTAAACAATTTTCTTCAAAGGCTCCTTTTCAGTCTCAAGGAGCAGGAAGCAATATCCTTTTAAAAACCAATTAGCCACACATTTTTGCTCATTAAATAAATATTTTTACTTTGGACGCAATTAATGTTCCAGATACATGGAACAATGGGGCTGACTCACCTGTTTGCTGCCCTGCAGCCCTTTTTCTCCTGGCACCTTTGAAATCCGTGTGGGGCGGCTGTACCGTGGCATGGCGGGGCAGGGAGGTTTTTCCCAGATACGCACCTGAATTCTCACCAACTCAGCAAGTGTTCAGAAATGGGCTTTTAATCTGCTGCATATCCCTCATCTTGAGCCCTGAGGAGGGATGCACAGCATGACATGCCCTTTGGAGAAGAATGCCAGAAGCATGGACCTGGGTGGGAGGGGGCCCAGGAAGGGTGCGTCCTGAGCCCCTCACACCCCACCACACTCTTGCCAGCTTCTTCCCAGGAGCTCCTAAACCAGGTTCCAGCCTTTCCAACCACCCTGTGCACTGCACCCGACTCACCTTGTTTCCTGACTTCTCCTCTGTCCATGGCTGCCTGCACCCATGGAGGCGGGCGGGCGAGAACAAGGCTCGGGGGTATGGCACCTGCTCACTTCTGCAGAAAGAGCTTTCCTTCCCGAAATTCAAATATTAATCAAGTGCCCCCTTATTCCTGCTCTAGGTCCTGGGTGGGAGGGGAACCTTCGTTCCAGGGTGGGAAGCAGGCATGTGGGCATCCGTCAGGGTGCCCAGGTGGTGCTCTGGAACAAGTTTGGGGCAGGGCTGGCCACAGGTGGAGGCAGGCTGTAATTTTCAATATGTGCAAATAGACCCAGTCTGGGAGGTTGCGTTATGCAAAGACCCAACTGAGGTGTAGCTGTCCACACGCAGGGCTCTGGGGAAAACATTTTGGGATGGAGGAAAAAGCCAGGTGAGGTCCTGATGAAGGCATCCCCGTCAGGCGGGTGGTAACCACAGCAGCCACTCAGAATGGTGTGCACAGCCTCATCTGCACCCGCTGGCCTGCACTGCCTGGCACCAGCAGACCACCGTGGGAGCCTGAGTCTGACTTGTTCCTATGTTTCCCCTTCCTGCCACTTGCTTCCCCACTTCACCCTTTGGCACAGTTGGTCTTTTTCCATCTTTGTACAGACCTGCAGGTTTTACCAGAATGTATTCAATTCCATTTTTTTTTAAACAAATGTTGTATCAGTTCTTTAGATAGTCAAATGGTTAATCTAACACCCTTGAATAGAAATAGCCATGCATATTAGAAGAATAAATAAATAAAGGTTTGGAGTGGAAATCTGAAGGAGCAGATTAGACAAATAACTGAAATATGGAAGCAGGTGTTTTTAAATTTTGAGTAGTTCACAATGTAGTTGTTCACACATTCCTACACTGATGTATTATTTTTAATTGGATTTGTGTAAATGGTTCATTTTCTAGTTTTTTAAGTGAACTCGCAACTGGTTTGTGGGATCATTCCCGACACAAACTGTGGTGAGTGTGTCATCAGAAGGCCATCCTAAGAAACAGATGGAAACCACAACCCAGTATTTCAAGGGGAACTAAAAGGAGAGAAAATGACAGAAGCTATGGAAGAACAACATGACTTTGAACAACTTCTACATGTAGGGCTGAAGGAAGTGAATATTTGAAGTCAGCTGACCTGAACTCAGGAAAGAATGTAAAATATTTTTAAACTTCAGATAAGACTCAACAATCGCAACACATGTTTCCTTAAAAGAAATAAAAGAAGTAAAGGGTTTCTTTTTTTTTTAATTTTTAAAAATAATTTATTTTGGTTCATTAATCTACAATTACATGTGCAATATTATGATTATTAAACTACCCCCTTCATCAAGTCCCCCCCACCAACCCCATTACAGTCACTGTCCATCAGCGTAGTGAGATGCTATAGAATCACTACTTGTCTTCTCTGAGTTGTACAGCCCTCCCCGTGCCCCCCCAACATTACAACTGCTAATCGTAATGCCCCTTTTTCCCTCTTATCCCTCCCTTCCCACCCATTTTCCCCAGTCCCTTTCCCTTTGGTAACTATTAGTCCGTTCTTGGGTTCTGTGAGTCTGCTGCTGTTTTGTTCCTTCAGTTTTTTTCTTTGTTCTTATACTCCACATATGAGTGAAATCATTTGATACTTGTCTTTTTCGGCTTGGCTTATTTCACTGAGCATACTACCCTCTAGCTCCATCCATGTTGTTGCAAATGGTAGGATTTGTTTTCTTATGGCTGAATAATATTCCATTGGGTATATGTACCAAGGGTTTCTTTAGACTAAAAAAATGTAGGAGGAGGTGGAAACATTCTAGATCGAGTGGGCACTCACCTGTCCCCAGGGAAGGAATCATGCAGGGGAGGTGGTACAGGTCTCTGTTGGAAGAGTGCATCAAGCAGTCAGGGTGCCCAGCACCGGGACATTTATTAACAAAACCAGTGAACTTGATAGGAAGAGAAATTATTTGGTCATAAGACAAAAAGACCAAGTCACTTATAAAGGAAAGAAAATCAGAGTGCCATCTTCTTGCCAGAAACATCAGAGTGACATATATAAGATAGTCAGGAAAAGAGGGCATAGGCCAGGGACTTTATATCCTGTCCAACTGACCTGAGTGTTAATATGAGTGCAGTGGACAAACACTGTGAGCTCCCTGGACTCAGGGTGGTGTCCTCATGAGCCTGCCCAGGGAAGCTGTGACAGCTGTGGCCAGCCAATGTGTCCTGAAAAGCTTGATAGTAAATATTTTAGGCTCTGTGGGCCAAGAGGCAAATTGAGGACATTATGTAGATACATAGCCATTTGAAATGTCACCATTTAGATTCTGAAAACCATCCTTACTTGGGGACTCATCAGAACAAGCAGTGGGCTTGGTTTTGCCCTGAGTCACATCTTGCTGGTCTCTGTACAAGAGAACTACCCTCAGACAACCAAATTGGCTGGGGAGGCGTCAACACCAGACTGCTGACTCAGGATTAAGGTTTAGAATTTGGAGTCTGGTTTTGGATTCAAGATTTTAAACACAGAATCTGGAATCCAGAGTCTGAACGCAGAACCTAAACTGGTAACCAAGAAACAGGATCCAGAACAAGGATTTGGAGATGTAGGCTGACCAGCCAATTGGCAATATTTCTTAAGCTTTTAATACCTACACTCTTAACTTTTCATTTTAATTTGGTTAATTAGTTAATTTACATGCACACCATGAAATTCACTTTTTTTCTTGTAATGGCCACCAAGATCAGGACAAAAAACAATCCCACCCCCCAAACACTGGGCTTACCCTCTACAATCAAATACCTCCTCCACTCTGGAAGGTACTCGCCTGTCTCTCCATCTCTAAAGTTTGTCTTTTGTGGAATGTCATTTAGCTTAACCTTTTGAGACTGGCATTTTTCAGTAGGATGTCTTTGGACTCATCCAATTTGTTATATGCATCTACAGTTTGTACTCTTTATTATTTATTAAGTGGTATTCCATTGTATGGATGTACATTCTTTGTCCATTCACCTGTTGAGAGAAAGCTCTTTCCAGTTTTCAGTGATTATGAATAAAGCTACTGTAAGTAGTCATGTATGGATTTTTCTGTGAAATAATTTTATATTTCTCTAGGGTAAATGTCTAAGGATAGGACTGTTGAGTCATACAATGAGTGAATGTTTAGCTTTAAAAGAAGCCATCACACTGTTTCCAGGTTTCTGGGCCACTTTGCTATCCTGCCAGCAATGGAAGAATTCCAGTTGCTCAGTATCTTCATCGCACCTGATAATGTCAAGTGTTTTCCTTTTTTCCCTCTCCTTTCTTTCCTTTTTCCCTTTGTGCTATTCTAATAGATGCAGAGCAGTATCACATCCTGGTGTTAATTTATATTTAGCATGACCAACAATTAAACATCTTGAGGAGGAAGGTAAACTGAGGCAAACCAGCCCATTGGGGCCACAGCCCAGCTTTGAGTCATCTGGGTGGCCCAGAAAATCTCTCCCTGATACTGAATCAAAATGACCCCACACTGCTGGTGGTTCCAGGCTCTGGGAAGAAGCAAACAAAATTCCTTACTGGAGAAAGAGAACATAATATAAGCTCAAATTATTTCTATAAAATTTCACACAGATTGCCTACACAAAATAAACAATAACCAAGCACATAAAAAGGCAGTCAGAAATGAACACAAACCAGCAGAGGTGACTAACAAGAAGGCACCCATGACAGAGGTTCCAGGTATTGGAGTTATCATGCAAAGCCTTTAGATAGTGGTGCTTACTATGGTCAAGGAGATGGATATAAGAATGAAAATTTCAACATAGGACTGGAAACTATCAAAAACAACAAATCTGAACAAGTGACAAACAGATGTTCTAGAACATAACTTTGCTACAGTAATTAAAAGTTAAGAACTCAAAATAAAACTTTAATAGAAGATTAGTAAAATCAAAAGAGAGATATAATGAATGAGAAGATAGGTCAGAAGAAATCATCCAAAATGAAGTCAGGAGAGATGAAAGAAAGGAATATGAGAGATAAGAACACAGGCACCATTTGAGATGGTCTAATGTAGATACAACTAGAGTGTGGAAGGAAAGGGGGAGAAGGGCTCAGAATCCATAACAAAGGAGATAATGGCCGAGAAATTTCCAAAAGTAGATAGACATTCTTCTACAAATAGGAGCCCCAAAGAACCTCAAACGAAATGAAAAGAAATCCATAGCTTAGGCATGTTATAGTAAAACCTCAGAAAATCTAAACAAAAAGAAAAATCCCCAGAAGAGCTAGAAGGCAAAGTAAGATTATTTTAAAAGGAGCAACAATTTGATATACATCTAACTTCTCAACAGAAACCATGAAATCCAGGGGGCAATGGAATAATATCTTTAAATGCTATATATCCAAACAAAAAAATTACTCCCAGCCCAAAATATTATATCCAGTAAAAAAATGTCACTCAAGAATGTTAAAATAAAAATTTTTTATACTAAAGATGAAAGAAAACAAAACTCCTGGGAGAATTGTAAAGATGCTGGCAAAGCAGTGGGAAAACACAATCTTTTCAATGAATAATGCTGGATCAATTTCATATCTACATGGAAAAAAATGAAACCTCTCCCTCTGCCTGCCATGGGACCTCTGCCCTGAGCGGTGAGACACAGTCCCAGCTGACAGCTGCCCACTCCTCAGAGATCTGAGTTTTAAAATTTTAATCATTCTAATCTTTCCCTTTTTTTCCTTAGCCACAGGCAGAGTAGCTCCTTCTGGCCATTTCCACCTCCAAGGTACCTTTTAGTTACCTGGCAAGCCTCATACCCAGTTAATAATCCTTTATATTCAAGTCTCTGTGTTCAAATAATTGTTGTGCTTTCTGTTTCCTGACTTTGGTCTCACTGATACATGAGGTTTATGACTAGTTATCATAATCTACATTTTCAAATATCAAGTGAAATTCCATTACACCAGATCCTCACAAATGAACATTCTTAAGAAGAAAATTACTCTTTTAGGACGTCAACGGAATATGTCTAATCATACCTAGCACATTCCTTCTTGGTCACAAGAGCTCTGACGTGATGTGGCCCTTCCTCATTGCTCTGGTGACTTTATTTCCCTCTTTTACTTCCCCCATACTCCCGAGCAGGTGTTTTGTATTGATTACTCCAGTCTCTGCCCCAGAAGCTGATGCCCCCTGCTCTTCTATGACCTCCACTGTAAACAATTACTTCATTTATGGCTTTTGGAAAATGGTTCTTAACTTCATTTATGGTTTTTGGAAAATGGTTCTTCATTCATTCATTAAAAAAGCATTTATTTTCCCAAGAAATTTCATACATCCTTCTTGAAGGCAAGGGTTGTGCCTTTTTCTTAGAAACTGTAAGGAGTGACAAAGAAATGAGAATCAGACACACAAACTCTGATAATGGCTCTATCATTGGCTAATTGTGTCTTTATACCTGGGCTACTGACCCTCTCTGGAAGGCCAGTTCAGCAACTGCCAAATATGAAAATTAAACCACGCAATTGCTTAAGGTCCTGCCAGATACATGTTATACCTAGCAGAACATTAGAAACCTATCAGGCAGACAACGAATGCTTATTTAAAATAAAGGAAACCTATCTAAGTGCTCTCCCTGTGCTGGTGGCAGCCTTTTGGATGCCCCAGTCCTCCTCCTGGACTCACAGCTTGGGCAGTTGCCTCTCTCATCACACGGGGTTGAACTGTGTGGCCTGTAGACAAAGGCAAGTGTGCAGGAACACCCCTCAGGCTGGGGAGAGATGATTTCTTTGCTCTCTGTTGGGTCACTGGCTCTGAGAGATGCTCCAACAGGCTCCAGAGAGGAGCTGGGGCCTTCTGCCAACCTCACGTGAGTGAGCTTGGAAGCAAGCCCACCAGCCCCCAGTGGAGCCCCCAGATGAGACCACAGCCCTAGCCTGGGGGCCAACATGCCAGAGCAGCTGAGGCTGACAGCCCAGCTAACCCACTCCCAGAGTCTTCACCCACAGAAACGGTGAGGTAACAAACGCTTATTGTTTCAAGCTGCTAATCTGAGGGTAATTTGCTATGCAGCAATAGATAACTACTCTTGCTAATGGGACGGTCTGGGCGGAGCCTGGGCGGTGGTGCGAATTCTGCAGATGGTTGCCATTTTCCTCTCATGTGTATCAGCGGTGACTTGGGAGTTGCCTGTCTTCAGAGCCAAAACAACGTGTTCCCAACTGTACAGTTTATGACTTAGCAAAGCAATGGCCGGGCTGCCAAACGAGAATGTGGATGATAGCATCCCCATGGGCCATTGTGAAAGCACCTGGCTCCCACGGTGGCTGAGAAAACAACATCCTGCTCGGCCTGGCACCCTGAAGTCAGGGCCCGTGACGTGGGGTCTCACCCTCCCCCTGAGCTGGTGAACCCAAGGTGACTCCTTGATGTCCTGGCCTCATGGGGGAGAGGTGGGTACCAGGAACGGCTCATCCCCTGCATTTGGGGCTGGGAGCCGTGGCCCGCAGTGCAGGGGCCCTTGTGAGAGCAAGTCCTCGGTGGCCGGGTGGGCGTCTCTGTCATTTTCATTTCAAGGTTAGGCACTGAAAACATCATTATTTTTAGATCTAATACACACAACCATTTCAGAGCTTTCTAACATGAACGGGTCATGGAGTGGTGGTGCTTTCCACTCCTTGCCTGTGAAATGACATGACAGGGATGACCACGGGGTTCTTCAAAGCCCAGGAGGTGGGTGCAGGCGCCCCATGGTCGGGGGCACCGGGAGCACTCCCCGAAGGGTCCCTCTGAGAAGGGTGCCCTCACATGTCCAAGAGGCCCTACGTTAAAGAAACGTGCCTGACTGCCCTGCCCACACCGAGCTGACGTGGGAATCCTCCACCCCAAATGCCTCCAACCACTAATTCCAGGGGAAAAAATGAGGCTATTGCTGCATGGGGTGGTTACTGTAGAAATGGTTCTGCGCCCATATCTTGGAGACACCAAATTCCCCAGGATAAAGAAAGGAGCAGTGGTATCCCAGTGGGAGAGAACAGAGACAGAGACACACCGACCCGTGGGGTGCAGAGGGGTGCAAGGGGCCGCTGGACTTCTACACTTCTTTCAGCTTTACTCTTGCAAATCAGAGGACATCCTTGGGCTGTCCTTGAAGGTTCCAGCCCTGGTCACCATCCAGGGCGAGTTTCAGGGTCTGAGGCTTTGGGCTGGGGGTGGACCAGATTGGTCAGT
This sequence comes from Smutsia gigantea, assembly GCA_032199065.1. Taxonomy (NCBI): domain Eukaryota; kingdom Metazoa; phylum Chordata; class Mammalia; order Pholidota; family Manidae; genus Smutsia; species Smutsia gigantea. The sequence continues at coordinate 143,293 of JAVSCE010013202.1, read as the reverse complement.
TCAGGCAACCCCAGCAGGGAAGACCCCAGCTGGCCCTGGCCAGTGTGGCCTTCAGCTGTCCGGGTCACACACCGCGGCTGGGCTGGCCCTTCAGGAGTGTGTGTCATGTGACCTCATTCCTCATGGGGCTCGTGGGGGTGAATGATTAACACGCACGTAGCCCTTGAAACAGTGACTGGCACCGGGTGAGCAGTATGTCAGCTATTACGTGTGTTTCTTTACATTTTGCTCCAATTTATATCTGAAACAAAAATTAGGCACACACACGAGAAGTGGGATCACATGCAGATGATTAGCTCAGACCCACACAATGGTGGCAAGCACATGTGTGAGCACCCGTGAAGCGCCGATGGCTGCCAGACATGCAGAGCCAGCAACCTGGGGATGGTCTCCAGAGAGCAAGTCAAGGAATAAAAGACAAAAGTGTCAGAGCAAGTCTGTCCCTGTGGGAAAGAACTGATGTGTTTGCACTCCGTGTATGTGCACCTGCACTTTGAAAATAGGAGATGTCCAACATTGAATCTAAAATACACAACTATCAAACCTAAAATGCCCAAATGCCACGCATCCCACCCGAATGCTCCACGACACTGACATGCTTAGCTCTCGTGATGTTCAGCTACCCTTGTAGCGGACATGCCCCTACATCACATGCAGTCATCCCCCCTTCATTATGACAGGGTCCCCCCACACCTGTACTTGGTGCCCACGGCAGGTGCAGAACCTACTCCACCATGCCTGCCCCGGGAGCGCAGGGTCTGGACATGCTCACCACTCAATTTGAGAACTTGCAAAACAGTGCGGCATCTGTTGAGGTTTTCTGCTGGACGGTATGTTGGAGACAGTCTGAGCTGCTGCTTCTGTAAGAAGGTTGGCGGAGCACCTTTCCACGTGCCTGTTGGCCATCTGTGTTTCTTCTTTGGAGAAATGTCTGTTCAGGTTCCCCGCCCATTTTTTTAATTGAGTTATTTGTTTTTTGGTGTTGAGACATATGAGTTCTTTATGTATTTTGGATGTTAACCTCTTGTCAGATATGTCATTTACGAATATATTCTCCCATACTGTAGGATGCCTTTTTGTTCTGCTGACAGTGTCCTCTGTTGTACAGAAGTTTTTTAGTTTGATGTAATCCCAGTTGTTCATTTTTTATTTTGTTTCCCTTGTCTGAGAAGAGAGTCCAGGAAAAAACTGCTCATACTTATGTTCAAGAGATTTTTGCCTATGTTTTCTTCTAAGAGTTTTATGGTCTCATGACTTACATTCAAGTCTTTGATCCATTTTGAGTTCATTTTGGTGTATGGAATTAGGTGAAGAAGATGTGGTACATGTACACAATGGAATATTATTCAGCCGTAAAAAAGAAATCCTACCATTTGCAACAACATGGATGAATCTAGAAGGTATTATGCTCAGTGAAATAAGCCAGGTGGAGAAAGACAAATACAGTATGATTTCACTTATTTGTGGAATCTAAAAACAAAATTAACAAAACAGTAATAGACTCTTAGAAACTGAGAAGGGACTGGGGGTTGCCCTGGGGAGGGGTTGGGGTGGGTGGGTGAAATAGATGAAGGGGATAAAGAGGCACAAAATTCTCAATCATAAAATAAGTTGGTACAGGCATGGGGGAACAGCATGAAGAATATAGTCAATGATTCTGTAACATCTTCCTATGTTGACAGATAGTAACCGCACTAGTGGGGGTGAGGATTTAATAATGTGGGTAACAGTTGAACCACTGTGAGGTATATTTGAAACCAATGTAAGACTGTAATATCAATGATACTTCAACTGAAAAAGAGAAAAAGGAGGTTGGCAGAAAGCGCAGCAGCCTCAGGAGGCATAAGACGTCAGTGGGAAGACCTGACAGCGACATTTGAACTTTTCCATGACCAGCTGTTGTCCTGGACAAGCTACTGAACACACAGTGCTCATGGGGCCCTTAGCCCCACACTCTGCAGACCTGGGTTAAGAGACGGCTTCTTTGGCTTGCTAGCTGTGAGACATGCCATCTGTCTTCCCGAATCTTGGCTGTGAGCTGCCTGGCGTGCAAGGAGGACAAGCAGAGGCGGCCAGTGGCACCCTAGCACCTCTGACTCACCCTCCTCTTAACCAAAATGGGCAGAACCCACCTATGTTTTCACTACTGTTCAGATGAGGTCTACACACTCAGGGTCCGGGTCTCAACAGAAACAGAGTTCCTGGCCCACAGGCAGGGGAGTAGCCTCTGCATGCTGACCCATCCAGCTGCAGAGAAGGGCCCAGGAGGGCATCCACACAGGTTGCCTTTGCCCCAACCCTCACCTCCTGCGCCTCCACCTGCGGTGGAGCAGCTCACTGGGGGTGAGGTCTAGGCTCTGCCCAGAAGGTGCCCATAGGCCACCTGTGCTCTCCTGCTGTCCACCCACCCTCCCCAGGTCAAGATCACTTTGTTCAGACCCAGCAAAGATCCAGGCAGTCCGGCTGTGGGGTACTGCTGGCTGAATGCCTGAATCGCCAACCTGCCACTGTGTGGGGTGGCCTGCAGGGTTGGGGGCAGGACCAGAGCCCTCCTCTTCAGCGGTCTTTGACTCCCTTAAGGGGGTGGGGATGATGGGCAATGTTAGAAATATTGTGACCATTCTATTGAACCCAGTAGATAAGACCCACGGGGTTTCCTGGAAGGCGTCCCTTCCAGAATGATTTGGAAAAGCTACGTGATGAGCATCCACACAAAGTGCCATCAGGGCCTCACCTGGGCGCCCCACGGGCCCTCGCCCATCGGGAGGAGCAGGTGCCCTGGCACCTTTCCCAATAAAAATGTTTTAATTATGAGACTTTTAACAGACCCAAAGGCGGAGAGAAGAGCATCACACAGACACCTTAACCCAATAGGTCGGTTTCATCTGGGCTTTGTGGGAGGTGTCAGTCAATGGACAGAGGCTGTGGCATTTCCCCCTCAGTGCTTTGACAGGTGTTTCCAGAGGATCAGGCCAGTTTCCTGTGGATCCCGATGCCATGACCCCTTAACCAATAAGCCCTAATGCCAACTGTGCCAAGAGCCGCACCACCCACTAGTTTGCGGTCCAGCCAAGGTGCTCACAGCGTTTGCTGTTTTGAGGAGGTGGTTTGGAGAGAAGTGCCTAGGAAACAAGGCGGCCGCTGCTGTCCAGGCCCAGAAACCCTGCTTACATTTTGGGAAAGTAATGAAGTGATGGGTGTATGTGATGGAATCCAGCCCCCGGCAGGGCCTGTCACCATCCCCGGGGAGCGCACTGTGCCCCACCCCCTCCCCGGGCCCTTCCCGTGGCACCAAACAGCGCTGTACTCCCTGCTGCATCTCAGCTTCTCCAACTGAAAAAGGCAGAGTTCAGTCCTGGAAGTCCACTCACGCTTCAACAACAAAACATCAGAGTGAAAATTCACCTTCAAAAACAAATACGTCATTCCAAGAGGAAATACAACGGTTTTAATGTCCAGAGTGACCCTGCGTTATAAATCTGCTGAAAAATAACAGTTGAAAATGGTGTCCACATTGGACTTGCCTGAAATCCCACTGTTTACCCACCACCTCCAGCTCCTGCTTTTCGAAATTCTCTGGGGTTTTACAGCTCCCACACCAGCTCAGGCAGCTCAGGTGAGGTCCCAGGGCCCAGCATGAAATGGCATTAGCGGATGAATTCTCTTCGCTTTTTAGTTCTGGGCAAACGAGCATAAACCCCAGGATAGGGTTCGAGAACTGGAAAAGTTAACTGTCCACAGAAATTGAAGAATGAGGAGGAAAGAAGGGGACGTCTCAAGCGTGGTGCTGTGAATGGCCTGCTGGGGCAGCAGGTGTGAAGAAACACTCAAGCACATGCGGGGCGATGCAGCAGGAAGCGAGGTGGGGCTTTTATCTGGGCTCTTCAGTCTGTTCCATTGGTCTATGGGTCAGTTCTTCTGCCAGTACTAAATTGTCTTGATTACTGTGGCTTTGTGGTAGAGCTTGAAGTCAGGGACTGTAATTCCCCCCTGCTTTATTCTTCCTTCTCAGGATTGCTTTGGCTATTCGGGGTCTTTTGTGGTTCCATATGAATTTTAGAACTATTTGCTCTAGTTCATTGAAGAATGCTGTTGGTATTTTGATAGGGATTGCATGGAATCTGTAGATTGCTTTAGGCAGGATGGCCATTTTGACAATATTAATTCCTCCTCTCCATGAGCATGGGATGTGTTTCCATTTATTGGTTTCTTCTTTAATTTCTCTCATGAGTGTCTTGCAGTTTTGAGAGTATGAGTCTTTCACTTCCTTGGTTAGGTTTATTCCTAGGTATTTTATTCTTTTTGATGCAATTGTGAATGGAATTGTTTTCCTGATTTCTCTTTCTGCTAGTTCATCGTTAGTGTATAGGAATGCAACAGATTTCTGTGTATTAATTTTGAATCTCGAAACTTTACTGAATTCAGATATTAGATCTAGTAGTTTTGGAGTGGATTCTTTAGGGTTTTTATGTACAATATCATGTCATCTGCAAACAGGGACAGTTTGACGTCTTCCTTGCCAATCTGGATGCCTCTTATTTCTTTGTATTGTATGATTGCCGTTGCTAGGACTTCCAGAACTATGTTAAATAAAAGTGGGGAGTGTGGGCATCCATGTCTTATTCCCAGTCTTAAAGGAAAAGCTTTCAGCTTCTCGCTGTTAAGTATAATGTTGGCTGTGGGTTTGTCATATATGGCCTTTATTATTTTGAGGTACTTGTCCTCTGTACCCATTTTGTTGAGAGTTTTTATCATGAATGGTTGTTGAATTTTGTCGAATACTTTTTCAGCACCTGTGGAGATGATCATGCAGTTTTTGTTCTTCTTTTTGTTAATATAGTAGATTATGTTGATGGATTTTCAAATGTTGTACCATCCTTGCATCTCTGGGATGAATCCCACTTGATCATTATGAATGATCTTTTTGATGTATTTTTGAATTTGGTTTGCTAATATTTTGTTGAGTTTTTTTGCATCTATGTTCATCAGGGATATTGGTCTGTAATTTTCTTTTTTTGTTTTGTCTTTGCCTGGTTTTGGTATTAGAGTGATGTTGGCCTCATAGAATGAGTTTGGGAGTATTCCCTCCTCTTCTACTTTTTGGAAAACCTTAAGGAGGATGGGTATTAGGTCTTCACTAAATGTTTGATAAAATTCAGCAGTGAAACCATGTGGGGCAGGAGTTTTGTTCTTAGGTAGTTTTTTGATTAACAATTCAATTTCTTTGCCCATATTCAGATTTTCTGTTCTTTCTGGGTCAGCCTTGGAAGGTTGTAATATTCTGGAAAGTTGTCCATTTCTTCTAGGTTATCCAGTTTGTTAGCATATAATTTTTCATAGTATTCTCTAATAATTGTTTGTATTTCTGTGGTGTCCGTAGTGATTTTTCCTTTCTCATTTCTAATTCTGTTTATGTGTGTAGACTCTTTTTTTCTTGATAAGTCTGGCTAAGGGTTTATCTATTTTGTTTATTTTATTGAGGAATCACCACCTGCTTTCATTGATTCTTTCTACTGTTTTATTTTTCTCAATTTTATTTATTTCTGTTTTAATCTTTATTATGTCCCTCCTTCTACTGACTTTGGGCCTCATTTGTTCTTCCTTTTCTAGTTTCATTAATTGTGAGTTTAGACTGTTCATTTGGGATTGTTCTTCTTTCCTGAGGTAGGCCTGTATTGCAATATATTTCCCTCTTAGCACGGCCTTTGCTGCATCCCACAGATTTTGCAGTGTTGAATTATTGTTGTCATTTGTCTCCATATATTGCTTGATCTCTGTTTTTATTTGGTCATTGATCCATTGATTATTTAGGAACATGTTATTAAGCCTCCATGTGTTTGTGGGCTTTTTCTTTTTCTTTGAGTAATTTATTTCTAGTTTCATACCTTTGTGATCTGAGAGACTGTTTGGTATAATTTCTTTTTTTTTTTTAAGTTTATTTTGGTATCATTAATCTACAATTACATGTGCAATATTATGGTGATTAAACTATCCCCTTCATCAGGTCCCCCCAACAAACCGCATTACAGTCACTGTCCATCAGCATAGTGAGATGCTATAGAGTCACTACTTGTCTTCTCTGAGTTGTACAGCCCTCCCCGTGACCCCCTAACATTACGTCTGCTAATCGTAATGCCCCTTTTTCCCCCTTGTCCCTCCCTTCCCACCCATCCTCCCCAGTTCCTTTCCCTTTGGTAACTATTAGTCCGTTCTTGGGTTCTGTGAGTCTGCTGCTGTTCTGTTCCTTCAGTTTTTTTTCTTTGTTCTTATACTCCACATATGAGTGAAATCATTTGATACTTGTCTTTTTCGGCTTGGCTTATTTCACTGAGCATAATACCCTCTAGCTCCATCCATGTTGTTGCAAATGGTAGGATTTGTTTTCTTCTTATGGCTGAATAATATTCCATTGTGTATATGTACCACCTCTTCTTTATCCATTCATCTACTGATGGACACTTAGGTTGTTTCCATTTCTTGGCTATTGTAAATAGTGCTGCGATAAACATAGGGGTGCATCTGTCTTTTTCAAACTGGGCTGCTTCATTCTTAGGGTAAATTCCTAGGAGTGAGATTCCTGGGTCAAATGGTATTTCTATTTTGAGTTTTTTGAGGAACCTCCATACTGCTTTCCACAATGGTTGAACTAATTTGCATTCCACCAGCAGTGTAGGAGGGTTCCCCTTTCTCCACATCCTCGCCAGCATTCGTTGTTGTTTGTGTTTTGGATGTTGCCTATCCTCACTGGTGTGAGGTGATATCTCATTGTGGTTTTAATCTGCATTTCTCTGATGATTAGCGATGTGGAGCATCTTTTCATGTGCCTGTTGGCCGTCTGAATTTCTTCTTTGGAGAAGTGTCTGTTCAACTCCTGTGCCCATTTCTCAATTGGACTATTTGCTTTTTGTTTGTTGAGGTGCGTGAGTTCTTTATATATTTTGGATGTCAACCCCTTATCGGATACGTCATTTATGAATATATTCTCCCATACTGTAGGATCTCTTTTTGTTCTACAGATGGTGTCCTTTGCTGTACAGAAGCTTTTCAGCTTGATATAGTCCCACTTGTTCATTTTTGCTTTTGTTTCCCTTGCCCGGGGAGATATGTTCATGAAGAAGTCGCTCATGTTTATGTCCAAGAGCTTTTTGCCTATATTTTTTCTAAGAGTTTTATGGTTTCATGACTTACATTCAGGTCTTTGATCCACCTTGAGTTTACCTTTGTGTATGGGGTTAGACAGTAGTCCAGTTTCATTCTCTTAAATGTAGCTGTCCAGTTTTTCCAACACCAGTTGCTGAAGAGGCCGTCATCTCCCCAATGTGTATCCAAGGCTCCCTTATCAAATATTAATTGACTGTATATGTTCGGGTTGATGTTTAGATTTTCTGTTCTATTCCACTGGTCTGTGGGTCTGTTTTTGTGCCAATACCAAATTGTCTTAATTACTGTGGCTTTGTAGTAGAGCTTGAAGACAGGGAATGTAATTCCCCCTGTTTGATTCCTCCTTCTCAGGATTGCTTTGGCTATTCGGGGTCTTTTGTGGTTCCATATGAATTTTAGAACTATTTGCTCTAGTTTGTTGAAGAATGCTGTTGGTATTTAGATAGGGATTGCGTTGAATCTGTAGATTGCTTTAGGTAGTATAGCCATTTTGACAATATTTATTCTTCCTAGCCAAGAGCATGGGATGCATTTCCATTTGTTAGTGTCCTCTTTAATTTCTCTTAGGAGTGTCTTGTAGTTTTCAGAGTACAGGTCTTTCACTCCCTTCGTTAGGTTTATTCCTAGGTATTTTATTCTTTTTGATGCAATTGTGAATGGAATTCTTTTTCTGATTTCTCTTTCTGTTAGTTCGTTAGTGTGTGGGAAAGCAACAGATTTCTGTGTGTTAATTTTGTATCCTGCAACTTTGCTGAATTCAGATATTAGTTCTAGTAGTTTTGGAGTGGAGTCCTTAGGGTTTTTTAATACAGTATCATGTCATCTGCAAACAGTGACAATTTGACTTCTTCTTTACCAATCTGGATGCCTTGTATGTCTTTCTTTTGTCTGATTGCTGTGGCTAGGACCTCCAGTAGTATGTTGAATAACAGTGGAGTTAGTGGGCATCCCTGTCTTGTTCCCAATCTTAGATGAAAAGCTTTCAGCTTCTCGCCGTTAAGTATGATGTTAGCTGTGGGTTTGTCATATATGGCCTTTATGATGTTGAGGTACTTGCCCTCTATACCCATTTTGTTGAGAGTTTTAATCATGAATGCATGCTGAATTTTGTCAAATGCTTTTTCTGCATCTATGGGGATGATCATGTGGTTTTTGTTCTTCTTTTCATTGATGTGGTGGATGATGTTGATGGATTTTCGAATGTTGTACCATCCTTGCATCCCTGGGATGAATCCCACTTGATCATGGTGTATGATCCTCTTGATGTATTTTTGAATTCGGTTTGATAATATTTTGTTGAGTATTTTTGCATCCACATTCATCAGGGATATTGGTCTATAGTTTTCTTTTTTGGTGAGGTCTTTGCCCGGTTTTCGTATTAGAGTGATGCTGGCTTCATAGAATGAGTTTGCCAGTATTCCCTCCTTTTCTGTTTTTTGGAAAACTTTAAGGAGAATGGGTGTTATTTCTTTTCTATATGTCTGGTAGAATTCAAGGTGAATCCATCTGGGCTGGGGGTTTTGTTTCTGGGTAGTTTTTTTATTACTGCTTCAATTTCGTTGCTGGTGATTGGTCTGTTTAGTTTTTCTGTTTCTTGTTTGGTCAGTTTTGGAAGGTTGCATTTTTCTAAGAAGTTGTCCATTTCTTCTATGTTTTCCAGCTTGTTAGCATATAGATTCTCATAATATTCTCTTGTAATTCTTTGTATTTCTGTGGGATCCGTTGTGATTTTTCCTTTCTCATTTCTGATTCTGTTTATGTGTGTAGATTCTCTTTTTCTCTTAATGAGCCTGGCTAGGGGGTTATCTATTTTGTTTATTTTTTCAAAGAACCAGCTCTTGGTTTCATTGATTTTTTTCTATTGCTTTATTCTTCTCAATTTTATTTATTTCTTCTCTGATCTTTATTATGTCCCTCCTTCTGGTGACTTTGGGTCTCATTTGTTCTTCTTTTTCCAATTCCAGTAATTGTGTCTTTAGACTATTCATTTGGGAATGTCCTTCTTTCTTTAGATAGGCCTGGATTGCAATATACTTTCCTCTTAGAACTGCCTTTGCTGCGTCCCATAGAAGCTGTGGCTTTGTGTTGTTGTTGTCATTTGTCTCCATATACTCTATGATTTCTGTTTTGATTTTGTCATTGACCCATTGATTAATTAGGAGAATGTTGTTAAGTTTCCATGTATTTGTGAGCCTTTTTGTTTTCTTTCTGAAATTTAATTCTAGTTTAATACCTTTATGATTTGAGAAGTTGGTTGGTAGAATTTCAATATTTTTGACTTTACTGAGGTTCTTTTTGTGGCCTAGTATGTGGTCTATTCTGGAAAATGTTCCATGTGCACTTGAGAAGAATGTGTATCCTGTTGCTTTTGGGTGTAGAGTTCTGTAGATGTCTGTTAGGTCCATCTGTTTTAGTGTGTTGTTCAGTGCCTCTGTGTCTTTACTTATTTTCTGTCTGGTTGATCTGTCCTTTGGAGTGAGTCCTGTGTTGAAGTCTCCTAAAATGAATGCAGTTCATTCTATTTCCCCCTTTAATTCTGTTAGTATTTGTTTCACAAATGTAGGTGATCCTGTGTTGCATGCATAGATATTTATAATAGTTATATCCTCTGGTTGGACTGACCTTTTTATCATTATGTAATGTCCTTCTTTGTCTCTTGTGACTTCCTGTTTTGAAGTCTATTTTGTCTGATACAAGTACTGCAACTCCTGCTTTTTTCTCCCTATTAGGTGCATGAAATATCTTTTTCCATCCCTTTACTTTCAGTCTGTGTATGTTTTGGGTTTGAAGTGAGGTGAGTCTCTTGTAGGCAGCATATAGATGGGTCTTGTTTTTTTATCCATTCAGTGACTCTATGTCTTTTGATTGGTGCATTCAGACCATTTACATTTAGGGGGATTATCGATAGGTATGTACTTATTGCCTTTGCAGGCTTCAGATTCGTGGTTACCAGAGGTTCAAGGGTAATTCCCTTACTGTCTAAAAGTCTAATTTAACTCAATTCCTATGCTATTACAAACACAACCTAAAGGTTCTTTTTTTTTTCCTCCTTTTTCTTTTTCTTCCTCCTCCATTGTTTCTATGTTAGATATCATATTCTGTACTCTTTGTCTATCCCTTGGGTGACATCTATTTAGCCTTAGGAATACTTCCATCTATAGGAGTCCCTCCAAAATGCACTGTAGAGGTGGTTTGTGGGAGGTAAATTCTCTCAGCTTTTGCTTATCTGAAAATTGTTTAATCCCTACTTCAAATTTAAATGATAACCTTGATGGGTAAAGTATTCTTGTTTCGAGGCCCTTCTGCTTCATTGCTTTAAATGGATCATGCCACTCCCTTCTGGCCTGTAAGGTTTCTGTTGAGAAATCTGATGATAGCCTGATGGGTTTTCCTTTGTATGTGATCATTTTTCTCTCTCTAGATGCTTTTGAAAGTCTGTCTTTATTGTTGATCTTTGACATTTTAATTATTTTATGTCTTGATGTTGTCTTCCTTGGGTTCCTTGCGTTAGGAGATCTGTGCATCTCTGTGGCTTGAGCGACTATCTCATTCCCCAGATTGGAAAAGTTTTCAACAATTACCTCCTCAATGACACTTTCTATCCCTTTTTCTCTCTCTTCTTCTTCTGGTACACCTATTATGCAAATGTTGTCCTGTTTGGATTGGTCACACAGTTCTCTCAATATTCTTTCATTCTTAGAGATTCTTTTTTCCCTTTGTGCCTCAGCTTCTTTGTATTCCTCTTCTCTAGTTTCTATTCCATTTACCGTCTCTTCTACTACATCTAATCGGCTTTTAAATCCTTCCATTGTATGTTTCGTTTCAGATATGGAATTTCTTAATGATTGAATCTCCATCTTAAATTAATCCCTGAGTTCTTGAATATCTTTCTGTACCTCCATAAGCATGTTTATGACTTTTATTTTAAACTCTCTTTCAGGAAGATTAGTGAGTTCAGTTTCATTTGGCCCTTTTTCTGGGGTTTGTGAGATTTGGGTCTGAATCATGTTCTTTTGATGTTTCATATTTCTGTGTGGTGCCGTTTACTGCCCAGTAGTTCCATTCTCTGTAGCTGCTCAGGCCCTATGGTGAGGTTGGGGGTCGTAGGGAAGCAGAGCTGGTGCCTGGGGGGAGGAAAGATCTGTTTCGTGATTTCCATCTGCCCTGCCTGTCTCCCATATCAGAGCCAGTGGGCCAAGTACACAGTTGTAAGCCTCTGTGCTTGGCGTCTCTAGCTGCTGTAGGTGGGGCCTCCCTCTGTCTGGCCTGATGCCAGAGCAGTTACTGCCGGTTTTTCGAGCCAGTGCTCAGGCCAGGAGGAAGGCTCGGCAGGCTGCGTATCACAGTGGGGGGCCTTGGAGCTAAGTAGCCAGTTAGGGGGATGGAGCGCCTGAAGCTCCCCAAAGTTCCCAATCTGCTGTGTAGATCGCGCCCAGACAACTTTGTCCCTCTATCCCTTCTCCCACGCAGCAAGCTCCGGGCAAACGCCACCCTTTCAGCAGTGCTCTCGCTACTAGGAAGCCTCTCAGACCGCCTGCCTTTCCCTTGTCCCACAGTGGCCGGGTGTGGATCCCCTCCTCCACAAACGGCCAGAATCTGTCTCTCAAGCACTCTCCCTGTCCCAGCTCCCCATCCTCCAGAGCACCACACAATGTAGGTTTCTGTTCACAAAGCAGATCTCCAGGGCTAGGTGTTCAGCAGTCCCAGGCTTTCACCCACTCCCCTGCTCCGTTTCTCTTCCTCCTGCCAGTGAGCTGGGGTGGGCGAAGGGCTGGGGTCCTGCCGGATCAAGGCTTTCGTATGTTACCCTGTTTTGTGAGGTCTACTCTGTTCGTGAAGTCTGTGTGCAGTCTGGTGTAGCCTTCTTTCCTGTTGCTGTTTTAGGGTCAGTTGTATTAACTATATTTTCACACTATCTGTGGTTTTGGGAGGAGTTCTCTGTCTCACCTCTCATGCCACCATCTTGAATCCATGTGTACTTTTTAAAATAAACATTTATTTGTAGAACTTTTAAAAGTAATGTATTTTTAAGATTTTTAGTTTGGCAGAGGTGTTGCAAGAACAGTACAAGGATCTTTTTTCCTCACCCCTTGAGAGTAGCTTGCCAACACCACGTGTCATCAGCCCCAACCTCCAAGTCAGGACGTTAGTTCACAGCCACCCCCTCTGTCCCCAGATCCCGTAGTTTCTCCAGGTGTCTTTAGTGTCCTTTAGATAGAATTCTGCCTGAAATCAGGCATGGCTTCCAGCTGTCGCATAGCTTCAGTCTCCCCTGACGGTTACAGACTGAGGAAGCCCCTCAGTCTGGGTGTGTTTATGTTCCCTGTGATCAGATGCAGGTTATGAATCTATGGCAGAAACATCGTGGAAGTGACACTGTTTTTCTCATGGAATTCTACTACATGGTGCACCGTCCGCTGGTCCCAGGGCTGAGAGGGTCACATGTTCACTCTGACCTTTCACTAAGGTAGTGTTTTCAGGCATCTTCACTATAATGTTGCTTTTATCTCCCATGTAATTAATAAGCATTTTGTGGACAGGGTCTCTGAGTCTATGTAAATATCACATTCTTGCTCAAGTGTTCTACTTATTTATTTATGTGAGCATGGACTTATGATGGATTCTGGTTTTATTCATTGGGTTGTAATTCATTACTATTTGTTTTCTTGATCAAAGTGTCCCAGATTCAACCTATTTAAGCTGGCCTCACTGTCCTTTAAAGAGCTGCCCAGTTTCTGATGCTGGATTTTGGCTCGCCTGGCCATGCCCTGGCCCTGCCCTGGAGCCAGCCACCCCCATGGCTTCTGGGTTTGTGTTGGTGGAGCGCAGCACCGAGCAGGGGGAAGCCTGGGGTGGGCGCTGCACCTGCTGGTTGCTATCACGCTGCTGCCTGGCTTCGACCCGGGCAGAGGTGGGGAACACACGGTTATTGCATTTATAGTTAGTCTACATCCACCTATATATTTTGAAAATCATCAATCACACAGATATCGCCAGTTCCAATCCAAGTCAGAGTCTATAATGGTTTCCTTTCTTTCAAAGTCTGTGATCCCTTTTCTGCCAGTAACAGACTCAGGTCCCCTCAGCCTGATATACCTGCATGTCTGACCTGGCCTCCTTCAGGAAGCCCTCCTCCTGTTGGCACCACCCCTCCTTTTTGCCCCCCATGACACTCTCTTCACCAGGCTTGTGCTTTGACACCCCACACTCGGTCAGCTGTGGGGATGCCTGTGGGGTAAAGCACAGTTTCCAGAACCTCTAGCCTGGCTCAGTCCATTTACGTATCAATAGGTGTTGACCGCTGCAGCTTCCCCAAGCCTCCTGGCAGGGGGTGGAGAGAGAACAGCCGTTCTTTCCTCTCCTCCATCCTGGAACACAATTGGTCTGACGCCTGTCAGTCTCTGGGGACCTGCTTGCAGAATTCCTCCCAGAAGGGGATAGTCGGGGAGTGAGGGCACATGGTGACTGAAGGGATGAGAACACCAAGTGGGCTTTGCTAGCGGGGGGCCAGGGAGAAAGGGAAGGAGTGAAAGCAGCAGCCAGAGCGGTTGGAGCCAGGCCTTCCTGCGAGCAGTAAAAGGGTTTCTCCCTACCTGCCTTTCCTGTGACTAATGTCAGCTCCACCGGCTCATTTGCCCCACTCCGGGAGTACCCTTTCCTCTGGAGCTACACTGCCCCTCACCCTGCCTGGCTTCCAGGGCAGCGTGCCACACCCGGCCAGGCCACTGTCCCCAGCCCCACCTGCCCCTGTGCTCAGGCTCAGCCCTGCAGGGTCTCAGGGGCGGGGGCTGGGTCTTCACCTGCAGTGGGCAAGGCCACCTGGGCGCAGCTAAGTGGCAGGAAGAGCAGTCAGAAAACCAGCTAAGATGAGGGGACAAGTGTGAGCCTGACCTGGAGGCAGGCCTCTGGCATCAGCAGCCCCAAGGAGGTGGGACGGGGCTTAGGGTGCAGAACCCAAAATGGCAGCTGTAGGGTTGGCACTGGGCTTGACAGGGAGGTGACATTCTGGGAGGTAAATCCTTTCCTGGTTCCCCAGCCCAGGGCAGTGTTCCAAAGACCCAAGCACCTGATAAGAACCCATTAATGGCCATTTCCTCATCTGCTTCTATTTTATGTGACAGGCAGAGCCTAATCGCCTGAGGGGATGGGTGGGCCCCTTATCGGCCCAGCAAAGGCTTTGAACTCCTCTGGGACACAGCCAGACCCACGGAAGGCCTGCTGGGAAGAGCTAATGGCAAGGAAGGAACGGAGCTTATCTGGAGATGACCTGGGGGCCACACCGGCTGGAGCCGAGGGCTTCCAGGAACAGCAGACGCGTCCCAGTGGCCAGCCTGCGGTGGCCTTCCACGTGGGGCCCCTTCCTCATCAGCCTGTGGACCCTCATGGCCCTTTCACCCCTCCTGGGTAAGCAGGCCGCGCCACGGGAGGGTCTCTGCGCCGGCTCACATAACAGGCCTCAGATGTGTGTGGCTGGGTTGGTCTTCGCGGCCTTTCTGGCTCTAGTCCGTGATTCCCCGTGCCGTGTAAACAGTTGTCCAGTGATAGCTGTTCTTCCGGAACAGCAAACGGTCTCCCAGGCCCTGGCAGGTGGCTGGGCCCTGGTCACTCAGCGTCTGTGCTCCCCAGGTGCCCTGAGGCCCTGGCACCCTCTCTGCTGCCTCAGTCCAGCACCTGCCTAGCTGGGCGAGGAGAAGAAAGGCTGGGATGTGAAGCCCCTTGGGCTTCAGGGGCCCCTTTGAGGTGTCACACAGGCAGTCCTGGCCAATGCCGGCCGCCTGGTGGAGCGCCTCGGGGCAGGGCACGGAGGGGGCTGAGGACCTGGTCTCCACGTGTCGGCACAAACACAGACAGGATGTGTCCCCTGCACAGGGGATCACCTGCCCCCTTGCAACTCTTGGTACATTCATGTATCTTTTTATATTGAGAATGAAAAGATTAAGATCAAGTGCCCCATATTTTCACAAATTTCTAATCAGCAGAGTCTGAATTTGTGCTTATTCCTGATAAAGCGTAAAGCCTCTTGTAAAATCGCACAGAGTAAATAATTCAGCTTTAAGCATAAATTGAACTTTGGGGCTATAGTATCAAATTAAATTAAAAACTGATCACCCAGCATGTGATCAGATTAAGATAAGAAAGAGAGAGTGTATTCCATTGTCTGATTCCAATGATCTCCTCTTCACAAAAAGAGCTGATTTGTCTAGAAAATTCCCTGCACAGAGGGCTGGTCCCCAGGAGCGCCTGTCACCGTGGCTGGGAGCAGGAAGGGCTGGGGTCTGGAGGCGGAGAGTCCAGTTCCAGCCCTGCCTAGTGGCCCTGCGTTCTTCCCTGACAGTGGGCCTGGCGGACCCTGGGGAAGCAGGGTCCTGCCCAGCGCACAGGCTAAGAGGAAAATGGGGGTGGCGTGCTCAGCGGATGGAGGGCCACCTGCGAGTTAGCCTGAGGCCAGCACGTGGGGCCATCAGCAGACAAAGGGCGGTCGCCGCCGGGCATGAGAACAGCCAGTCTCCCCCACCCTACAAAAGTCCCCACACGACCACACGTGTGCCAGCATCCCTCTGCGGCTCTGGCAGAAGGAACTGCTCCCTGGATCCCAGTGCGAGGTGGAAATTGTCTGGCCTGGGCACCTGTTTGACCCGCTGAGCACAGGTTTGTGGGGGACAAGCTCCTCCTTCTGGGCAGCTGAGGGCTCTGAGCAAGTGGGAACCTGCCAGGAACTGCGCAGACACCTAGCTGTGATCCCTGGCCCCTTCCTTATCTGCCCCTGAGATCTAAGCAGCCCTGAATCCTGGAAATTTTTTCATTCATTTGGTGCAAAATCTGGCCTGAAAGGTATCTAGTGTTTATTTCTCACTTACTCATATTCCACAAGTGTGTTTGATTTGGGGTGCTGTCCAGAGCCCCCTGGACAGACCGGCATTATATGCACCACACTTGATTCCTGGGACCTTAGAAGGTCTGTGTCCCAAATCACCTGCCAAAGGTAATGCAACGCGGCTTTAGGCTCCAAAGTGTGGAATCTGAGTTGGCAGATTTTCCAGAATCCTACAGAAATGCTCATCTGTTGAGCAACAAAGGGAATTTTCCCCCTTGTTGAAGCATGAGGAGTTTAATTACCAAAATTAAAACTGCACTGTGGCTCTGGGACTGCTGAGAAAAGCAGGAGGATGTGTGATCCCCGGAGCGGCCAGCTCTCCTGGAGGCTTCCTGCACGGACACCACACTGGAGCACACCGGAATCCCCTTGCAGCGGGGCCCGAGGTTCTGGCGATTGAGGGTAGGCTCTTGCTTTTGCAGCGTGAAACTGCAGGGCTCAGAGGAGCCCAGGAAGTGGGCGCTGTGGGCAAGGTGACCCGCTGAGGCACGAAGGGCAGAGACAACAGTCCCTCTGGCTCAGGAAAAGGCAAACAGCACAGGATTCTTACCTCAAGAAAAAAAATTGAATTTCTTGTCTTTTTCATACTAATTTACAGAAGTTATATTTTTCTGGGTACAAATCTTTTGTCTGTTTTGTGAGTTGCAAATACCTTCCTTTGTCAATAGCTTTTTTTTCTTTTATTTTTAAGATGTCTTTTCTTGAAGTTTTTAAAATCTGATACTAACATACTGTTAAACCCATGCTTTGAGCTGTTTTATTTCATTTATGGTATCCCCTCCACCTCACCCTGCCAGGGCTGCATGGCTCTTATTTAGCTTTTGTTTTAGCAAATGCGAATGCATTTAGTCAATTAATTGTAAGCAAGTGCAAGATAGTGAAAGCGTGGAAAACGATGCTTCTTGAAGTGGAATTGTGGTTGCCCCATGCCTGGCCCAGCTCTGTCCCGGACTGGCATGTATGCAGCACGAATTGGGGACCCTGTCTCTCCTTAATGGTTTCAGTGGCAGAGAAGACGCCCTGAGTGTCACACCACGTTCATCCCTGGGAAGGACTGTCTGGTCACAGGTGGGATGGAGTTGCATTTCCTTGCCTGCAATGCAGCCTAACGGCTCCTGCCCAGCTGGATGTGGTGAGGATGAGGGACTGCTGTGCGCCAGGTGCACTGACCACCTGCAGCGTCAGCTCCTGGAGTTTTCTTAAGGGGCAGATCCACTAAGGCCCTGAGCAGTGTAGATGGTACATGCAGGGCGGGTCATCCGCACAGGGTGGGGTCTGGCTGAGGTGAGGCCGGCCAGAGCCCAGTCCTTGGTGACACTGTGGAGCGTAGCTTGAACACCCTGCATTCTTGTTTGGCGTCTTAGCCAGGCCACAGTCCCAGGTTGTCCGGTGGCCTTGACCGTGGCTGCTAAGTGCTCTCCAGCAGGTGGCAGGCCCTTCATGAGGTCCCTTTCCTTCCTATTCTTCTCTCCTCATGGCTCGACGCAGAAAGGACTTTGCTGTCCCATCACTTCTGTGTATCTTGGGAACATAGGCACTTGTTTTGGTTGTTGTCTTGAGGTTTTTTACTTAATCAGAATTAAGGGTAGGCATCAGGTCCATCGGGCACAGCTGAGGAGCCCTGCCAGAGGAGAGCAGGCTACCCTGGGGGGGACATGGCACCGTCCATCCCCTCCTCAGCGAGAGGCAGGGGGAGGCCCGCAGCCATGCAGCTGTGACCCTGGCAGGGTAGAAGGGGAAGCTCAGGGCTATGAGCCCAGGCGTGGCCCCAGGAGTCTCAGCCTGCAGCTGATACGCACCTTCCTTCCTGTTGGCCTCCATGGAGACAAGTTCCAGGACCACACAAGTCCTGGGCAGCACTAGCCCCCCGAACCCCAAGTCCTCACTGTGCCCTCCAACCTGGTCCCAGAGAAGGGATGCTCCCAGACCCCTCAGTAACATAGTCACACACCTACTGTCTCACTCTGATGCCCCCACACACTTCTCCACATTTCTTACCTTCCCAACCTGGGGATGTGAACATGACCTGGGAGAGTCAGACTGTATCTCCACAATAAATAGCAGAGAGGGCAGAGTGGCTTCCCACCTCTCGTTCCCCAGAGTAGTGGACTTCCAGTGCCCCCTGCTTGGCCACCCCAAGCGAGCACCTCTCAGGCGTTTTCTCTGTCCTGGGGACCTGTTCTGAAGGCCACGTGACAGGTGGCAGCTGGGATGGCGGGGCAGGAGTAATGGAGCCAAGTCCATGGCCAGAAACTGGTCTGGAGCTCTATGACTGTGTTTGTGCTGCAAACCTGCCATACTCCCCCAAACCCCAGATGGTCAGGGAGTCCCTCTGCCTGGCCCCACGTCTTGGCTGCACCCCCTTCTGTGCCCCCAGCACCCGGCAGAGAGAAGCCACACCCCTCAGGCAGACTGAGACCTCCTCACCACTACCTTCCTGGTGGGCAGCTGGGCTCCCTCTGGTTCATCTCCATTTCTGGCTGTTTTTTCACTGCAAATATTGGTGACTGTGTTCTTATCTCAGTACCAGATGTTTTAAATAGGAAATATTCAGAGGCCATAAAAGAGCGTATGTTGCCCTTTGCATAGACCCATGTGGACAGGCGTCTGGTTGTTGTTTGCCTGCAGAGAAGCTCTGTGTTCCCAGGACTTAGCTGTGATGCTGGGTTGTTTCTTTTCAGAAAGAGACTGTGTGTACTCAAGGGGAAGAGAGGGAGATGGTCATTGACTTCACACTTACTGTGTGCAGCATGGACCCCATCGGGTTCCTGGGGACATAGGTATATGGGAGGGCTCGGGGGCCCTGAGTGTGGGCAGGGTAGCCACTTGGGGACAGTCCCTGCAGGGGTTCCGCTGAATCCCAGGGACCTGGTGCCCCCACCCTTGGCTGTGGATGCAGGTTCCTCTCTGGCCTGCAGCCAGGCTGCCCTCCTCATGGCAGGCATATATCCCAAGGGCCTTACCTGAGAGGCGTCATCCACCAACTCTCCCCGAGCTGGGTCCCTCCGGGAAGGAAACTGGGCGGGCATCCCTGCGTCCAGGACCAGTGCATCCTAGTTGCTGTACAGATTATTCATAGGACAGCAATATATCCACTGTGAGTGAGGAAGCTCAACCTCATAAAAGTTAAGCAACCCCACCAAGGTCATGCCACAAGGAAACCCAGTAACCTCTGAGCTCCCCTCTGTGCTTATCTTCAGGACCCACCCCGGCACCCAGCAACCTTGAGCTCACTGCTCTGTTTGTTTTCTATTTATAGTGGTCTTGTTCTGTGTTAAGCATGACTTTATAAGCTGCCCCAAATTCCTTTGGGAAGCAGATAGGGGTGCACACCCTAAATAAATAAAGCAGAGTGGTTCAGTGAGGGGAAATGGGTTCTTGTTTCCCTGTCGTAAACACGCTGCAGTAATACTGAGTGGAAAATGTGGCAAGTAGCAAATCTGGCTGCTGGAATCCCTCACAGCAATTCTCATTGACTTCAGTGCTTTCTTATAAAGAAAGTGATATGCATACAAGACTCCCAGCCAGGCAGGAAACAGCCTGAAATGTGGACAATTGATTGCCTAATGTCTCATACCTCCTTTGGATGAGTGTGGCCAGTGTCTGTCGTTCGGTCTGCAAAACAAATCTGTGGTACGGCCGTGCAAACAACCCATCACAAGAGAGACACTCGCTGGAGCCGGCTGTGCGCCCCACAGCGCGGCTTGGCGGTTCTCAGGCTGCCGTATCTTGGACCCTACGTCAGAAACACCCCTCCTGTGTGCTCCTTGTTTCTCTGTGGGCGCTGGCCCCAGCTCCCTCCCTCGCCCACCCACAGGCCCTGTTCTCCAGTTCGCACTGGCTGTGGCTCACATAGGGACACAAGGGTGTCTGGACCTTGCTCCAGAGTATGAACAATCGCTGACTTCGGTCAGGCAGTCAGGTGCATATCAGCCAGAAGTGCATATCACCTGAGTTTAGAGGTCATATTTTTATAAGAACTAATATAAAATTTGTCACTCATCGACTTTTTATTCACCATCTTTATTGAGCTACAATGGACACGTAATCGCACATAAAGTGTCCACTCGCTGCCTTTGACGTGTGTCACCCCAAACAAGATGAGGTCCCTCTCCATCCCTTCAAGATCCTTGTCCCCCTTTGTGACCCTGCCTCCATCCCCTCCCTGTTCACGGCCTGTGCCCTGCTTTCTGTCCCACTGATGAGTAGGCTAGGCGTTTTCCACAGCTTTTATAGAAATGCGATAACACAGCATTCACTTTTTCTGGCCTGGCTTACTTCACTCAGAACAGTTATTCTGAGGTTCATCTATGACCTCGCACACATCCAGGTTTGCTCCTTTCCATAGCCTGGCTGCGTGCCGCTGTACTCCGCAGTGCCCGTATCCCCTGCACCACGGGGGACATGTCTGGGCGGCTGCCACTTGGCCATTAGTTTGGTCAACCAGCTTTCTTTGAAGAGGGTGGTGCACTATCTTCCAGTCTTTCATCATTTCTACGCCTTTATGTGTAAAGTGGTCTTCCCTCAGAGAAACTCTTCCTGCCTTTCTGGGCACTGTTTCCTTTGCATGTAGGAGGGGCTGGGCTGTGGCCACTAGGGCCCCTTCCACCTCCATAATGTTGTGACCCTGCAGCGGAGGCCATGGGGGACCATCCCCACCAGGAAGGTGGGGACACTGGTCTTCTGTGACATTGGCTTCACGAAGGCACCTCCGTTCAGAAGCCACTGAGCAGGGAGCCTAGGGGCCAGCTCACCTGGGGAGGTGGTGATGCTGGGGTTCTTGTTCATGAAGCCAAAGAATGAGCTTCACACTCAAGGTAGGAGAGCAAGGTACAGGCTTTTATTTAGCGATAAAGTGAAAAGACAGAGCTCTTGGCTCACACCAGGAGGGGACAAGAAAGTCTGGGTGGTGCCTTGTCTAGTGGTTTTATAGGCAGTTGAGGATTTTATGAGAACATGTAAAAAGCTTAGGGGAAGATGGCAGTGTGAGAGGTGAGACAGAGAACTCCTCCCAAAACCACACATAGTGCAAAAATATAGTTAATACAACTAACCTTAAAACAGCAATAGGTAAGAAGGCTGCACCAGACTGTGCACAGACTTCACAAACAGAGAAGAACTCATGAAACAGGGCACCAGCTCTGCTCCCGTACGACCCCCAACCTCACCCCAGGGGCTGAGCAGCTACAGACAATGGGGCTTCTGGGCTGTAAATGGCACCACACAGAAATATGAAACATCAAAACAACATGATTCAGACCCAAATCTCACAAACCCCAGAAAAAGGGCCAAATGAAACTAAACTCACTAATCTTTCTGAAAGAGAGTTTAAAATAAAAATCATAAACATGCTTATGGAGGTACAGAAACATATTCAAGAACTCAGGGACAAATTTAAGATGGAGATTCAATCATTAAGAAATTCCATATCTGAAACGAAACATACAATGGAAGGATTTAAAAGCAGATTAGATGTAGTAGAAGAGAGGGTAAATGGAATAGAAATTAGAGAAGAGGAATACAAAGAAGCTGAGGCACAGAGAGAAAAAAGAATCTCTAAGAATGAAAGAATATTGAGAGAACTGTGTGACCAATCCAAACGGGACAACATTCGCATAATAGGGGTACCAGAAGAAGAAGAGAGAAAAAGGGATAGAAAGTGTCATTGAGGAGGTAATTGTTGAAAACTTTTCCAATCTGGGGACTGAGATAGTCGCTCAAGCCACAGAGATGCACAGATCTCCCAACACAAGGGACCCAAGGAAGACAACACCAAGACATATAATAATTAAAATGTCAAAGATCAACGATAAAGACAGACTTTCAAAAGCAGCTAGAGAGAGAAAAATGATCACATACAAAGGAAAACCCATCAGGCTATCATCAGATTTCTCAACAGAAACCTTACAGGCCAGAGGGAGTGGCATGATATATTTAATGCAATGAAGCAGGAGGGCCTCGAACCAAGAATACTTTACCCTCAAGGTGATCATTGAAATTTGAAGGAGGGATTAAACAATTTTCAGATAAGCAAAAGCTGAGAGAATTTACCTCCCACAAACCACCTCTACAGTGCATTTTGGAGGGACTCCTATAGATGGAAGTATTCCTAAGGCTAAACAGATGTCACCCAAGGGATAGACAAAGAGTACAGAATATGATCTCTAACATAGAAACAATAGAGGGGGAAGAAAAAGAAAAAGGAGGAAAAAAAAAGAACCTTTAGGTTGTGTTTGTAATAGCATAGGAAGTGAGTTAAATTAGACTTTTAGATAGTAAGGGAATTACCCTTGAACCTCTGGTAACCATGAATCTAAAGCCTGCAAAGGCAATAAGTACATACCTATCGATAATCCCCCTAAATGTAAATGGTCTGAATGCACCAATCAAAAGACATAGAGTCACTGAATGGATAAAAAAACAAGACCCATCTATATGCTGCCTACAAGAGACTCACCTCACTTCAAACCCAAAACATACACAGACTGAAAGTAAAGGGATGGAAAAAGATATTTCATGCACCTAATAGGGAGAAAAAAGCAGGAGTTGCAGTACTTGTATCAGACAAAATAGACTTCAAAACAGGAAGTCACAAGAGACAAAGAAGGACATTACATAATGATAAAAAGGTCAGTCCAACCAGAGGATATAACTATTATAAATATCTATGCATGCAACACAGGATCACCTACATTTGTGAAACAAATACTAACAGAATTAAAGGGGGAAAAAAATGCAATGCATTCATTTTAGGAGACTTCAACACAGGACTCACTCCAAAGCACAGATCAACCAGACAGAAAGTAAGTAAAGAGACAGAGGCACTGAACAACGCATTTAGAACAGATGGACCTAATGGACATCTACCGAACACTCCAACCAAAAGCAACAAGATACACAATTCTTCTCAAGTGTACATGGAACATTTTCAAGAATAGATTACATACTAGGCCACAAAAATAACCTCAGTAAATTCAAAAAGATTGAAATTGTACCAACCAGCTTCTCAGATCACAAAGGCATGAAACTAGAAATAAATTACTCAAAGAAAATGAAAAAGCCCCAAAACACATGGAGGCTTAATAATATGCTCCTAAATAATGAATGGATCAATGACAAAATAAAAACAGAGGTCAAGCAATATATGGAGACTAATGACGACAATAATTCAACACCACAAAATCTGTGGGACGCAGAGAAGCCTGTGCTAAGAGGGAAATATATTGCAATACAGGCCTACCTCAGGAAAGAACAATCCCAAATGAGCAGTCTAAACTCACAATTAATGAAACTAGAAAAGGAAGAACAAATGAGGTCCTAAGTCAGTAGGAGAGACATAATAAAGATTAAAACAGAAATAAATAAAATTGAGAAGAATAAAACAATAGAAAGAATCAATGAAAGCAGGAGGTGGTTCTTCGAGAAAATAAACAAAATAGATAAACCCCTAGCCAGACTTACCAAGAAAAAAAGAGAGTCTACACACATTAACAGAATTAGAAATGAGAAAGGAAAAATCACTACGGACACCACAGAAATACAAACAATTATTAGAGAGTACTATGAAAAATTATATGCTTACAAACTGGATAACCTAGAAGAAATGGACAACTTTCCAGAAAAATACTACCTACCAAGGCTGACCCAGGAAGTAGCAGAAAATCTGAATAGACCAATTACGGGCAAAGAAGTTGAATTGTTAATCAAAAAACTACCTAAGAACAAAACTCCTTGCACAGATTCACTGCTGAATTTTATCAAACATTTAGTGAAGACCTAACACCCAAAAAGTAGAAGAGGAGGGAATACTCCCAAACTCATTCTATGAGGCCAACTCAGTCTAATACCAAAACCAGGCAGAGACACCACAAAAAAGAAAATTACAGACCAATATCCCTGATGAACATAGGTACAAAAATACTCAACAAAATGTTAGTAAACGGAATTAAAAAATACATCAAAAAGATCATCCATCATGATCAAGTGGGAGTCATCCCAGGATGCAAGGACAGTACATCATTTGAAAATCCATCAACATCATCCACCACATTAACAAAAAGGACAAAAACCCGATGATCATCTCCATAGATGCTGAAAAAGCATTTGACAAAATTCAACATCCATTCATGATAAAAACTCTCAACAAAATGGGTATAGAGGGCAAGTATCTCAACATAATAAAGGCCATATATGACAAACCCATAGCCAACATTATACTTAACAGCGAGAAGCTGAAAGCTGTTCCTTTAAGATCAGGAACAAGACAAGGATGCCCACTCTCTCCTCTTTTATTCAACATAGTACTGGAGGTCCTAGCCACAGCAATCAGACAACACAAAGAAATAAGAGGCATCCAGATTGGCAAGGAAGACGTCAAACTGTCCCTGTTTGCAGATGACATGATACTGTACATAAAAAACCCTGAAGAATCCACTCCAAAACTACTAGATCTAATATCTGAATTCAGTAAAGTTGCGAGATACAAAATTAATACACAGAAATCTGTTGCATTCCTATACGCTAATGATGAACTAGCAGAAAGAGAAATCAGGAAAACAATTCCATTCACAATTGCATCAAAAAGAATAAAATACCTAGGAATAAACCTAACCAAGGAAGTGAAAGACTCATAATCTGAAAACTACAAGATACTCATGAGAGAAACTACAAGATGCTCATGGAGAGGAAGAATTAATATTGTCAAAATGGCCATCCTGCCTAAAGCAATCTACAGATTCCATGCAATCCCTATCAAAATACCAATAGCATTCTTTAATGAACTAGAGCAAATAGTTCTAAAATTTATATGGAACCACAAAACACTCCGAAAGCCAAAGCAATCCTGAGAAGGAAGAATAAAGCAGGGGGGAATTACACTCCCTGACTTCAAGCTCTACTACAAAGCCACAGTAATCAAGACAATTTGGTACTGGCACAAGAACAGACCCATAGACCAATGGAACAGACTGGAGAGCCCAGATATAAACCTAAGCATATATGGTCAATTAATATACGATAAAGGAGCCATGGATATACAATGGGGAAATGACAGCCTCTTCAACAGCTGGTGTTGGCAAAACTGGACAGCTACATGTAAGAGAATGAAACTGGATTATTGTCTAACCCATATACAAAAGTAAACTCAAAATGCATCAAAGACCTGAATGTAAGTCATGAAACCATAAAAGTCTTAGAAAAAAACATAGGCAAAAATCTCTTGGATATAAACATGAGCGACTTCTTCATGAACATATCTCCCCGGGCAAGGGAAACAAATGCAAAAATGAACAAGTGGGACTATATCAAGCTGAAAAGCTTCTGTACAGCAAAGGACACCATCAGTAGAACAAAAGACATCCTACAGTATGGGAGAATATATTCATAAAAAACGTATCTGATAAGGGGTTGACATCCAAAATATATAAAGAACTCACGCACCTCAACAAACAAAAAAGCAAATAATCCAATTAAGAAATGGGCAGAGGACATGAATAGACACTTCTCCAAAGAAGAAATTCAGATGGCCAACAGGCACATGGAAAGATGCTCCACATCGCTAATCATCAGAGAAATGCAAATTAAAACCACAATGAGATATCACCTCACAGCAGTTAGGATGGCCAACATCCAAAACACAAACAACAACAAATGTTGGCGAGGATGTGGAGAAAAGGGAACCCTCCTACACTGCTGGTGGGAATGCAAATTAGTTCAACCATTGTGGAAAGCAGTATGGAGGTTCCTCAAAAAACTCAAAATAGAAATACCATTTGACCCAGGAATTCCGCTCCTAGGAATTTACCCTAAGAATGCAGGAGCCCAGTTTGAAAAAGAAATATACAGCCCTACGTTTATCGCAGCACTATTTACAATAACCAAGAATTGGAAGAAACCTAAGTGTCTATCAGTAGAGGAATGGATAACGAAGATGTGGTACATATACAGAATGGAATATTACTCAGCCATAAGAAGAAAACAAATCCTACCATTTGCAACAACCTGGACGGAGCTAGAGGGTAGTATGCTCTGTGAAATAAGCCAGGTGGAGAAAGACAAGTACCAAATGATTTCATTCATCTCTGGAGTATAACAACAAAGCACAAACTGAAGGAACAAAACAGCAGCAGACTCACAGAACCCAAGAATGGACTAACAGTTACCAAGGGGAAAGTGACTGGGGAGGGTGGTGGGGAGGGAGGGAGAAGGGGATTAAGGGGTATTATGATGGGTGCACATGGTGAGGTTGGGATCATAGGGAAGACAGTGCAGCACAGAGAAGACAAGTAGTGTTTCTGTAGCATCTTACTACACTGATGGACAGTGACTGTAATGGGGTATGTGGTGGGGACTTGATAATAGGGGGAGTCTAGTAACGATAATGTTGCTCATATAATTGTACATTAATAATACCAAAAAAAAAAGTGTAGGGGTGTGGACTTATTAAGTGGTCCCTGAATATTTAGAATTAACTTAACCCAAGGAACTTCCTGCTCTGATGATTTCTCCATGAGATACCATTGTCTTGGTCTGGAGGCATATGAAATAAGACCACCTCCTCAGTCCCCAAAGTAGGCTGAGGTATTGTTTGCTAAAGAGTATGTTAAGAATTTCTAATGTCTAAACTTCTTGGGTATTAAAATGCAATCTTATCTTTAAGGTGGAATCCTTCTTGCCTTTTACTGTGTTGTTTATGGCTGGGCCTGCATGCTAAATTAGTTGCCCAGTTTGCAAAATCGGCACTTCATCAGATCTGAAGGAGGAAGGACAGCACATAGGCCTGGGCCTTTTAGCATGTTAAAGTGAATCTTACACATGATTATAAATGATTAGCATAGTATAAACACATGCTATTTTTCTTTATCTGGGGTATATTAACTGATCTCACTGAAGAATGACTCTAACTTAATGTTTAACACAGAGTTTTGGTAGGGGGTTTCCCTGCATGCAGTTACATTGCTCTGACTGCAAATATCCTGTCTTGATTTTCCCAGAGGCCCTCACCCTACTCTGACTACACCCATGGTCCCTGTCTCAGTGGCACAATCACTGGACAACTCCATAAACATGTCAGAGCTGCACATGCCCATTTAGTGTGCCAAATTTCAAGAAGGTGGTTGGGGTGTGGAAAGAAGCTGTGAAAGAGGGCAGAGACCTTGCAGGGGGCCCTATGTGGTCTGTATGCAGGCCCAGGGACCAAGACTCTTCCTCCAGACCAAGCGATTCCTAGCAAGGCCTTCGGCAGACAAGGCCTTTTCTCTGCCAGTGTGAACTGTGCGGGAATGAGTGAATCGTTCCAGGTCAACGGATTCCCAGGACACCTTCTCTCCTTCACCTGTGGACACCACCCTACGCCACCTGCTCTGAAAGCCCCCCAGAATCCCTGGCCAGGTGCTTTCTAGTCTCCTGAACGCAAATAATGGGTGGATCCCTTGTAGATGAAGTGGCAGGTCTCACGGCCCCTGGGCTGTTCAGAGCAGCACCTGCGATTTCAAGGCTCTGTTTGCTGGCTCACAATCCATCTGGACTTACCAGAATTGCCAGAGAAAATTCTAATTGCAACAAAACAAGGGGCCTGTAAACTGCACCTGGTCCAAAGCCAAGACTGCCATGTGGCGGTAGTAACGTTGGCATAGATGGATGTTTAATCGTTGGGCTGAATGGACAACTCTTCATTGTGCCCTTACCTAGAGAGCTGGTACCTTCAGACACTGGTGGAGGGGTGAGGGGGGCGCTCTTCTGCCTGCTTCAGCCCGCCCCGCAGAGCCCTGAAGCTGGGGTCACTTGTCCTTCTGCAGCTCCTCTGCGTGTTATTCGGTGAGGGGGTGCCCATAGGTCAGGTCCTGTGGCATGTGAGCAGACTGAGGGCTTCCTCTCTCTGAAGGCTCAGCCTCAGGTGGACTCACCTGAGCCACAGCCGTGAGCCCTGGGCAGGCCAGGGGAGCACCATCCTGAGCCAGCCACTCCGTGGGGGCAGGGAACGCTCGCCCCCAGCAAGCTGCTCCCCTTCTGGTCCCACGAAAGGGTGGCCTGCTTGCAGGGGCCCAAGAGCAGAGCCTGCTGGGGCAGCCGGCCCCCGGCCCCGGCACTGCACCCCACCACCCATCCTGCCGTGCCAGCCCTCCTACCAGCCAGGCCCAGCTGACTGCCCAACAGCCAGTGTCTGAGTTCATAGCCCTGTGGGCTGCCCTTGACCTTGGGCTATTGCTGCTGCTTCAAGGGGGTCTGACACTCAGGATCACTTGGCTGGGCCCCCACAGCCAGATCTCTGCTGCTGCCCCTGACCACACCCAGAGTAAAAGGTCTGACCCCCTCTTGGCCCTGGGGCTGTGTGAGCTGTTGGACTAGACAGTTTGGCCAGTGCCATGGGGCACTGTGACTGAGCCTGGGGACAGAGGCCACGTGGGCACACTGGTGAGAAAGAGGGGCTCCTGGTTCAGTCATTGTATGTGCAAAGGGCCTGCTTCAGTAAGCCTGCTGCCTGGTCCCCAAGATACTAACACTCCATTTGGAAATAATGCTCCATCTCCACCTCTGGTTGGGTGGGTCTTAGGGGACAGGCGGGTGGGCTTTGGGAGCAGGGGTCACGGTCCCTCCGCCTCCCACAGCGCAGGCTTGGTGGCAGCGCAGGCTGGGCAGCACATCTGGTTCTGCCTTCTGCCTGGGGGTCCTTGGTGCACCCTCAGGTGGCCGTCGCCCCTCTAGGATGGGCTCGTGTGTACTAACCATGCTCGGGCGGGGTGCAGCAGCAGGCAGCACCTGTGTTGCAGACCATCCAGGAAGCTCCAGGGTGGCCCTGAGCTGCGGGGACACCTCTCCTTCCCGAGCTAGAGAGTTATCGGGAAGCAGGAAGTCAGCACGGCAGGCCTGGGCACAAAATAATCAGATCACAAAGTCCATGCCTGTGACGCGGAGATTTTACTGGCAGGAGAGGCCGCTCCCGGGCCCATGAGCCCAGCTCTGTAAGTGCTTTTGGCACCAAGTATGTGGTGTTTCAGCCCAGAGCAGACCATGCAGCGCAGGGATACGGCCTGGCCTAGCCTATCGCCCCTCAGCCCCTTAGCCGCGCTCTCATGACAAGCCCCGGTGTGTGCTTCCTAAAGCCGGGTGATGGCGAGTGGCCTTTCCGCCCAACAAGCCCCTGGCAGCTGCCCTAGGCCTTGGCCTAATGGGATAGTCGCTCGGACTTCCAGGTGCCTTCCGCACACTGCCAGGGCTGAGCCTGCAGAGAACTGGGGCGGGAAGGGGGTGTTGTGGGCTGTGGAAACCTCCCCGGCCCTGTGCCCTGTGGGATCCCTGGCTGCTCTGCTGGGCGGGGGATCCTGGGGGCCTCAGAGGAATGGGGGTGCAGCGGCTCCCACGCTCTCATCCCTGGGCCTTCTGCTGCCGAGAGTTGCAGGACCCCCACAGGAAGAGGAGGTGGGCAGCTCTGCAGGAGCATGCCAGAGCAAAGCCTGAGAAGAGAGGAGCTGAGGAAGGGGGGTGCAGAGACAGCCAAACAAAGGGCTCCGCAAACACCTTTTGTCTGGCAGAGACAATGGGTTTTTGGGGAACATCCCAGATCCAATGTACTTGTAAGCAGCTGCCAAGCCTGGCCCCAGGGCCCCTGCCCCACTCAGGCAGGGAAGGAGGAGGGGCCTCCTGCCCTCTGCCCTCGACCACCTCAACCGTCACCCTCCTGGTGGGTCTGGCCGGCCAAGGAAGGCGAAGCTCTCTGGGTCACTGGCCATAATCAGCGGTCCAGGTGGTCCCACACCACCCTGGGGTCAGCCCCAGGCAAGGTCATCTTCCATCTCTGGGCTCCAGGCTCTGTCCACATGCATGTTTGCTGAGCGCTGGCCTGTGCCCAGCGATACCAAGCAAAAAATGGTTTCCAACAGCAAGTTGTGCCTGGAGGAGCTGAGGACGAGTCACGGCACAGCAGCCCCTAGCTCACACTAGGAAGGAAGTGGGACCCTGTCCATCATGAGGCACACAGCTGACCTTCTGGGGCCCACAGGGACAGAGTCTGCTCTTAGACAGTCCCCTCTAATGGGTTTGGAGCTCTGGATATCAGGGCCCATGAGGAACCGTGTCGGCCTTCTGGAAGCAGATGGTACCTGGAGGGACATGCCCGGCAGGCATTGGGCACCAGGGCTTCCCCCAGTTCTGCACTCCAGGGCAGGCCCCTGTGTGAGAGATGACCTCACTAGGTGGGCTGGGGCAGTCTAGTTGGCCCTGTAGGATTTCATACTCCAGACACATGACAGCTTGACTCCACCTCGCACCAAGCTGGACATGAGCTCCAAGGGGCGCCCAAGGGTGGCTGTGGGGTGGCTGTGGGCTATCTGGAGTCCTCCTGAGGCCCCCGCCACAGCTCTGCAATAGCTACGGGAAGGAAGCAGGCCCAGGTCCCCCGACAGCTCCTGTCCCTGGGGAGAGGGTACTCTGCAGCCACTGTGTGCCCATGCCCTGGCTGGTATGCTAGGCTGTGCCTTCTGGAAGCCCACATTGTCCTATCTTCAGCTGCAGGCACCGTCTGACCTCCCCACTAATGTGCAGGATTTAAAGCATATAAAAACTTCATAAGGTGAGGAAGCAGAAGCGGCAGGTGCCAGCCCCTCCCCCGGAGCTCAACAGAGCACATGGCCAGCGCTCACTTCCTTGCATTGACCCTTCACCTTCTAAAGAGGGAGGCTGGCTAAAGGGGGCCTGATGGTAAAATGATTTGCAGACCCTCAGCTTGGCAGGTGCCTGGCCTGCCGGAAGCCCTCTCAGCGAGCAGTTCTGCCATGGCTGTTTCATGCTTTGTTCCAGTAACATGATGTCCGGTTTCATCAGTTGCGCTGCAGGTGATCGTTCTTCCTTTGCTGACAGGACGCCCTAAACCACAGAAGGCTCACTCCTGGACACACAGAGCAGACCCCGGGGCCCCTCCGAGCCCGAGGTGATGTGATCCAGGTGTGCACCATCTTCAGGAGCGGTCCTTGTCGGCCAGCACCCCGGACCCTCCGTCCCACATGCCCTGGCTGCCCACTGGTGTGGGCTACCAAGGCCCTTGGCCCACCTGGACCCCTGACCACATTCACTCTGATGTATGATGGTGAAAAAGACCCAGAGAGTGTGTGGAGACCTGTATGGGGCCCAGGGGCCAGAGCAGGCATGTCCAGCCAAGACATCCCCCTCCCCGCCTCTCCTTGCCCCAGGCCCTGCTGCCCCACTGTGGCCTGGCATGCTGTGGATACTGCACCCTGGCTCAGAGCCATAGGCACTCAGTGTCTTCCCAGAAACGAGAGAGGAGTGCCCTGAATATGGTCACTGCTGCAGCTCTAAGGCAAGAGAACACGGGGCAGAGGCTGCGATGGGCAGCACCAGGGGGCCCAGAGTGGCTGAGCCCTCCTCCCGTGCCGAGTCATCCCTGGTTCCAAGAGGAGCATGGCCATTCCCACCCCTGCCCTCCGTGCACTGGCCCTTCCTCATCTGCTCCCTTGCCCGGGACTCACAGGGACCCTCCTAGCACCAGGGGCCCCTTGCGGCATCAGGCAGGGAAGCCCACCTGTGGAGCTCTGAGCCAGAGGCGGATCACTCAAACAGCAGGGAGACCCAGAGCGAAGCCCCTGGGGGGCGCTCGGCACCTGGCCTGGTGAGACAGGCTTTGGAGGGAGGGTGACTCCCACAGAGGACGAAAGCAGGGGTCAGGGGACACAGGCCAGGGGAGGGCAGGCCTCAGTGGCCTTTGCTTCTTCTCCAGGGAAAGAACAACAGAAGCGGGATGCCCCATCCACCAGGTAGAAGGCTCCATCACCTCCTTGGGGGCCACGGGCCTGGACTGGACCAGGGAGGCGGCTGGGAGGCGGGGACAGTGGTGGGCCCGATCCAGCATGCCCTCCTCCAACCGCCATGTTTTCAGGCAACCTAGCATCCATTACCAAGTCCCTCCTCCTTGGGGGTTAGCTAAACTCCACTGTCCCACCAAAGCTGCTTTCTGTTGCCTGTTCCTATTTTTTAAAATACTTAATTTTTCTAAAGCAGTTTTAGGTTCACAGCAAAATTGAGACGAAGGTAAGGAACTTCCCATCTCCCCCAAATACACAGCCTACCCTGGTATTGTCATCCCCCACTGGGATGTTGCACTTGTTACAGTTGATGAACCTACACTGATACATTATCATCCCCCAGAGACCATGGGGCTCAGTCGTGGTGGCGCGTTGCGTGGCTTTGGACAAATACGTGATGACACGTGCCCAGCACCCCAGCACCATACAGAGCCTGTTCATCGCCCTGGGAATCCTCTGGGCCTCCCCTGCTCACCTCCCCACCCCTGCCCCACCACCACTGAGCTTACTGTCTCCACAGTTCTGCCTCTTCCAGAATGTCAGACTCGGAATCACCCGGTATTCAGCCTTTTCAGACTGGCTTCTCCCACCAAGTAAAATGCATTCAGGGCTCCTCCGTGGCTTTTCATGGCTTGGTGGTCATTTCTTCTTAGCTCTGAATAAATAACATTCCACTGTGTGGATGGACCAGTTTATTATCCATTCAGCCACTGAAGGACGCTTTGGCTGCTTCCGAGTTCTGTCAGTTATGAATAAACCACTGCAAATATCTGGGGCAAGCTTCCGTGTGGATGTTCACTTTCAGCTCCTTTGGGCAAACACCACGGAGTGCGACTGCTGGACTGTATCGTAAGAATATGTTTAGTTTTGTAAGAAACGAACTGTCTCCCCGAGTGGCGGCACCATCTGCAGTCCTGCCAGAAGTTACAAGAGCTCCCGTTGCTCCACATCCTCTCCCACGCTTGGTGGTGTCGGTGTTCCGGATTTCGGCCATTCTAGCAGGTGTGTAGTGGGATCTGATTGTTGTAATTTGCATTTCCTGATGGCATATGAGGTGGAGCATTTTTCATGTGCTTGTTAGTCATCTGTACATCTTTGGCGAAGAATCTGTTAAGGTCTTTGGCCTGTTTTTAAATTGGCTTGTTTTTTTTTTTATATAATTTATTTTGGTATCATTAATCTACAATTACATGTGCAATATTATGATTATTAAACTACCCCCTTCATCAGGTGCCCCCACCAACCCCATTACAGTCACTGTCCATCAGCGTAGTGAGATGCTATAGAGTCACTACTTGTCTTCTCTGAGTTGTACTGCCCTCCCCGTGCCCCCCAACATTATGTCTGCTAATCGTAATGCCCCTTTTTCCCCCTTATCCCTCCCTTCCCACCCATCCTCCCCAGTCCCTTTCCCTTTGGTAACTATTAGTCTGTTCTTGGGTTCTGTAAGTTTGCTGCTGTTTTGTTCCTTCAGTTTTTTTCTTTGTTCTTATACTCCACATATGAGTGAGATCATTTGATCTTATTTCACTGAGCATAATACCCTCTAGCTCCATCCATGTTATTGCAAGTGGTAGGATTTGTTTTCTTCTTAGGGCTGAATAATATTCCATTGTGTATATGTACCACATCTTCTTTATCCATTCATCTACTGATGGTTGGCTTGTTTTCTTATCACTGAGTTTAGGCATTCTCTGTACATTCTGCATAGCGGTTCTTTATCAGGCAGGTCTTCTGTGAATACTTTCCCCGAGTCTGTGGCTTGACCCCTCACTCTCTGGACATTGTCTTTTGCAGAGCAAAGGTGTTTTGCAGTGCAGACTTCAGTGCAGCCACCCTTATCGATTCTTTCTCCTGTGGATCGTGCCTTTGGTGTTGTACCTTAAAAGGCATGACCACCTAGGTCCGCTAGGTTTTCTCCTGTGCTTCTAGGAGTTTCATAGTTTTGCATTTCCCGTTTAGGTCTGTGACCCATTTGAGTTAATGTTGTGAGGGTGTGAGGTCTGTGTCCAGGCTCAGCCCTTTGTGCGTGGACGTCCAGTTGTTTCAGCACAGTTTGTTGAGGACACTGTCTGCTCCATCTTTGCTCCCTTGGGTCTCTCCTGTGGGTTTCTGGGCTCTCTATTCTGTTCCATTGATCTATTTGTCCTCTCTCTCTCCAGCACCACAGCGTCTCAGTTGATTCCTGTGGCTTTAGAGTGAGTCCTGAAGGCGGGGGGTGGGCACCCTGCAACTTGGTTCTCCGTCAGTATTACACTGGCGGCTCTGTGTCTGTCTTTTCCCTCTCCACAGGAGATTTAGAGCAGGATGTCAATATCCATAAATACATTGCACTCTTGCTGATTTTAATGATGTTAAGCTTAAAAGTAAAACGGTCAGTTATTTTTCTGGGTTTATTCAGAACGGCAGAGACTTGCAATTCAGGACAAGCAGCTGCACAAGAACCGCAGGCAAATCTAGAGATTGGAAGGTTGAGAAGGGGGCTGGGACGTTTCAAGCAGAAAGCCCACTGGAGGAACCTGGGAGTCCCACGCATCAGGAGGTGTGACTGCCCCTCATTAGCTTGGCTATTGCTAGGGGAAGTAGGTGCCCTGTGGACAGAGGGAGTGGGCGGGAGCCCCGCATGTCCGTAGGTTCCCTTTGCTGATTTTCACATGCGCCAACAACCCCCAGGCTGCTGTCTCCCCGACCAGCCTCCGTGAGGCACCCTGCACCCCCCTTCAGAGTGCAGACCCCAGGAAAACCAAGTCCACCTGAATATTCCCTTGAGTAATCAGTGATTAGCAGGGATTTCTCAGGGAATCAATACCAATTTTGTTATGAAGTCAAAAAGACCGTTGGATCCTCCCGCCCCAGGCTCATTTCCCATGCGAGGCCACCCGATGAGTCTGACACAGCTGAAGCAGGTCCAGGGGCCGAGTCCACAGTAGGACAGGGTCTGGGAGCCAGTGTCCACAGCAGGAGGGGGCCTGGCTGCCAAGTCCACCACCAAGGCTCAGTCTGGGTCTGCAGGACTCGGTCTCACAGGCCAGCCCTGGAACCAGCACCAGTGGACACCTGCTCTGCCCAGAGACCTGCAAGGCCACCGGCTTTCTAACTTCCTTGCTGAAATGCCCATTGCTGTCCCCAAGGAGGTGACCTGGATCCCTGGGGCCCAGGCCCGGTAACCGTGGTGCAAACGAAGACTCAGACAGGTCCAGACCCACAGCCCGGGGCTGGTCCCCAAGTGGGGAGCGGGCTGGCTTCCTGATCCTGCACTCTGGGACTGCGACCCAATGCTGAGTGGTGCCGCCCCACCGCCTGGGCCTCGCCAGTGCAAGACAAACTGTGGGTGGGGACAGGGAGGGCCCAGCACCCTCCCCAGGCCCCCAGGCTCTGCCCTCCAACCCCACCTCCCCTGTAGCCCGCGGGAGGGGGCTTAGGTGGAACAGGGAGCCGACGCCTTAGAGCCAGGGGACCAGGGGCTCAGAGGTAGTGAGTGTCCCATGGGCACCCACACCTGGGCAGTCTGAGGGTCTGTGCTTTGAGCCCACCAGCCCTCAAACCCACCCTGGGCCGTCTTTCTCCCTGCCCAGAATCTGGGGTCTCATTGACAAGCTGATTCTCAGGCCGGGACACTGCAGCCTGACCCTCCTCCAGCCCCCACTGTTCCCACCTCACCCCCCAGCTCCCATCCCCCTGCTGGCCAGGTCCCCAACCCCTACACCCTACTGATCCCCAGGGCACCCAGCCTAGCCAGCAGGTCCACCAGAGCCTCCAGGCCACTCTGCACACATGGCTTCTGGTCACCGGGGTGCTGCTGGGTGCCTCCGCTGGCCTGACCTCCTGGGAGGCCCCAGGGCAGACGCTGGGCTGTGGCTCCCCCATGCCTGCTCCCATGGACACACTCCCCAGCAGGGAGTCCCCAGCTGTCCAGGGACCCTCCCCGTGGCCGGCTGGCCGCCACCCTGCAGAACCCGAGGCAGAGCCTTGCCAGGAGGAGATGCCTGGCTGGGCTGCGCTCGCTACGGCTGTGGACATACGGCTGTCACTGTCACTGGGACGTCATGGCAGCACTGGGCTGTCTCCAGAGTGGCAGGGAGGGCAGGGAGGCGATGGCCTGGCCGAGGGGATTCAGGAGCAGCAGGCCAAGGAGAAACGGAGGGCGTGGAAGTCAGCGCTGTTCCCCAGGTTCCTGTGTGGAGGGGAGGGACGTGGGTTTGAGGCTGTTTTGTAGTGGGGTGAGGTGGAGGGCCTCAGAGGTGGCTTTCTCCCCCCCACACTGGAGGAGAGATGGACCTTTGGGGCTGAGACTGTGGAGGGGCTCAGAATGGGGGGCCCAGTCACTCCCGCTGCTTTCAGAGCGGAGGCCAGGAGGTGTCCTGGCCAGTTCCCTGAGTGAATGGGCAGCCGAGGGGCAGCGCAGCCAGCCTGCCGTCCTGTGGCTGCTAATGGTGGTCCAAGGCGCCCTGTGCTCTCAACTGCTGCGTAAACATTAATTAGCACGAGTTAATGTGTAATTCTGCACCCCTGGGTATCTTGCCAGCACCAGCGCTGCTCTTGATAAGGTCTTAATGAGAAGAAGGAAGGGAAAGCTCCCGATAAGGGCCTTTCTTGTGGCGAGCACCAAGGTCCCAGGGAGGCACAGAGCATGCCCTTCTGCCGCCCTGCACGACCCGCCATGGGCGCCCCTGCGCTATGCTCCATGATGCCTGCCCGTGCCCAGTGGGGGGCTTTGGGGTGATGCACGTCTTCTTGGAAGTTCACGTTGTTTTGTCCCCCCTTCTGTACAGACAACTCCTCCGGTTGCCGCCTTGACGAGGGACTTGTCGTCACAGGTCACCCCAGGCGCCCAGGCCTCCTGTGTCCGCGTGCTTTCCCTCTTGGCTCACAGACAGCAATCCCGCGAGGCAAGGTCAGGGAGTGTGACGGTAAGGTCACCCATCCTGGGGTACAAGCAGTTCCCTGGGCAGGTTAAGGTGGCAGTGAGGGGCTGGCAGAGCATGAGCACCGGGGTTAAGGCAAGAATATGGTGCGTCGTAAACTGGGCTTGCCTCCCAGCCCGGCCCAAGTCCGGGAGATGTCAGCACACTGCCTGTTTATGGGCCCAGATGCCAGCGGGGCCTGGGGATAGTGACTAAGTGCCAGTATGCCGTTCCACACATGAGTCTGCCAGGGTGAGGCAGGGGCGTGGTGGGTGGAGCGACAGCCTTTTCCGGGAGCAGAAGAATGCATCTCAGGAAAAGAACTACCAAGGCCCCTCTCCCGACCTGCCCTCCTCTGGCCACTGTCCACACAGTGAGGGATTCCGTGCCCAAGCCAGGAGTCCTCCGTGGCACCCTCCCTCTGGGAGCAGGCAGGGCCCCCACGACCCTCGGGCAAGGCCCCTCTCGGATGCTGTACCGTGGGCAGATGGAAGCGCCTGCTCAGCCCACACGTGTCAGAGGACAATCCCTGTGGACTATTCCACGGGCCAGCACTGGCTCGAGTTGCAGGTGCAGAGGTCACCGTCCCGTCTCAGGGCGCATGCACGCACGCACACACAGCTTTGTTTCAGACATCTCGTCCTGGTGTCAAGGACAGCTTTCCATACAATATGGTTAGTGAGTCAGTTCCCACCCTGCCCTACCTTTGTCTCCAGTGCTCGGGCAGGTGGACAGTGCTGGCTCGGAACACAAGGGGCTGGTGGCTCGGAACACAAGGGGCATGGGAGGAGCAGGTGCATGCTTGGTACCAGCTCCAGGCCTGGCCTCCCGGCCTCTGAAAGCTGAACACGGCCAGACCTGTGGGCTGTAGAAGCTGGGATCCAGGAAAACCTGGAGAAACAGCCCCAGAGAAAACCTACAAGGTCCCGTGCAGCCTCTGGCCAACCCAAACCATGGCTGCCACCACGCTGACATCAGGCCACACCTCTGGGGCATTTGTGGCATTACTAAAAAAACAACTGCGATCTTCAGCAAATATTTAAATAGTCACTTGGCCAGCCCAGTGTGGAGCAGTCAGCTGAGGCCATGTCCCCAACGCCTGTGCACATCTGGACAGGACGAGCTCCGGCGGCTCTGTCCACAGGAGTCCTGGGGCGTCTGGAGGCGACGTCCTCTGCAGACATGGGGCACAGATAAGGATGAGCTTTGTCCCAGCTGTTCTCAGGGTGTCTCCTGAAACTTGCCACATGACAGGTTCGAGCTGCTAGTCGAGGACTTACTGGGGTCCCCGCATCACTCCCACACACACTGCTGCTGCCCCAAGCCACCCCTCGCAGCACTCTTTCTCCTCCCATCAGGGACTCCAGGCTTTGGAGGGAAATGGGGATGCCTTTGTGCTGTGCAAAGAGCGGGTGGGCCTCATGGTGAGGCCTGTACATGCCAGGGAAGGGGCACTGGCCACGGCCAGGGGCCTGCCACCCACTAGCAGGCACCCGGGGCCATCTGGGCAAACTGAGCCAGTTTACTGTTCTCACTATCATTGTCCTTAAATCAACCACACACCAGCCCCCGACCAGCTCAGCACGCAGTGGGGACTACTCAGCCAGGTGAAGTCCTGGGCTGCCCCACGCCTGGGTCACAGGTGGCCTTTATTGTGCTCAGAGAGCCCCTTCTCCTGCACGGGCGGCCAGTCCCCACAACTGCTTCCACTGACCCGGACGCTGGGCCCTCAGGTGGCCCCTCAGGCTGCGGGCTGTTGCCGTCTCCCTGTCTGACAGATGAATTCAGACACAGAGAGGTGAGGCAACTCCCCCACGGCAACACAGTCAGGCAGGGCTCCGTGCCGGCTCTGTGGCCCCAGGATGTCTGTGAAGCGCCACCTTCAGCCCCCTTGCTTTACGGTGGGATCAGGAGGCCTGCGCAGTGGGTGATAGGCAGGCCTTCCGCGTAGGGTTCCCAGGGGTATCAGATGAAACGTGGGGTGGGGACGTACGTGGGGTAAGTGGCTGGACCTGTTGTTATTTTTCTGTATATATAATACCTGATCTCAAAACAGGGAAGTTCAGAGGCAAAACAATGGCGTATTCATCGGCAGACGAGCACATCCTAAGTCTGAGCTCCCGTGCCAGCCAGCTCTGTGCCTATCGTGGAGGCACGCACGTTTCAGAGGGGGGCGTAGTCTCCCTTGGTGCGTTTCCATAAATGCCAATGTCTATGTTAAGTAAAGGAGGGAACCCCGAAGTCTCGGCCCAGCTCTAACGAATCCCTGCATCGGGGGTCTGCCCGTGAGCTGGTGCCGGTCCCGGGCAGAGCTTTATGTGTTTGATGTGTCAGAATCACAGAACCACTGACATGAGGCTTGTGGGCCTTTCCACATGAGGGGAGTGGTGAGCACATCTCAGTGGTTGCATCCGTGACAGTGGTCAGGGAGCCCCTGCCGAGGACAGCCCGCCGGGGGCCAGAGGATGCATGGCTGTAATGCAGGACCCATGTCCATGTCCAAGGAAAACACCCTTGTTTTCACAAGAGAAGATGGCAGAAGCAGGAGAGATTTTTGAAAATATTATTCCTGAAACCTAAACTTGTAGCTGGCATCTCCCAGCAGCATGGCTTTGTCGGTATCTCAGATTCAGGACACCAGCGCCCACCTGGGGCTTGGCTGAAGTCAGTCAGGCAAGCGCATTTGAGCTGGGAAGAAAAACTGGAATTCACATATTGTGCTCCAGAGCAAATCTCTGAAGACAGCTGTGGTGGCCTCTGCCCTGCCTGGCCTGGCCTGGGGGCTTCCCAGGAACGAGGCGGGGTGAGCCCCACACCTCCGGCTCTTCCACACCCTCTCCTGGGACACTGAACAGTGACTCAGACAGCGCTAGCTCCCACTCCTCCTCAGAACTACACTCAGTAAACCCGGAGACTCCTAATTCTAGAGAGAAGTCCTGGTTTATGCCCGACATGGCTGTGTCTCCTTTACAGCCCAATTGACCTCGGTCCTGCTAGGGCTGGCCCAGGACAGCCTGTACCCACAGTGGCCTTGCTGCCCAGCCCTGGGTGGGTGCTCGGGGCCCGGCTGCGGGTTGTGTCCCACAAGGCCTCAGGTGGGGATGAGAATGGGGCTCAGCAGATGGGTAAGGATGGAGGCAGCCTCTCCACCAGGAAAGGCATGGAGGCTGAGGGCAGGGAACTCCGAAGGGCCCCTGGGCTCCCGTTTGAGCCACCTGACTCTGGTGGGGGTGAGGAGTCCCATCGCCCACTGCCCGGTCTGCAGAAAGGAGGCCAAGCGGTCCCCCAGGCGGCTCATTGGGGTAATGGGCCCAGAGTCACCTGCCCCTCCTCGAGGTGGACTTCGGCAGGTGAGGTCCCACTGAGCTGGTACTGGCTTCCGCTCACAGGGTCCCTGAAGAACCCAGGGCAGCGGGATCCCCATACACATGGGACCAGGAAGCCAGTGAGAGGCTGCGGGGATAGCTCAGTGGACAGGCTGCATCGGCAATGTAGTCTTAGGGAAACATCTCTGGCTCTCTGTGCCTCTGCTTCCCTTTCTACAAAAGGAAGGTGCAGTCTCTCATGTCAGCCCCCCTCAGTCCTGCTTTCACCCTCACTGTACAGACAGGAAGCTGAGGTGCAGAGAGGACATGTGCCCAAGCATGTTCCATGGCCTCTTAGCCAGGCGCCTGTGTCGTGGCGAGCCTGGCCTTCAGGGGGTGCCAGCAAAGCTCAGTGCCGCTCGCAGATAACCAAGAGCACAGGTGGACAGCTGCAAGGCGCGCCTGGCGGCCATGATGGTGCCCCACTGCAGGTCGGAGACCCAGGCCTGTCGCCCTGGGGACAAGCTGACCCAGCCGAGGTGCAGGACAGCGAGGGTCAGCGTGCCATACCCAACTCAGAGCCTCCAGGGACGCAACAGGAGTCTGTGCACGGCACCCGGCTGGGCCCTCCATGGCTGACTGTGTGGCTCTGCTGTCCGGCAGCCCTAATTCAGCGTGGTCTTGTGGTAGCCGTACTCTGAGGGCAGAGGCAGACCCACTGAGAACCTGGGGGGCCTGGCTGATTCCCATCCTGGCCCCCACATCCCTGAAATCTAACACAGACCCCAAGAGGCAAGGGGCATGTGGGGCCCTCGATGTGGGCGTCTGGACAACTAAGGACAGTCTCCCTGCCGGCCTCCTCCCAGAGGGCCTCTGTCCATGGCAGCCTTCCTCCCGTGGCATCTCAGGCCTCCCAGGCCCAGGGGCTAGCAGAGGAGTGACTGGCTGGGACTGCGTGGGTCCTGGGCCAGGGGCCTACCTTTTGCCTGGCCACTGATGAAGCCTGTAGGACAGTGAGGATTGGCAGAGGGTCCTGTGGGACAGCAGGTCTGCAGTGCTCTCACTGAGAGCACTGTAGAGACACTCCTGCTTTTCTGGAAGCACCAGCAGAGTCAGGCCAGGGGACTGCAGGTGCATGAGGCCAGCCTCTGACCATCTATAAAAGGCAGAAGTGAGGCCTTTGCTTTCAGGGCCCTTCTGATAAAGGCAGGCAGCTTTGTGCCCAGCAGTTTTCAGGGAAGAGGCTGTGTGGGGGAAGCAGGGGCTGGGCCTTGAATGCCAGACCTTGACTCTGTGCCCTGGGACACTGAGTCCCCCCACCCCCCTAAGCCCTTCTGTGCCAGCCTGGTCTTGCATGAGTGACATTCCCATCTGAAAGGCTAATTTGTGCAAATGAGTGTTCTGCTCCCTGCACGGCCTCTACCTAGGAATTCACTGTCCCCAGCCCACACACTGCAGACATTCCTCTCCACAAAAACTTTCCATTGTCAGGTGAGCCCTGATGGAGGAACCCACCCTTGTTCACATGGGGGGCCCAGCTCCCATGCTTCTGCTCCCGCTCTCTGGGTTTGGGCAACACCAGCGGTGGTCAGAGTCCTTGACAGAGGCTAGGGACAGAGCTGCCCTGACCACAGGCTTGGGGTCGCCCTGCTGGAAGGCCTTGACCCACTGCTCTAAGGCTCAGTGAAGCAGTGGGGGAGGGGGCCACATGCTCCCCAGGTGGCTTCAGGACTCAGACGCTGGTCACAGCCTCAGTCCCCCCACCCAGATGCCTCTGGGGGCCCTGCCCTGGGCTTGTGTGAGTCCCCTGCAAAAGGACCCCAAAGTGGGGGTCATATGGCATTCATGGCATGCTTCCTAAGTGGGGAAGTCCCACTGGTGACAGTGACAGGCCCCTGGAGAGAGCTGTGGCTAACACCTCCCTTGTGGAGGATGGGACCGCTGCCCCAGCTGCCCTGCTGGGTGACCAGGTTCAGACTTTGCCATCACGGTTTCTGGCAGTCCATGATGGAAGCAAGACAGATGGAGGTGAACATGAACCATTTGGGGGCCCTGCAGAGCTACTGGCAGAGGCCGCCGGGGTCCAGCCCTGCTCCCAGGCCAGCCTGCCTCCGTGACCACAGGTGCCCACCACTCCCAGGTTCTCTGGCATGGGCAGGCTGTGACCCCACCCCACTGCAGGCAGGGTCCCACTGCCTCCCTCCATCTCCGTCCCCACCAGGTCTGCACAGCACCTGTGCGGGTGCCTGAACCCAGCGCTCACTTGGAGGCCTCCAATTCTCTGTGAGTGTGGAGACTGCCGACCAGACTTTTACTCTTCACTTACACTGGACAATGTGAATAAAAGGCCTAATGCCTGAAAATGTTAATGGCCGATTTTTGTAGCACAGTAGTAGGAGTTCCAAAGTCATCCCCATTGACAAAACTGCTGTTCTTCGGAGAAACTTCTCAGGATTCTTTCAGAAGAAATGCTATCAGGGGTCAACTTGTCAGGGGTCAACTTGTTCACAAACCCACTCCATCCCAGGAGCTCTCGGGGTCCTGGGCTCAGCCGGTAAGGGGCGGTCTCTACAAGAGCACGATTCGCATTGTGCTGCCTGGGCGGTACCTGGGCTCAGAGGCCCCCAGAGCCGGCTAAATCCTCCAGCACACAGCATATCAGCCCACAGACAAAGCCCAGGCGTCCCATTCTCCCCTGTCCAGCTATTGTCACTGGCCTTTCAGGGCTGCCTGTTTGCTCTGGGCCTGGCCTGATACTATTGATCACCAGGTGAGGTGGGGCTCTGGGCCGGCTGCGCTGGGAGGGTGGTGTTTTCCAGGCCCAAGGGGACCTGGCTCACCTCCAGCAGGCCAGCTGCGTGTCGCTCCCCATCTGGGAGGCCTGAGGAGCAGCGAATAGGCTGGCATGCCTGCCCCAGCAGGGGTGTGCTGGAGGCCTGTGGTCCAGCTCAGAGCGCGCTCACACCTGTACCCCCACCATGGGGGAAAGTGAGGCTCATCGATATAAACGAGATCCCACCCAAGGCGGGTGGGGGCCCAGGCCCACGGGCATCAGCCCTTCTGAGTCCCACACTGGGCTTCTGGTCAGAAGTGCCTGGGGGTTCTGGGCCCTTCTGCTTCAAACGGAAGCCATGGGAAGTGGAGGAGTGGGGACCACGGGAGCTCTCCAGGGCCGTCCTTCATGAGCGAGGGCGGGCATCTGGTGCCTCTTGGTGCGCTCCTGCCCCCCGCTGCAACGCCGACGCGGCCAGAGAGCCAAGGCCTTGCGGATAGCCACAGTGGTACCTGGGGCCTGGGTCCGAGGCCCTCAGCCAGCACACGATCTTGGGGACAGGCAGTGTTGTCCGTAAGGGTAAATGAGCTCTTCCAGAAGGTGGGCTTGGCAAGATGGGGGGGCGCCGAGAGCAAGTCTGGAAGCAGGAAAATCCACAGATGAGGCAGATTTGTGGCTCAGCCCAGGAAAGCAAGGCACCTGCCAGGACACACCCCAGAGCCCGGGGTCCTCTGGGCCTGGAGGAAGCTGAGGAGGAGACCTGGATGGTCACTCAAGTATGAGAAACCCCAGGGACACCAAGACAGCTGCATTCTGTGTGAACAATGGCTCGGAACACAGCGGGGCAGGGAGGTGAGCAAGCCTGGATCGGGGGCACCAAGGTGAGGTCTGCCCTGTGGCCACTGCC
The DNA here is from genome assembly GCA_032199065.1 of Smutsia gigantea. NCBI lineage: Eukaryota > Metazoa > Chordata > Mammalia > Pholidota > Manidae > Smutsia > Smutsia gigantea. The sequence continues at coordinate 99,556 of JAVSCE010013202.1, read as the reverse complement.
CCCGGATCTGCCCTCTGTGCCTCCAGGCTCCCAGCTCATCTGTGCTGTTGCCAACATCCACATGCGTGCGTCTGCATCCTCCACACTGACGGGCATTCTGAGACCCTAATGGTCCGAGCAAATCTTTGCTGAAGGACGGTGCCCATGGTAGGGGTGCATGGGAAGATTAACAGGCACAGAGGGCAGGGAAGCGCCGGAGAGTACAAGCGCAGAGCGTCTTTGTTTGCTGTGAGCTTGTGAGTGGGTGCATCCTTGGTGACAATGTTGTGAGCAGTGACACACTCACCTGCTGTATGTGTGAAGGCAAGAAGCCCAGGCACAACGTTTAGGTCCAAACACTAAGATGACGTTCCTAGTCGGGAAGAGCTGCACAGAGATAAACTTCATCAGAGTTGACAAGAAAACCGAAAATGTACTTTAAATATAGATACAGACTGAAGGCAAACAATTGGGAAATGACACACCTTGCCCACGTTAACCACAGGAAGACCGGCGTGGTTGTGTGAACATCATAGTGGACTGTAGGCAAGAGTGTAAAGGGATGAACAGGGACATTCTGGAATGATTAGCAGCCAGCTCTGCCTGAAGGCACAGCGATCCTGTTAGCACAGCTCACGGCCTTGCAAACAAAGCCCAGAGATGTAAAATGACAGTCACCATCACAAAGATTTTCGCATCTCTCAGTTACTGAAATTAGTAAGAATATAAAAGATTTGAACAATACAATTAACAAGCCTGACCAAATGGACAAACACAGAGCCCTCCACCTGAGGATGGCAGCGCACACCTTCTCACCAAGGGGGCACGGCTGCTTTCCAAACCAGCCCGACTTTTGACCCACAGAGCAGGTCTCCATAAAGGTAAAAGGACTGAAACCATGAAGTGCATTTCTCTGGTTGCAGTGGATTGTGTCAGAGCTCAGAGTTACAGAAAGAGAGCAGAAAAGCTTCCAAGTGTTGGAAATTAAGCCATTGCCACTCAAGCAACACGTGTACATGACCTGTGATGAAGAAGAAGTCACGAGAGAAACGAGAAAATATTTTGAACCAAATAAGGAAAATCCAATATAGTAAAACCACTGGAATGCACAAAAGTAGTTACCAGAGGGAACTTGATAGCTTCTGGTAAAAATCATGTAATAAAAGAAGAGGAATACTGAAAATCCGTGACTTAAGCTTCCAGTTTAAGCAGCTGGAAAAAGGACCTTAAAATAAAAGCACAGAGAGTATGAGGTGCCTGTGAAACAGGACAGAAATGCAGCACGGAAATCAAGACCAAAACCTGGTTCTGGGAAAAACACTGATAAAGTTGGCAAACCACTAGCAATATTGATCACTAACAAGAGAGAAAACAAAAATTACCAACAGGAGGAAGAAAAAGGGAAACATCACAGCTGAGTCTGAGACATAAAAAGGGTATTATGAACTTTGTATCCATGAACACAAAATCTTAAATGAAATGAGCAAATTCCTTGAAGCTACAATTTACCAAAATGGACACAAAAAGAAACCATGTCTGAATGGTCATGAATTTATTAAAGAAATTAAATGTATAATTTTAAATAGTTCCCCCTCTAAAAGCCCAAGCCCAGATGGCTTTGCTGTGGGGTTTGATGGGGGTTTCTCCCATGTGTGTCTCACACAATCTTTGTTAGATTTTCCTCTAGGTATTTGATACTTTTGATGATGTGTAAGTAGTATTTTTAAATTAACTTTCATTTTCTAAAAAGTTTGTGTGTGGTTTTGAAGCTGGCAGCCTCACAGCCCTAACTCTCTTGATTCTAATAATTTTAAGTCCTTTGGGGTCACACGTGGCACAGGCCCACATGCTGGGAATAGCTCTGTGCCTTCCCTTCCTTCCTTTCTGGCTCTGTGTGGGCTGGGCCCCATGGGCAGTGCATCCTCGCGAGTCCCTGACCTCAAGCAGACTCCTTGAACTGAGCTTAGGGAGGGAGGTCCCAGACGCTCTCTGTATCAGGCTTGTGGCATTTGTTCTCCCTAAGTTGCTGGGAGTGTCCTTCCCGAGTGACCGGTCCCACCAAGCTGTCCTGCCTCCACTGACCCTGGCTGGCTTCCCTGCACACACCAGCTGGGCACGGGGCAGCTTCCCACTTGCAGTCCCCTTGTTTTCATGCAGGGCCATGGCACCCTGTGTTGGGGGTCCCCATTCTGCTCCTGAATGGGGCATACTTCTTGGTCTGGTCACTGCATCCCCTGGGGGTCTTTTTGGGGCCTCAGCATAGGAGCTGGGGTCACTGGCCCATCTGACAGGGGCTTTGGGTCCAGGCTGTATTCCAGGGAGGGGGTCGCCTGTGTGGGGATTGGTGTGACGTCAGTAGGCGGGGGTGGGAGGTGCTGCTGTAGAGCTCAGTGGAGTCTGGGGGTCACTATTAGGGGAGGTCCCCAAGGGTGGGGAGGACAGGCACAGCCCCCAACCTGGTCAAGCAGGTGGAGCATGCAGTGGGGCACAGATGGGGTCTCATAGGGCATAGGGGTGCTCTGGGTGGAGGTGGGGATTGGGGGGGTCCCAGCAGGAGTCAGATATCTGGGCGAGGGTCCAGGTTGGGTGGGTTTGGGGGTCCCTGGAGGTGGCAGAGGTCTGGGTTAAGCAGAGGTTAGGGTCCTGGGCAGGTAGGTACCCCAAAGTGTCAGCTACATGCAAGTGGATCGCGGGGGGCTGACACCCTGAGGTGGTGCCTTGCTCCAACCCATTGCCCTGGCCCACAGTGCCCCAGACCTGGACCCCCACCCTACCCACCACCCAGCAGTCTGTGACCCAGACTGCCCCCAGGATTCTGGCCTGGCCACCCCTGCCATGTTGGGGTGATTCTTACCAGGGCTGGAACCTGCAGGCAGCTGCCATCTGCAGGGTGGGGTCAGCATGTCCCGGGGACACTATGGACTGAGGCAGAAACACAGGGCTGCTGCTTGGAGTGGCTCCAGCTGCGGTTTCCCAGAGGCCCCCCTCCCCCCATCTGCAGGCCCAGCTCAAGTGGCAAAGGACTAGTGCTCACACCTTGTAGGTAATGCAGTTTATTCCAGTAATCACCGTGTGGTGAATATGCCACACAGGGATTTTGGTCAGCTCCTGGGCTTTGGTCTGCCTAGGCAGTGTCTGGTGCCAAGTAGGTGCTCAGGAAATGGACCAAGGGCATACTGGGGTGACACTGGCTGGGAATATGAAAAACTGGGTTCCTTCCCACCTTTAGGAAGAGCTAGGGTGGGACCACTGGAGTTTAAAAATGAATGGGGACGTAGGGGTGGTGGATGCCTTGTGCAGCCTTAAAGTTACACTGATAACTCAACTTCCATGTCTGGTGTACTGTTGGCAAAAGCAGAAACAGACCCTAAACCTTTCGTCTGTTTATTCAAAGACATTTTTCATAGACCGTGAGATCCAGAACCAGAAGTCACCCTGACGGACTGGGTGTGAGGATTCCCACCCGCATCTCAGTTTTGAGGCCCAGGTGCCCACCACAGGCTCAGCAGGCGGAAGCTCTTTCGGCCTGGTGCTTTGCGCTGACTTCTCTGAGGACATCATGTGCTCATCTTCCTTCTGTGCCGCTCCACTGCCCTGAGTTCTGCTTGTAGGAAAGGGAGGCTGGGACCTCTCCCACAGCACCATTTGCAGATTCGGTCCCGAGCAGCGCCACTGACCCAGAGCCTCCCAACAGCCTGGACCACAGATGTTTTCATCCTACAAATGGCTGCAAATCCTGCTCTCAGCCACGCTTCTCTCCAGAGCAATGTGTCCTGCATGGTCACACCATGCACACACCCAGGCCATTTCCAGGGCACATGTCCTTTCCATTCCCCATTGGGCATCTTCCCCTCATCCTTGGGCCTCCTGTGGCCACCCCTTCCAGCTTGCCATCCAAACCTGGGCCAATGACAGGTGCAGCCATCATTCTGACCTGCAAGTCCACACATAATGCTCTGCTCTTCCACCCTTGAATTGCTTCTTGGGTCTCAGAAGCAGCCCTCCCAGCAGATGTCATGGGCTTAGGACAGGCTCTTGGATAAAAATCCCTGAGCGTGGTGTGACCAGAGGGCCACTGGGCACCACAGCATACCCCGTGCTGGTGGGACGTGGCCTTGCTGAGGCGTGAAGATGCACGGGCAGCATCTTCAAGGAGGATACTCTTCCTGAAGGCTTCACCTGGGAACCACGAGAAACACAAAGTAGTGTCTGGGCTGGAGGCGACCCCGATCTGGTCTAGCTGGCTCGGTCTCAGGGATGTAAGGCTGACGGTGGAGCTGGGGCCAGACACTTGGACACAGTTGAGCTGGGAGTGACCCCACAGCTCCACGGTCCACCACAGCCCTGGCAGCCAGTCACACACCGCTATTGCTGGGTGCTGGATGCTGGGTGCCAGACCCCAGGCGCTCACAGTGACCCTGGAGGCTGGTCTTCCTCCACCTGCCAAGGACCCCTGGGCTACTGCAGAGGCTCTTACAGCTGGAAAGTCCTCAATGGACACCCAGTGAAGCCTGAAGCCTTCAGCATCCTCCCAAATGGTCACCCTGCTCCACCAGCCAGTCAGTGCTCAGCCGCCCAGTTGTCACCCAGCTGAGCATAATGTGAACCCTGTCTGTCTCCCCACTACACTACTGCTGGCCTGTCAGCAAGAAACTGGGATCAAACCCAAGGGAGAAAGGGGTCCAGCTCAGCCCTATCCTGCTCAGGCCTCCTGGGGCCCCGACAGATGCTCAGGTATCAGAAGATGCACCCATCCGCCCACCTGCCCACCCACTCCTCTGCACCATGGGCCTCGTGGGCTTTGTGGACACTCACTGCTGGACACACATTCCCACAGCAAGGGCAGTCAATCCAGACAAACTGAGGGGCAGCATTTTAGAAGGCATGGAGTGACTCAAGGTGCAGTGGCGCGCTCAGCTGTCTTGGCTGTGAGCTGAGAGGTCAGCTATGGGACAAAAAGAAGCTGACATTAGGGAAATTATGGGTACCCGAGTGGATGTGCCCCCGGGGGAGGCCTGGAGGAGGTCAGGGAGAGGCCTGTGTCCTAAGAGGACTGGGGTCTCTGATGGGCCTTTGCAGCAGCCAGGTGGTGGGTGGAGGTGCTGGGGAGTGATGGGATTTCCTTTGCATTTTGAAGGTGGAGCAGACAGGTATGCTGAGAGATGGGAAACAGCATGAAGGGCTGCAGAAGTCAGGCATGCCTCCGGGGGCTCCGGGCAGGCTCGCTTGCTGGAAGAAAGCTGACTGGTGCTGAGGCTGCAGGCAGGGCTTGGGGAGGAGAAAGAGGAGGGGCACTGAATGTGAGATGCAAGGGCGAGCCATCCATGCAGGCTGGGCAGGAGGGTTTGGAAAGCGGAGGTCCTGCCTGGATGTGGATCTGAGGCCAAGCCGGGAGCAGAAAGGGCATTCCGGTCCCTTCACTGGAGGTCTGAGTGGGGACAGCTGGACTCCGAGGTCAGGGCAGAGCGGTCCCTCATAGGAGGAACAGGGCACCCTGCACGGAGAGCGCACGGGTGTGGGGGTGGAGGAGGCTTTTGTTCTGCTCTACCCAAGGTTGGGGAGGAGGAGGTCCCAGTTTCTGACAAGTTGTTCCATCCTGATAGGAAGTGCAGCTTCCCGCTGAAGACACAGCTCCAGGCTTGCTGCCCCAACACCTTTGGCCTTTAGGGGGTCTGCACAGCCCGAGGCACTGCCTTTATGAGTAAGGAGTTCTTGGAGCCAGTGTGCCCGCTGCTGCCTCAGGCAACTCGGGAGCTGAGCGCAGCCACCGAGGGGCGCCTAAGCACTGGAAGCCCACCGCTGGGCATCCCAGCCCGCAGGACCCCCGGTCTGTTCCGCCACCCCACCCTCAGCCCCAACCCCTCGCGGTGCTCACCCCCGAGGGAGGCGGTGGCCCGGCCCGCTCCCCCGTCACCGCCCACCCGCGGACCCAGCAGAGGGCGGGAGGGGGCGCGCGAGGTGGGGGTCAGGGGTAAAGCGGCCGTTCGCAGGGGGCTGAGGAGGGTAGGCTGGCGGCGGGTCTACCTGGGGTGGGCGTGCCGAGAGAGTGCCGCGGTGTCTGCGCTCGCGTGCGCGCGGCGGGGGCGGGAAGCCCCGCCCCGGGGCCGCCAGATTAAAGGCCACCCCGGCGGGCTGGGGCCCGAACTGCAGCTCGCACCCGCAGCGCGCTCGGCTACGTGCCGCCCGAGCGAGTGCCGTCCGCCCGGGACGTCCAGCGGCTCCGGCGCAGCGCGGCCCGCTGAGCGGACAGGTCCCCGCGCCATGAGCATTCGGACAGGGCGCTGAGCGGTGGGGGCGATGTCGGGGCGTGGGGCCCCGGGCTCCGGCTGGGGGCTGCGGCTGGCGCTGCTGCTGGCGCTCGGCGTCCTGCCGCGGGCGCGGGGCTTCGAGGAGGAGGCGCACGGCGAGAGCCAGGGCTTCCAGGTGGTCACCTTCAAGTGGCAGCATGTCCAGGACCCGTACATCATCGCGCTGTGGATCCTTGTGGCCAGCGTGGCCAAGATAGGTAAGCGGCCCCGCCGCGACTCGCCCTTTCGCCCGCTCCCCTCGGCGCGGGGCCTGCGGATCCCGCCTGCGCCCTGGGGCAGGGCTGGCCGCCCGCGCTCGCCTTCCGCCGGCCTCTGCTGGCGCGCGTCTTCCCCGCGGCCGGGAGTCGGAACGCCGCGGCCAGCCCCGGGAGTCGGGCCCTGGGCTCGGGCAGGGCGAGGCTCTGGGGCCCGCGAGCCCGGCCGGGCCCGGAGTGGCAGGGCGGGCGCGGCCTCGGCGGGTCTCCGCGCTTGGCCCCGTTGTGCCCCATCCAGGCCGCAGACGTGGCGGCTCCTGGCGCCCTGGGGCTCCCGCAGCCAGGTTTTCTGTCGGGCTTGTCCGCGCTGCTGAACTCGCTAAGAGGCCTTGTCTTTCCGTCAAGCGCCCGAGTGGTATTTTGTTCCCAGGGCAGGCAGAAAACGGTGCCGCTCAAGATTAAACCCAGTGAAGTCCTATTTATAGGAGCGACTTTTCCAATGACTGTTTCTCTTTTAAAAACCCTCGTCTGTCAGATTTCTCTTCTCTTAACTCGCTCCAGTGATCCGTTAGAGTGGGAGCTGCAGATGGCTCCCGGGCAAGGTGTTGGGAAGGTCAGCTTTCTTAAGAGCTTATGAGGACCAAAGTTTCAGCGCCCTGATCATCAGCAGCGCGGGTCTCCCTGGAGGTGGTGGGGACCCGTGGGCGACTTACTAGGTGGGGTCTGCGGACACCCTCCTCCCTCCCCCAAACAGCAGGTGGGCAGTTGCCAGCGGTTTTCGAATGGGGAGGGGCGAGGTGAAGAGGAATGGGCCCTCTGGGGGAGGTCAGGCTTTGGGAGAGAGGGTCAGAGGACTCGCAGGGGGCCTGTAGTTCTTGGACACTGCCTGCTATGTGTTCGGCTGATGCAGGGACCCCTCCCTTTAGGTCCTTGTCTGCCTCTGTCTCTTAAAAGCTCTCTCGATCCCCCAGCCCCCTCCTCTCTCCTCCGTTGGGTGTCTGTTTAGCTCCTTGGCATGCTCACTCTGCCCCCACGGAGGTTTTGGGATGGGGGCTTGAGAGCTGGGAGTGAAATGGACGCATAGATATGGGCCTTGCAGGCTGTCTATGCAGGGCATCACCAACGCTGGCCCACTGGCCACTTTCTGCGGTCATTTGCTAGGCAGCAGCCTGGGGCTCTTCCTTCTGAGTGACCCCTTTCTGCGCCAGAAGGGGGGTCTTTTCCGCTGCCACCTTCTCTTCTGTGAAGCCACCATTAGTATGATGCTGTGTGTATGGGCAGACCCCGCCGTTCCGTCCTGGGGTGCGTGCAAAGCGCGTGTGCACATGCAGCGGGAGCAGCCAGTCCTGGCACATCTGTGTGGAGCCTGGTGCCTAAGCCCAGTGACAGACACCAGGGCACCTGCTGGCCTGGCAGCCCGGGCGGGGAAGCCGCTGGAAGGGTGGCACTGACCCAAGCTTGTTACTCACCCTGGGAGGTCTCCCAAGTGGTCAGGCTCGTCCCGAGAGGGCCTTCCCCAGGGTGGGGCGGCCACCCACTCCAGCCAGCCCCGTCTCGTGGGCAGGGCAGGCCCAGAACGTGATTTCCTGCTGGCACAAGCATTTAAAAAGGCTGCTGTGCGGGGAGTGTGGCCCCACCTAGTGGAGAGGCTCTGGGGTGGGGGGCCCTGCGGACATCATGGCCAGATGGGCTCCCCTAGAGTGCCCCCCGGCCGTGGGCCAGGCCTTGCCCCCTGCCTACACTGTATGGGGAGGCTCATGCCATGCTGGCATCTGGGTCTTGCCCATGGACAGCTGGCACTACAGAGAGACTCCATGTCCCCATCTTAAAAAGCAAGTCAGGACCCTCCCCATGAGCCCCCCTCCTGGCCTGCCCACTCCTGTCTGTGGGAGCTGCTCTGCTGGCCCTGCCCAGGTGCCCTGGTCCTCCTGGTGGCTCACAGGGGCCTCGAGTGACCTCTGTGCCCTCGCTCCACAGGCCGCCTGCCCACCCTGTCCCTGCTCCCAGTGCCCTTGGCTGCCCTTCCTTGCTCACCTTGGGGCCTGATCCTCAGCTGGGCCCTGGGCCTCCCCTGACTGCTCTCCTGGTACAGGCCCCAAGCCCAGCACTTTCCTGGGGGTCCTGAGCTTGTACCCACATGGTGCTGGGGCCTCCACCTCTAGCCCAGGGTTCCCCAAAAGTATGGCTGCCCCCCAGGCACCTCTGAAAGGACGTCTCCCTGGGCCTTGGACTGGGCTGGGCTTTCTCTCAGGCCACCCCCAACCCCCCATCCTCTTGGGTCTCTAGGGCTCAGAACCAAACCCCACCTCAGCATACAAGCCAGACCCACTTGCTCACACTCAGCCCCCAAAACTGAGTCACATGAAACAACCACCTCATCCCAGTGGCCAACATCGTCCAGACCAGACCCACTGCGCCACGCGGAGCAGGGTGCAGGTCCCACCCCATAGCCCAGGCCCCATCCCCATGGTGTGTCCCCAGGCCCAAGGACCCACCCCTGCCCCCCAGAACCCCTGTCCTCCCTGTGTGAAAGCAGAAATCTGACCATGTCAACTCCAGGGGTTCCTCACTGCCCAGCCCACCTCCCTGCCTGCAAGCGGGGGCCCCGCTCACCCACCCTCTGCTGTGAGGCTTCCCCCAGAGCTCCGCACATGCAGTCGGGTCCTGACCGTGGACCCGCCCCCTTGGTGGTCTCCCCGGCCCCAACCCCGGCACCCTGTCCCTGGAGCCCGGCTGAGCTCTCAGCCTTTGTGCACGAAGGAGGGAGACGGGCTCCCCGTGTGCCCCCCCCCCCCGGCCCCACAGTCCAGGCCTCACTCCTCTGAAGTTCTTTGGCCCCTTTCGTCTTTAAAATGGTGAGGGGTAGTCTGGACCCTTTCATCTCGAGTTACAGGAAAGGAAGGGGAGCTAGACTGCTGTGCGTTTCCAGACATTTGTAGAGTGTCTCAAACGTGGCTCTGTTTGTGCTAAAGAAGTCAGATTTCTTCCGGCCTTTGGAACCTGGTTGGGGCAGTAAGATGCAGGGGACCCTGAAACAAGGTGCTGCCTGGCACGAATGCTCTGTGGCAGCTTCTCACGTCAGCAGCTTGGGAAGGGCCAGAGGCAGGTCACAGCCATCAGCAAGGTGGCCACGCGCCTTTGTATAGGTGAGGAGCAGTGCAACCGCTGAGCTCCCAGACCCCACCAGGCCCTGTATCTGGGGCTCAGTGAAAGACTTGCTATGGGCCCCCCATTTGCGTGCATTTGGGGGTCCCCTGCCAGTTTTTGTAGCCCTTCCACAGCACAGGGCAGGGTGGGAGTATTCCCTCCTGCGGGGTCCTGAGCCTGCAGCCACCCACTCAGGTCACTCTGGGCCTTGGACTGGCCTGGGCTTTCTCTCCCTCATCCTGTTCTTTCTTCTCAGGCCTCCCCTGGGGGCTGAAGCCCGGGTCCAGCACCAGATTGTGAGGCTCTGAAGGGCCTTGCTTGGGAGCAGATCCAGGCGGCTTCTGGAGACAGAGCCCTGGAGGTGTCAGAGTGGCCAGGAAGGGTGTTCCTGTAGGAGGAGGGAGATGGGAGAGTCGGAGGCCTGAGGGAGGGCAGCTCAGCTCAGTCCAGCCCAGCCGCTGGAGGACTTTGATCTCCCAAGGGGCTTGGACGGTGGGACTGACTGGATCCATGTCCTCAGACCGTTGCCCTGGCCATAGGGCAGAGGATGGAGCTGGGCTGGGGGTAGTTCCAGGTCAGCTGGGTCCATTTGTTCCCAAGCATTAGTGGGAGGACCCTTCAAGGGACGGCTCTGGTGTCCAGCTGACATCCCAGCAGGCCCCAGGGTGAGGGGTCACCCAGCCAGGTCAGTGAGGGGTCAGTGCTGGGGGAGACCCTGCCGGTGAGGAGCTGAGCCACCCAGACAGAATGGGCTGGAGGTGGCGATGGCGCCTGGCATGGGTGACCCAGTGAGATGCCCAGTGTGGGGACATGCGCTGGAAGTGGAGCTTGGGGTGCTGAGGGGGTGAGACAGGGCACCCCGACTTTAGATGCCTCTGGGAAGTGGTGACACCCCTTTCTGAGCTGGGGTCCTGAGGCGGCAAGCTGAGATTCATCGCAGGGCCAGGTCTTTGCTGTTCTCACACCCTCTGCGGAAAAGAGGGCGCCCCCCAATCCCACCCCACTTGCAAGGAGGGAGAGGCTGTCCCCAATCCCCACAGAAAGGCCCCAGGGGCATCTATGGCTGATGGATTTCAAGGATGGAGGCTGGAGTGGAAGGCGGGTGGTCTCTCCATCCCACCTGCCCTGCTGCAGAATGTCCCCTGGGACCTCCAGGCCCCTCCCTCATTGTCCCTGGGGGCTTTGCAAGCACTCCCCCCCAGTAGGCAGCCTTTCTGTCCACCCCCTGATTATGGAGGAATTGGCCCCTGCCGGGGTCTTTCCTAACCAACAGGCCTGACGCTGACCTGGGCACCTTCTGCGCTCCACAGAGTTAATCCCCAGTTGGCCCACCATGGGAGCACACCCCTCTCTGGTGGGCTGAGGGCTGCCTTAGCCATCTGGACTTTGCAACCTCCAGGCCCCTCTAAGCCCTTGTGGGTCTGGGCAGCAGGATTGCAGTGCAATGCCTCCACTGCCACTGGGCACTCGGCCCACGCCTGGTGTCTCACCCAGGGCTCTCGGGGAGCTTGGGCCACTGGCTGTGTGACCGATCTAGGCCTAATTCATGGACTCTTCCAAGGCATAGCTGCTGGGCACTGGGTGCGTGAGCTGTGTCCCCAGGCTGAGGAAGCCATGGGATGGTGTTTACCTCCTGGGGCTGAAACCAGAAGCTTGTGGTTTTTATTTCATGTGCACAGGTCCTGAGACCAGGAGGCCCTGGCATGCTGCCTGCCCCGTCCCATTCTCCTGTAGGCTCCTAGGCATCTCCACCCGGTCCCTCCGAATCTCCCTTGCCCCCCTTGCAGGAACAGGTGAGGGGGTCTGGGGAATGAGGGTGGCCTAGAGGGCAGGGTGAGCAGGAAGAGTCCCCACCGGACCCCATCCTCCCAAGAACAGTCAAGTCAGGGGTCCCTAGTGGACCCCAGTCCTGATGGAACAGGTGCCAGCAGATGGGCCTGGAGTCAAGACCCATCATCCCAGGTCCAGAACTGAGGAATCTCCCAGAAGTGTCTACAGGAAGGAGGGCTCCATGCTGAAGGTATAAAGTCTCACTTCTCAGGAACTGTCCCTGAGGGAATTAGCCACAGGCTGTAAAACAATCCCCGGGCATCACCATATCCTGAGAAGAGGGGCAAAGGTTGGGAATCGCTGATAGCATCCAGTCCTGCCTGCTCTAGAAGGGACTCCCCAGGGGACTTCCACACGGGCCAACTTCCCGAATGGGAGTCCAGGAGGAGCCCCACGTCGTTCCCCAGACCCTAAGCCCTCTGTGGAGTCTGGACCAGGCCAGCCTGCGTGGTCCGTGTCTCAGGCACAGAGCACTCTGGGGTGTCAGGCCCACCTGCCCTTGCGAGGGCTCCCAAAGAGAGGCTGTGGGTTCCTCTCTGTCCCAGAGGGATGCAGGTGGGTTTTCTTGCCCACCTGCTGGACCCCTGGCAGTGTGAGCTGTGGAGCTGGGGTCTGGTGTGCATTTGAAGTTAGGGTTCCCATCCCTGCACTGTCTCCCCAGGGTCAGAGTCCCTTTCGGCAATCCAGTTTTACCTGGGCTGTACCACAGATAGGTGGGGTCAGGGTCAGCCAGGGTCAGCACTGGCTGTCCCCAGCCTCTGCGGCATGGCCCGCCTTGCATGTGCTTAGAGCGTCTCAGGGAAGGGGCTCCTCTGGCTCTGCCCTGCAACCTGGAGAGTGCCCACGGCTGAGCCCTGCAGCCGGCCACTCTCAGGGCTTAGGGCTCAGGGGCCAGGTCTTGGGCACTAGGTCTTAGGCACATAGTCTGAGCAGGGCCCCCACCCATGTCTGCCCTGGACCCCAGAGTGGATGGTGTCCTGCCTGCCCTGCGGGCACAGCTGGGGTCCCTGTCCTGTGCACGGAGACACTTTGAAGGCACTGTGAGTGTCTGAGCAGCCCCAGGTGGGCCCCCACCCCATGCTGCACCTTTGCTCCCAGCCACTTTCCAAGCTATGTGTTATCTCCTGCCTCTCCTCTATCTCCTCTTCATGCCTTCTCTATCTGCTGTCTGCTCAGTGCAGGGGGACAGGGCGCTGGGTGAGCCTGGGGCCTGCAGTGGCCCCTCCCCACACCAGCCCTGCCTGCAGAGCCCACCAGACATCTCTAGGGTGTGTGCGCTGGGGGCCAGCTGGCCCTTAGTGACAGGGAAGAGGGGGCTGGGGCAGGCTGAGGGGCAGCAGAAGTGTCAGGAGGAGCATGGTAGCCCCCACCCACTGCAGCGGTGGGCCCCTGAGGTTCCAAGTGTAGCTGACTCAACCCCCATGTGCAAGTCACCAGGCCGCTGAGACCCACCCCACTCCTGAGGATGCCCCCTCAGCACCAGCAGCTCCGTGGCCACATTCCTTCCCCGAACTGCCACATGGCCTCCTGTGAGCAGCCTGCCTCTGACACACCCTCAGGGCCAGGCGTTGACTCTCAATGCCCACGTCAGCCCAGTGCCTGCCTGGGGTTCGGGGTGGGGAGCCCACCGCCCCACACAGAGCCCACTGGGGCCGCAGTTCCCCGAGAAGCCTGAAGCGTGCCCCACCACATGCTGAAGTCTGCTGCCCCGTGCCCTGTCCTGTCCCTGGAACCAGGCAAGCAGATCTGCCCGGCTAGCCGCAGGCCTGTATATCCCGGCTCTCTCGCCCTCCTGGGACAGAGCCTGGAACTCATCCCAGGCAGGTCAACCCTCATCTCATCCACAGCTTTTCTGAGCTTGAATGGTCTGGTTTACCTTGTTAACGCAGCCCAGCAGCCGCAGCTCCGGGCCCTGGCGGAGCCCTGCCCGGTATAATAGTCGCATAACAGACACTAATGCCGCTGCGCGCCAGTCACTCCTGCGGGTCCAGAAAAGCAGACCCAGCCTCCCCATGCATCACATGCCCTTGAAGGACAGACAGGTGCAGTCGGGTCCTGTGAACGGCACTCAGGGCCATGGGAAAGATGAGCAGCGAGGCAGAGAGGTGCGAGCCCTGGGGGCATGGGGAAAAGCATTTTCAGGATTGGAACAGCGAGTGCAGAGGCCCTGAGGCAGGTGTGTGTTCGAGGAGGGGAAGAGGAGGCCGGAGGGGCCAGAGAGGGGCAGTGGGGCCATGGGCTTCTGAGCGCATGCGTGCTTGGCCCCACTGAGAGGGATCGAGACTCCGGGGAGGCAGGAGGGCGGCTCAGCCCTGTCACCCATGAGCTAAGCCCACCCCAGGGCGTCTTGTCATGCTGGCACAATCCCTTTGACTTTGTGAAATCCTTACCATAAACATGTCGAAAAACCAGGAAGGACATTACATAATGATAAAGGGGTCAGTCTAACAGGGGGATATAAACATATCAGAAAACCAACCCGTATGTTCTCTAGATCTGATCAGAGGTCAAGGTCACCCAAAGGGGAAAGGCCCGGGAGACGGGCCTGTGAGTGCTGTTTTGGCCTCCACGCCTCCAGCGCCGCAGCAGCGCACAGGATGGGTTGGGGGGAGGGCCCCTGGTAGGCGGTCCTGGCGCCACCCCGCTCTGCCAGGCCCGCCCTGCCTGTTGGGTGGCGTCTGCCCATGCTGACTGCTGGGTACTGCCATGGTCTCTCCAGGCCATGCGAGGCGCCTTCCTCGGCCGGGGGGTCTGCCCTGGACGCACCCACACTGGCCTTGCCTTGCAGCTCGCTGTGTCTTGAATCCGCATCTACAGCACCAGTGTTCATTCATTGGTTCTAGACGGACTGAGAACCTTGTGGTTTGGTGGACACAGAGGGCCGGAGTCCAGGCTCAGGGGTCAGACTGTGGCCAGGGAGTAGGCTTCCCGTCTGGGGAGCACCCAAGATGGACCACAGAGGAAGGGGGGGCTGGGCAGAGCAGGACGGGCTGGAGGGAGATGGCATGATGTGCCAGCCAGAGGGCCGGGTTGCGGTCAGGGGTTTTGGGGTCTTGGTAGGAGGGCGGAGGCTGTGGCCGGCTGAAGGCTGTGGACTTAGCAGGGTGGGGGGGTGGGGCCAAGCAGTCTCCCAGGTGCCCACCCACTGAACGCTCTGCTTCAGGTGCAGAAGCGACCCTGTCAGGCCAGCCAAGTGTGACCTCCAGAAGGGGGTCCTGTGAACACCCCAGGAGACCCAGCCTCTGGGGGCAGGGACAGCCCAGTGTCCTTTCAGGCCAGCACGGTGCTCAGGGAGGGCTGGTGCAGGGCTGCTGGGGGAGGGACAGCTTCTGCTCCTTCCCTTGCCGGGAAGACCAGGAAACCTCTGACACATTCGCCGCCTGCCAAGCCTTCGAACCAAAGTCCAGCCCGTTTTGAGTTCTCAGCTGGGAGGAGGCTTCTTGCAAAGGCAGAATGGGAAAGTTGGGGCTGCCTGTTTCTAGCGGCTTTGGGAACACAACCATCGGCTGGTGGGGGCTGTCCCTTGGATTCAGCAAGCCTTGGTAGCTTGGGCATCTCTGGCCTCAGCCTCTGGGCAGCAGTGGAGAAGTCCGGCGAGACCTGCGGGCTCTGTCCAGTTCAGCGCCGGGGCTGCTTCACGCATGTTGAATCAGAGCTTCTGGTGTGAGGCTGGGGCCAGGACCCAGAGTGGGAGCAGGAGGGAAGGGTGGTCGCTGTCCCAGAGCATGCACCACCCAGCCAGGCATACATGGAGTCCACTGCACCTTTGACGAGCTGAGGACCCTGCAGGGCCTCCCACACCCTGGCTCCTTGTCTCTCACTGCATCTGAGAGGACACGTGGTGGCCTTGTCTGTGGGCAAACTGCTGACGCCTCTGACGCCTCGGCCTCCCCAGCAGGCACATGGCCAGCATCCACCTCCCCTGAGGTGTGGCTGTGAGTGGGCACTCAGGCATACGCACAGATGGCCCTAAGGTGCTTCCCAGGGCCTGATGGACATTCTGTGAATGTGGTGGTCTCCCTGCGTAGCTTCAGCTGTGGTGAGGGATCAGCCCACAACAGTTGAATAAAAACAAAAAAGCCAAGACAGCTGCACAACGGGTTCAGACGCCTGCATCTGAGGAGGGTGGTGGGGAGCCAGGGCCGCGCAGCACCCACCAGGGCAAGTACCAGGGTCCTTCGAGGTCTGATGGGGAGAGGGCACGGCTATGCTCACCACACGCACCTGTTACCTGCCGTCTGCCATCCTCACCTGTCCTGGGGCGGAAATGATTTTGAGACGTATCCTGGCAGGTGTTGCTTTGACCCACTGAGTCCCCAACTGGAGAGGGTGTTTCTCAGATTTGCCCGGGCCAATGAAGGTGGACCTGCAGGTGTACAGGAGGCCCTCAAGCCATAGCTGCTCCTTCCCTTTTGTCCTCGGTGTAAGAGTGCCGGCCTGTGCTGGGTGTCTCCAGGTCAGCGTTACTGGGATGGATGTAGGGGGACATCTGACTGCCACTTAAACATGTAGTGAGTAAATGAACTGGGCTCAGGGTGTGGGTCACCATGTGTGGCAGGTCTAAGCACACATGTCCACGTGCCTCCCCCAAGGCAGCCTACCTTTCTGGGTATAGACTGGTCATGGAGTCAGTTCCAAGTTTCTGAGAAGTCCCCTGGTGTTGAGCATACAGCCTCTGTTGTCAAAATCCTTCACTCATTAACTCAGTAATGCTGAGAACATTCTGATAGCTAAGGCACTCTCAGCCCTGGGCCGATGTAAGCCTTGCGCTGTGCCCTGCATTTCAGGGCCCCAAGGCCCGGGAGGAGCATGTCCAGGCCCAGCCCCCCATCCGGCTGACCCAGGGCCCCCACAGAGGTGTCAGCAGGTGCAGGATGGGCACACCTGGCTAGCGCACGGGGACAAGGACATGCTCTTTTCACCAGACAGAGAAGCCACTCCATATTTTGCCCACCAGCTCGGGGTCAAGAAGCCACCCCCGGGCTATACTCTGGGACCCTCGTCCCAGCCCCCCTGCCCCTGGCACCCCTTAGCTGGAGCAGGGGATGCAGACCTAGGGGGTTTGTCCCTGTACCTCCCCCTCCCTAGGCCCCTACCCAGTGGGCTTTCTGTTTATAATCCTAGCTTTCTCATGATCGCAATATTTGTTTTAGTGTAGATGAGTTGAATGTGATTGGGAAGGTAGCCTAGTGCCAGAAAGTGGAGCGCCTTCACTGGCCAGGTGCTGCATGTTGCTAAGTGTGTTGCGTCCCCACAGCCCTGAACCACCAAGCTGGATCTCAGACCTGATGTGGTGCAGCTGTGGGCTCCCAGGAGTGGATCCAGCTGCCCTGGAGGCCCTGACCCTCCCTCAGGCTTGTGGTGGCTGCCAACAGGCAGGTGCACCGAGGGCAGGCAGCCCTTGAGTTAGGGAGCATATCGTATTCCAGCCCTGCTGCCTGTATAGGCCCACAGGCATGTCTAGCTGTTCTCAGCCTAAACCCGTGGGCTGGGCTCCAGTGCTTAACTGTGGGAAGTTAAAGTTAAACGACAAATCGCCTGCCTTCCCGGGAACAAGGTCCTTCTGCTCCGTGGTGCGCTCCAAGGGGACAGCGTCCGGCGTTCCACCAAGGGAGCAGGGAGGGTCTGTGCTCCTCAGGAAGCCTGGCCCAGCGCTGGCCTCCTGCCCCTCAGAGCCACTCAGACAGCTCGTGAAGGGCGTGTGCGTGCTCTCACTGTCGTCGGGCTCCCTGTCCTGGGAGCCACGTGTCAGGCAGTTTTCAGGGAGACCGTCAAAGCAGGGGGATGGGCAGTGTGTAAGGCTTCTGACCCCTGAGTCCAGGGAGGGGAGTGAGGCCGCTGTGCTCAAAGTAGCCTGTCTCCCCAGGGTAGCTCTCTGTCCCCAGACCCTGCCACTCAGAGCTTGTAGATCTCCACCATGGCAGATGTGTCAGACCCAAAACTCTAAAGGACCAGTGACCTGAAACAAGTACACCTCCAGCCTCAGCCAGGAGGAGACTGTGTGGCCAAGACACAGCACCGGGCGTGCGGCTCTGCAGCCACGGCCCCAGGAAGGCAGTGCCAGCACAGGAGAATCACGATACATAGTTAACCAGGTGGCATGAAATTGCAGGCCGTTTGCATCTGGTTCTCTCTGGATGAACAGCAGCAGGTGTGTTTCTCGGCCTGCCTACCTCCCACTCTCTTGTCCTTAAAATGCCATCACCTCTGCACCTGGCTGGGCCTTCTAAGGGCACATCACAGCATAAAGCCCCCCCACCCCCCACGGCCCAACAAGAGGTGCCTCTAAAAAAGATTAGTAGACTTAATATTTTTAGTAAAATTGTACTGTACAGAATAATTGAGCAGATTGTACAGAGTCCCCCAAACACCCCCTCCCCTGCACAGGTTTCCATTCCTTCACATCTTGCATTGGCATGTTACATTTGTTACAACTGATGGATCAATAGTGATACATTATTAACTGAGGTGCATAGTTTACATTAGGGCTCGGTCGTGGTGGCGCGTCGCGTGGCTTTGGACAAATACGTGATGACACGTGCCCAGCACCCCAGCACCATACAGAGCCTGTTCATCGCCCTGGGAATCCTCTGGGCCTCTCCTGCTCACCTCCCCACCCCTGCCCCACCACCACTGAGCTTACTGTCTCCACAGTTCTGCCTCTTCCAGAATGTCAGACTCGGAATCACCCGGTATTCAGCCTTTTCAGACTGGCTTCTCCCACCAAGTAAAATGCATTCAGGGCTCCTCCGTGGCTTTTCATGGCTTGGTGGTCATTTCTTCTTAGCTCTGAATAAATAACATTCCACTGTGTGGATGGACCAGTTTATTATCCATTCAGCCACTGAAGGACGCTTTGGCTGCTTCCGAGTTCTGTCAGTTATGAATAAACCACTGCAAATATCTGGGGCAAGCTTCCGTGTGGATGTTCACTTTCAGCTCCTTTGGGCAAACACCACGGAGTGCGACTGCTGGACTGTATCGTAAGAATATGTTTAGTTTTGTAAGAAACGAACTGTCTCCCCGAGTGGCGGCACCATCTGCAGTCCTGCCAGAAGTTACAAGAGCTCCCGTTGCTCCACATCCTCTCCCACGCTTGGTGGTGTCGGTGTTCCGGATTTCGGCCATTCTAGCAGGTGTGTAGTGGGATCTGATTGTTGTAATTTGCATTTCCTGATGGCATATGAGGTGGAGCATTTTTCATGTGCTTGTTAGTCATCTGTACATCTTTGGCGAAGAATCTGTTAAGGTCTTTGGCCTGTTTTTAAATTGGCTTGTTTTCTTATTGAGTTTTAGGCATTCTCTGTACATTCTGCATAGCGGTTCTTTATCAGGCAGGTCTTCTGTGAATACTTTCCGCCAGCCTGTGGCTTGACCCCTCACTCTCTGGACATTGTCTTTTGCAGAGCAAAGGTGTTTTTTACTTCAGTGCAGCTCCACTTATTGATTCTTTCTCCCGTGGATCGTGCCTTTGGTGTTGTACCTTAAAAGGCATGACCATCTAGGTCTGCTAGGTTTTCGCCTGTGCTTCTAGGAGTTTCATAGTTTTGCATTTCCCGTTTAGGTCTGTGACCCATTTGAGTTAATGTTGTGAGGGTGTGAGGTCTGTGTCCAGGCTCAGCCCTTTGTGCGTGGACGTCCAGTTGTTTCAGCACAGTTTGTTGAGGACACTGTCTGCTCCATCTTTGCTCCCTTGGGTCTCTCCCGTGGGTTTCTGGGCTCTCTATTCTCTTCCACTGATCTATTTGTCCTCTCTCTCCCCAGCACCACAGCGTCTCAGTTGATTCCTGTGGCTTTATAGTGAGTCCTGAAGGCGGGAGGTGGGCACCCTGCAACTTGGTTCTCCGTCAGTATTACCGTGGCGGCTCTGTGTCTGTCTTTTGCTTCTCCAAATGAACTTTAGAGCAGGTGGTCAATATCCACTTAACTTTCTGGGATTTTTTTGTTGTTGTTGGGATTGCATTGTACCCGTGGATCAAGTTGGGAAGAACTGACATCTTGGCCACGTGGAGCCTTCCTATCCATGAGCATGGACTAGCTCTCCATTTATTTAGACCTTTGATTTCTTTCAACCAAGTTCAGAAGTTTCCTCAAATAAGACCTGTGCATATTTTGTTAGGTTTATACTTAGGCGGGTTTTTTGGGTGGTAATGTAAATGGTATTGTACTTTAAATTTCAAATTCCAATGCTCATGACGGCTGTATAGGAAAACGACTGACTCTGCATATCCTGCAGGCTTGCTGCCATCACTGATTAGTTCAGGAGATTTTAGTTGGTTCTTTGGGATTTTCTACCCAGACGATCTTGCTGTTTGGGACTGAGTCTTGCCCTTGCCCCTCCCTGTCCTGCAAGGTTGGCATGCTGGCTTTGCTGGCATATGTTGGGCAGTTCAGGCTGTCTTGGCCGGGACCTTACGTGTGGGAGGGCAAGGCAGGAGGAAGGCACTGGGGTGTGAGCTCATCAGATGTGGGGCTCCGGCCCGGGGAGACAACATGGGAACCCGCCCCCACATGCTTGCTCTCCAAGTTCTGGCGTTTTCTACCAAAAGTCCACTGCTGTGCATTGTGACTAGATGAACCATCTCCGTAGCCGTGTGGTCACCTGTCCATTTCCTGTGCAACTTTTTGTTTTACCTGAAGTTAATGATTAGTTGCTGTTGGAACATTATTTAAATAATCTGCCCCAAATTCCCAGCAGGCTGCCACACTCTGCCATGTGCTCAAGCACGCAGGTGTTCTCTCATTTTCTCTGTGAGATGTAAAGTCCCCCTGGGCTCCCCACTTCCCGTCACCCTCTCCCCTTCTTGGGTGCCCCGCCCCTCGCACTGCATGCCTCTGTCGGGGAGCCCCACTGTTCTCTGGCGTCAGCCACCAAAAGCGGCTTTTCACCCTCTTCCTTTCGGGTATGGCTGTGCCCAAACACGGAGAGCAGCCGCCGGCCACCCGAAAGGACCCCGACTGGGTCTGCGCCGGGATGGCTGAGGACAGTGAGGCAGTGAGGCACCACCGCAGCCCCTCCAGTGGGCGCAGAGGCCTCCAAAGCATCCCTCTTCCTGGTTCTCTGACTCCTGTGCTCAGTAATGATGTGCCTTGGGGGGCAGCCAACTCTGTGCGAAGCACCAGCCCTTTGTTGTGGACGGGTCTGGGTCCCCCCCACATTCCTCCTCGCTCCTCCTGCATGCCCCCTGACCGCTGGCTGCTGAGCTAGCCTCTCCCCTTGAATCTTCTCTCCTGCCTCTCACATCTTCGTCTTTCTGCTCTCTTCTGAGTGAGTTATTTAACTTCATCTTCTGACTCTTGAATTAAAAACCTGCTGCTCTCATATGTTCTCATACTGCTAACAAGAAGCCTTTAAATCTCCGAGTGACTCCCTTGTCAAGGGCAGAGCATCTTCTCTCACCCGTGGGCTGGTGGTTGAGGCTTCCGTGCCCACCTCCCACACTCAGCAAATCTGGTCCAGGTATGTGGGATCAGGATGTCCCCGCCGCCCAGGGAGCTGGTGGGCTGTAGAGAGCAGGGAGACCCCTCTGTCCTATTGGCCTGGCCCAAAAACTCAATTAGAGAAAATAAATGACCCCTGACCCCCTTTGTTTTCATCGGGTGGGAAGCTAAGGTGTGTGCCTTGCTGGGACCAGACTGTGTCTACGCAGCATCCCAGGAAGCTCTGGACGACAGTCTTACCACGATAACTTGCCACAAAGTGGCAAGACAGGACCTCAACAGACACCTTCAACTGTGTGGAAACTAGGACTCCTGACCCTTCCCAGAGGGGCGGCAGCTCCCAGCCGGGCTGCTCCACAGGGCATGCCCTTTGCCCCTGACTGTCTTGCATTTGGGGTGCGCGGTGGGGCCCGGGAGGTAGACACGTCCATGTGAGGGCTTGCTGTGCCATTTGCCCCAGAAATGGTTTACATGCCCCAGTGCAGCTTTCCTGGAGGCCCGGTGCCCGCGCAGGGGCCTACCGGTGGCAGTTGTCTCACTGTTGTCCCACTGGGAGCCTTTGTCTCCTGGCAGTGCTGCCTTGACACCAAACATCAGTAGTCCACCTCACTTCCTGCTCTGTGTCCAAGCGGTGCCCAAAGTCCTGGCTTCAGGGGACAGGGCTAGGAGCGCTCTGATAGTGGTGACCGTGGCAACAGGGCAGCCACAGAGCAGGTGCGGGCTTGGCTTACGATGCCTCAGGACCTTGCCCACACATTTCGTCTGCATGAAAGATGTCCTTAGAGGAAATGGCCTGCTGGAATTTTTCACACAAAGGTGTAAAGGTCGATGGGATCTGAGTGTGGTCACCTACAGGGAACGGCAGCAAAGTCCTGGTAGCCTTTCTGAGGGCCCCACGTCCCCCCGGCCCTACCCCAAGGTGAAGTGTGTTTGTATTTTGGCCTCGGTAGATTTTACAATGAATTGGATCATTACCAGCAATCTCCAGACTCCAGCCGATCACCAGCCCCACTGAGCTTGAGATTTTCCTCCCCCCTCACATGGCTTCCAGTGATATAATTAGCTTTTTGTGTTCTTGGACCTTGAAACTTTAAAGAGAATGCCTTTTCTGGTTTGTCTTATTCTGAGGGTTGCCAGGCTTCAGCTTCCTCGTCGCCAGCGGAGTGATGGAGCGCATGCTGCCGCCCGGCCCTTCCGGTCTGTGCCGAGTGGCAGAGGTGCTGGCGTCTGTGTGCGCCTTCACTTCTCCCTGCCGTCTTGTCTTTGCTGATGTGCCTGTCACGGCCGAGCTCAGCCCCTTTCTTTGTTGGTCGGGGTCTCAGGGCCCTCCTGCAGCCGCCCCAGCCACCGTGCCCTGGGTGCCACCCCCACCAAATCGGCGCCCCATCCGTAGGGTCCGCAGGGCTCTGCTCAGGGCCTCCCGCAGCTCTCCCCCCGCCTCGCCTCTGGCCTGGAGCTTTTAGGAACCTCCCCATGCCCGCATTCACTTGCCCTGGATGCTCGGCTTCCTCCCGCCTGTTCCAGCCACGTAAACATAGAGTGATAGAAACCATCCAATCTGAAGAACTTCAAATCCATACGTGTTTATCTTTCACCAAGTTGGGGACATTTTTGGCCATGGTTTCTTCATATTTTTTCCTATCCCATCCTCTGTCCCCGCCTTCTGGGACTCCAGTTGCACATATGCTGGGCCTTTCACTGTCGTCACAATGGCCACTGAGGCTCTGCTCACTTTCTTATCATTATTGTCTTCCAGGTGAGATGGTTTCTACTGAACTGTCATAAAGTTCACTATATCTCCCATCATCTGTATCTGCTGTTAGGCCTATCCATTGCATTTTTTAGTTTAGATATTGAAATCTTCGATTCTAGAATTTCCATTTGGTTCTTTCAGATGTGTTCTATTTCAGGGGTCAGCAGCCTACTGCCCACAGGCTGGCCCCCTGTTGTGGCTGTTCTCAGGCTGGAGTAGCAGAACTCAGTAGTCAGCTGCAAAATAAACCTATAGACCACAAGCCTAAACCACTTAACTCTCTGTCTCTTTTAGAAAAAAGTTGCCCTCTCTGTCCTATTTGGCTGCTGCGATTTATTATTGGTTAATTCATTACAAGCATATTTCCCTTCACATCCCTGAGCATAGCTGTAATAGCTGTTTTTAAATCCTTGTCTGCTAATTCTGACATCTGGGTCATCTTGAGATCTCCACTGATTCGCGAAACCCATTTTCCTGCTGCTTCATGTGTCTGCCGGTTCTGGATTTTCTCCAGGACACTGGGACTGATACATGGTAGAAACTCCATACACGTTCCTCCAGAGAGCACGGAATTCTGTGGGGACAGCAGCTGAAAGCTCTGGAGCATTAGCGTCTGTTGGCAGCTCGGCACCTGCCTCTGTCCCGTGTACCTTGAGGACCAGCCAGTGGTTTGGGGAGAGTTTTGGTACTGCGCTCCCCTTTCTCTGCTGCAGTGACCACCTGGTCTCTGTGCTCCGATCTTTCAATCCAGCAAGATCACAGGCCTCTGTTTGAGGAAAGCTGTGAGGACAGGGTGATTGCTCGTGCTGCTCTCTCCCTAGAAGTCTGAACCCCTTCGTCCTCCTTTGGGTCTCCCTACTGTGTCTTAAGTTGTTGTCTGTCATTTTTTTCCCCAGAGTTTATAGTTGTTACCTGGGGGACAGTTGGTACAGCCATCAGGCGTGATTGTCGTAAATCCTTCTCTCAAATTTTTAAGTCAGAACCATTCTGAAATCAGAAGAAATCAAAGCTTAAAATGTGTAATCTTTTGTACTTGGAGTTCTTTAGGAGCAAACTGACCCAGAGGGAGAAGACTGGAGAGAAGCGCAGTGAGGGGGCCTGTGCTCCGGCCCCCGTGGGCCCACCACCAGCCCAGGCGTTCCCTCGGGGGCTCACTCGGCAACTATTAATGTGTGGAGTCCTGTATGATATCATCAGTAACAGCGGTGTGGCCGCTGCCCGCCCTGTGAAGGCCGGCGTCCAGGGCACACACCCCGCATGCGGGAGGAGGGGTTCATTTCGAATAAAGTGCTTCTTGGGCATGGAGATGGCCAGGACACCCTGCAGCCCGGCCTTCCTTGGGCCTCATGTTTGCTGTCCACAATGGCTCTGAACCGGAGAATCCGTGACTTCCCTGGGAGGCTGGTAACCATTTTCATTTTTTGACTTAAAAATTGACAGTTTGCTTGAGTTTTATAAACATAGAATGTCCAAAACATTCTGTAGTTTGTGGGCAGAAGGGCTGCATGACCCCTGAAGCCCTGCATGTGCGGCACAGGACCTGAGGTCGGGGGCAGGCCTCGCTCCATCTGACAGGGACCTCCAGGCTCTCGTCTGGAACAGTCTCGCAAGCAGGAGGTGTGGGGTCATTTAGATAATGTTTGCGGACACTATAAATATCTTTACCTCAAGTCCTGGGCTGGGCAGCTGGCACATTTACTGCTAGTCACAAGTGAGCCCAGGTCAGAGGGAGAGAGGGTCTCCCCCTCCCCTCACGGACAGGTGGAAGGAGAAGCCAGAACTGGACCCTGTCCCAGAGGAGTGCCTGGGGGACCCTATAAATGCCTTGTCTGTAGAGAATGCTGTACAGTTAGTGCTGGGGACCCACACACACGTATGCCCGAGTGTCTGTGCCTGTCTGTGTGTGTGTATCTTTGTGTCTGTGCCTGCAAGCGTGTGTGTGTTCCTGAGCATGTGACATTTCTGGCCGACACTTGCCCAGCTGGTCCTACTATGCAGTGCGGGTCCCTCTTGCCGTCCCTCCTGCCCAGCTGGTCCTACTATGCACTGCGGGTCCCCAGTGCCGTCCCTCCCTTTCTCTGGAAAGGCTGTGGCTGAAGGTCTGGCCGCCTGTCAGGCAGGGTTTAATGTACCCGGCTCCTCTGTGTTAAAGTAAAACCAGAGGATTTACTGTGCTGGCCATTTGCATGGACTCAGCTGAATCTCACTGAGAGGTCTCTGGAGGCGGTGGCCATGCAGAACCTGACCTGAGGCCCCAGGTCCTGGCTGTGTTCTGAGGGGGCGTGACGCTTGTCAGTGATGGCCCCCCTGAGCCCCCGGCATTGCTTGGTCCAGGACCCACTCCAGAAATGGCCGGCTGGCTGGCCAGCGCCTCCTGACCTTCAACACCGATCAGAGGGTTTGTAATTAGAACTAAAAGTGTGTGTTCCCCAGTCGTTACCATCCTGCAGCCACGCCATTTGTGCTTAATTGGCTGTGACCCTCCAGACCTCAGGAGTGAGTTAACTGTGGGTCTGGAAGCCACTTCATCAACATCCCCACAGCAGGGGCTCCAGACCTGGCCTCAGCCGGCACCTCTGTGGCCTCTGCGTTCTCGGTGCCCCCAGTCTTGTCCTCTGCACAGACCCCGCCCTGTCTCCTACTGTCCTTGTTGCTCTCCGTCCTAGGAGTCTGTGCTGTGTGTCTCCTGCAGCAGGACCTCAAATATTTGCTGACTCGTTTACACGGGTAAGCCGCAGCCGGCAGAGCCCAGCTCACAATGCTCCAGCTCACTCTGCCCTTCCATGCAAGACATGCAAATCAACAGCCAGCTCTGATGTGTGCTTTCCTCTGTGCTGAGAGACCCTCTGCCCGTTCAACTTAAAGGGTTGGGCTTTTCCTAGGAAATGCATGGATCTTTGATGCAGAAGGTCGCATCACTTCCCAAGGTCGTGGCCACCCTGCTGCATGTAGCCGTAGGACCCTGGGTTGCCCTCTATGTCTGTGGTCCAGACTCTGAGACAGGCCAGACGTTGTGGCCCCAGAGCGTGGGTCCTGAGGAGGGGCTCAGACCTGCCTTGTGGACCGTATGTCTTTGGGGGTAAAGAAAACAAAGGTTGGGAGAGAAAGATCTCCCCACACTGTATGGACTGAGGCGCTGAGTTTTCTGGCACTCAGTGGCAAGCAGCAGGCGGGAAGCCTGCTCCCCCCACACGCCCTCCCCAGAAGTCAGGCAGCCCTGGGTGGCGGGACCCAGCTGGTAGGGAGGCTGCTGCAGGGGCCTCTCTGACCCCTGGGACGGGGCTGCAGGCCGCAGATGATGCACTGGCAGGAAGAAGGCCGCTGGTCTTGCCTCCTCCCACCCCGGTACGTGGTGACTTTCAGGGTGACCCTGCCCTGTGCCCATTACTGCCCCATCCCAACGATGGGGCCACAGCGGGATGGAGGGCGGCAGCCCCTGCCTGGGCCGCACCCGGTTCTGGCCAGTGGGCCCGCCACCAGCCGCACGCAGCAGGAGGTGGCTGCCGTAGGGCTCTTGGGGCAGGGGCTGGGTTGGCCTGAACGCCCATTATGCACTTAATTGGTGAACCACCAGCAAACTGCCACTAAAGTCCACGAGTCTTTGGCTTGATAAGCTCATTACAATGCGCACTGCCATCTCGGGGGGCACAGGGCTGCCCTTGGGCCTGGCCATCCTGTGCTGGCCGGACTCGCTCACAAAGAGCCCCAATCCTCCGGAGCCCTGAGCTCGGGTGGCTGCCTCCTCGCACCCCAGCCCAGTCGTCAGAGGCCGTTTGCCCAGGTGGGCTGGGCTGCGGGACGAGCACAGGGGCCGGGGCTGGGCTGCTCACCTGACGCAGGCGGAAGTGCGGAATGAGGGCCCAGGAGGCCCCCGCCGCCCGCCAGGAGCGCTCCAACCGCAGGGGGAGGACAGCAACACCCAATCCCAGAACTGGGTCCAGAGAACATACATGGACCACGGGCCTCACACCAGGTGGTGGCCCCACAGTGCAGCCCCCACCTTGGAGTGCAGACAACGCGGCCCCATTATACGGACGTGATGGAAGAAAACACCTGGGTGGACACACCAACCCTGGGAGACAGGCTGGACCCCACCTGGGACAAAATGTTGCTCAAGAAATGGAAAAATCCCATGAGCTTTTCCTCTCAGAAGGGGGTTGGAACACAGCTCAGTGGAGGTTTGCGTGGGGACGGTGAGGTGGGGACAGAGGAGGGTTTTCAGAACTAAGGAGATGGGTGAGGGACCAGCACAAATGTCAGGTATGAGGAAGGAGCTGGAAGCAGTGCATGGGCTTGCCCAGAGCTCATGGGACAGAAAGGCCTGTGAGGGTTCCGGGACTCAGAGGAGGATGGTGCCAGGTGAGCAGGAGGCAACCGACGTGGGGGAGCTGTGGGCCAGGAGGGGAGAGCACCGCCTTCAAGTGAACGTGACTCCCGGCATGCGTGTGCGGGCCTGGGCATGCCCGCGCCAGGCACCATGTCACGGGGGGCAAGCCCACAGGAAGCTGCGTGCTGCCTGGGCACTGCATGGACCACAGTGGATGTCAGCTGCTGGTGCACACTCAGACAAAAACAGCCGAGCTGGGTTTGGTGGGCAGCGGGCGCCATGGGGCGCGAGGGAGCAGAAATGGAGGAGGGACAGGCTGCAAGGACCCCTTGTCAGGGAAAGGCGGGAGTGTGAAGATGGGCCCTGGCTACAGGGATGAAACGTCCTTCCCACAACCGGACAGGAGACAACTCAGTAAGCGGGGCCCTGTGCAGTGATGTAAGTGAGCGAGAGCCAGGCTGGTGCGGCCCCTCCCTCCAGGCCCCACTCTGGGTGGTGGGCCGCAGCCTGTGTGGCACCCGCGGCTAGCGAGCCTGAGGCTGGGACACGCGCTGTGGGTCCCTGCAGACATCTGTGCAGTGAGATGGCAGAGAGAAGAGATGGATAGGTGCCGCCCAAGGAGAAGGTGCCACAGCCCAGCAAGGGGGCGCATGGCCCATGTGTGTGGACGGCGGCTGAGATGCCCAGACCTGAGGGGCTTTGGGAGCGGACCCCTTGTGGGGGGACTTTCTCTGGGAGTGGTCAGGCCCTTTGGTTTCACGACTATTTTAAAACGTTTTTTTCATTATGACTTCAATGAAATTCAAGTAAACTTAAACTGAGTGTTAACGTTTAGTAGAAAAGGATGAGGAATGGCTTCTTTAAGGAGAACACAAAGCTCAGAAGCCACAAAACAAACAACCAATAAATGTGATAAATAGGTGTTTGCACGTAGCAAAACCACATAAAGAACGGGAAATACCTGTGAGGAGCTACATGTTGAGAAGTAAGGGCTTGATAACCTGGTGGAGAGGGGCACCTGTGGTGGAAAACAGTTCACAGAAGAGGCAGGAAAAGATGCTCAAGCCTCACCCAGGCTGGGAGGGAGTCGGATCGGCTCTTCCAGGAGATGCAGCTGCTCCCGTGCCTGGGATGAGGGCCAGGGGTGCCCATGGGCAGGTGTGACATTCCTCAGCTTCCAAGTGCACACACTCCCACCCTTCACACAGGTACTTGTGATGGGCAGAGACTGGGACTCTGCTGCCGAGCCACACACGCACACACGTGTTTCCTTCTTAGTAACAAGTTGAAATACTTTTTCTGTGGATTTTCAGGCCTTGCTGTGAGCAAGAGCTTGTGGTCTGAAGTCAGCCTCTGCCTCATCCACTGTGTTCTAAATTAGTAAGATTGACTAGCAACCAGCTGCTGTAGAGGAATGTGCAGAGAGCTGGGTGCGTGTCCGCGCAGTCGGGGTGCCTGAGTGCAAAGAGTTGATGCTCTTTTCAGAGCTAAGCCTTTTCCGGGCCCCTTTGGCCCGCTAGCCCCATGGCCATCAAAGGTCGATTCACAGTGATGGGGGTCTGTGGCAAATTGCTAATTTGGGGAGGGACTGTAGGAAGTACTGAGCCCCCAGCCCCAGCCAGCACTGGGCCAGCCCTCCGCAGGGGCCCTTCTGCAGTTCAGAGGTCACACAGGGCTCCGGAGCCTGACCTGGGCCTTGTGACCCACGGTGCTCACCTCACAGGACACACTGCCTTTGGTCAGTGGTTCTGTCTCCCAAGAGATCCCCAGGCAGCCTGTGCCCCATTGCCTGCGACCTTCCCTGGGCAAGTGCCGTCATGTGACCACAACAGGCATCACAGAGGGACCATAACCAGGACTTCAAGAAAGGCAGAAAACAGCACAGGGAGCGGAGCCCCCGAGGGGGGTGCCCCGCACAGCTTGCTTGGGGCTGACTGGGAGTTCCTGAGGGCAGGAGAGGACACTGCATCCACCCCAGAGAAAAGGGCACCCTTGCCAATGGCCCCGCAGGATGGAGATACGCGGGGGTCAGCCACCACCCCAAGGGTAGCGCCGTGGGGAGCCGCAGGTGCAGGTTCATGTGCCCCAGGCCTTCTGTGACATCACTTAGGTGGGGTGCAGGGTCCACCAGGAGGACCCTGCAGTCTGACTCCTGAGGGGCCTTTGGGGCTGTCCAGTTGCAGATTCCTAGGCTGGCCCAGGACCTGCAGGGCTCTGGTGCTGGGCCGTGAGCTGGGGAGCACGGCCTCAGGTCCCCTTCCTCAGCCTGGGGGCCCCACGTCACACGCAGACGTGCGTCCTTCTCCGCCCTTACAGGCAGCCAGCCCTGAGTCCCCGGATCTGGGGGCTCTCGGGTGCTGCCATGTGTGCGCAGAGCCAGTGGGGGGGCCGCTGGACGCTTGCCCCTTTTTCCCACATCACAGCATCTCCAAGCTTGGAGCACACCCCAGAGGTACATAAGCCTGTAAACCTCAGCGAGGCAAACCCTCTGGGTGCTTTCCTGCTGACGAGCCCTGAGGACTTCCAGCGAATGGGCCTCCCTCATTCCGCTGGCTGCCACACTCTTGTGCCATTTGTCACACGAGCCCCTGCGTGGCTGGATTATCCCCAGTCACGCTTCTCCACCTGGGTAGGCCTCCGTCCACCAGCCTCCTGGAGGCCCCACTCAGGGAGCAGAGATGCTGCTCCACCTGACATGTGAAAACTTTCAGAGAAAATCAGAAGCATGATGGGAATGCAAGATGCGCAGCCGGCAGCCAGGGAGTGGGGGCCAGTGGGCCCTCAGTTCCCAGAAGCATCCGCCCATTCGGCCTCTGCCCTGAACGCTGCTGACTCTATGCCAGGCTCGGAGCGGGCCGCGGGCCCTGTGCAGGCAGCCTGGTCAGGGAGGCTGTCCTGAGGCTTCTCAGCCAGACTTGGAGAGAACAGCCCCTAGGCAGAGAATGACCACGACGTGCAGCGTCCTTCAGGGACCCCTCAAGAGCCAGCACACAGCACCCCCAGGCCCACAGGCACAGCAAGGAGGCAGACATCAGCCCACCCTCCCTCCTCTCAAGGAGCGGTTGCAGGTCAGCTGCAACCCCTGTGTGCTGGGCCCTCCCTGCACCCCTGCCCTGCCTGGAGGCAGGGTCTCCGTGGGGCCTGGGCACCTCAGCAGAGACCCTCCTGTGACTTCAGACCCCTTAGCCAGCAGGACTCTGTGGTCGGAAAGGTAACCATCCCAAACTGGCTTAGGCTGCAGGCATCCAGCCTCCTGTCAACACTCCCAGCTTTGCAATCAGGCTTGGTAGGCATTGGGAC
Source organism: Smutsia gigantea (assembly GCA_032199065.1). Lineage (NCBI taxonomy): Eukaryota > Metazoa > Chordata > Mammalia > Pholidota > Manidae > Smutsia > Smutsia gigantea. The sequence continues at coordinate 69,277 of JAVSCE010013202.1, read as the reverse complement.
CCTTTTTCCTAAGTCTTAAGCTAGAACAAAGGAGAAGGGGCCCCACTAGGTCTATGGGGCAGAGCCGGGCAGAGGGAAATCAAAGCGCATCTGGGCTGCGGGCAGGGAGCGGGCATGGCCCGGCAGAAAGAGTTGGGGTGGTGCTGGGCCTTGGCCACTGGAGGGACGAGGGACAGAGTGGGCCACATGGGGCATGGTGCCCTGTGCTCTGCCCTTCCAGTGTGGCCTATCGTCCTCCAGCCTGATCCACCATGGGGGTCTGTCTGCCCCTACCCCCACCCACCAGCCTTTGAGGCTGCTGAGGAAAGGGAGGGGCCACTCCCTGGCTGGAGGTGGAGAGGCCTCTGCGGAGGGTGTCTCGAGGCCAGGTCGAGGGGCAGTGGTCCACGTGGCTGGCAAGCATCCACGTGGGCCTGGCTTCCTGGCCCATCTGACCCTGTGGAGGCTGGCCTCCGTGCCCTCAGGGCTGCCATAAACCCCCAGAGGCAGTGGCTGGCAGCCCCCCTCCCAGTTGTGAACAGGGAAGCCTGGCAGGCAGGCCACCCGCTTGCTGGCAGAGCCCAGTGCTGCCCAGGGAGCAGGGACCCTCAGCCTCAGCACCCACAGCCTACCAGCTTTGGGGGGCCCAGGGCTCCCACCGTGTGCCATGCAGGTGGGACCACCTGGCTGGGCCACTTCCCCCAGAGCCTCGCCGGGCAGTGTCTCAGGTCCCTGACACCCTTCTCCCTGCCCTGAAGCTCTGTGCCTGACTGACCCCTCGGTCCCCTGCAGGCTTCCACCTGTCCCACAAGGTCACCAGCGTGGTCCCCGAGAGCGCCCTGCTCATCGTGCTGGGCCTGGTGCTGGGCGGCATCGTCTGGGCGGCCGACCACATCGCCTCCTTCAGCCTCACGCCCACCGTGTTCTTCTTCTACCTGCTGCCGCCCATCGTGCTGGATGCTGGCTACTTCATGCCCAACCGGCTCTTCTTCGGCAACCTGGGCACCATCTTGCTGTACGCCGTCATTGGCACCGTGTGGAATGCAGCCACCACTGGCTTGTCCCTGTACGGCATCTTCCTCAGTGGCCTGATGGGTGAGTGGGTGCCACCAGCCCCTGGGCCACCCTGGGCGGGTACCATGGAGGCCGGCCCTGAGGGGCAGGCTCCCAACAGCCCCACTTAAGGAAGCCTAAGATGCAGACTGTGGACCCAAATGGGTTAAATTGAGGGTCGGCTGGAAAGGTCACGGAGGCCCACTCAGCAGGGGCTGCGTGCTGCCTCTCGGGCCTGCGGACTTAACTCCGCCATTGGTCACCACCAGGGAAGTGACGCCTTCCCAAGCCCAGCCTCAGCCCCCGACGCTTCCCTGAGGAGCCGGCCCCATAGGGACGGCGGGATGGGCCGTTTTCCATCTGACTGGAGGAAGAGCCTTCCACAGCCCTCACCGTGCGGATCAGGGCCTTGAAATCTTAAAGATGAAGGAGGCACATTGAGAAAGAGGGGCCGAAGTCCCCACCCGGCATAGCCACCCCACCTGGCACATGTCACCTTTGACCTTACCCCCCGGGGAGCATGGCTGACACCTTGAGCCCCTGCCGCCGTCCAGCGCCACCAGGCGCAGCCCAGAGAAGCCCATTGAAGGCGGCCTGGCAGCCTTACACATGTGTAAGCCGCAGGACTGCATTTGCTGGAGATGCCTTAGTAGGTGGGACATGCCTAAGGTAACTCTAGGGGAGAGTCTCAGATTCAGAACAAGGACTCCTGCCGCTTGAAGGGCTGCAGCCCTCCGGACTCAGCTGGTCAGGGCCAGACATCAGCTGTCATGGAGCAGAGCTGCCCTCAGGGGCCACTGGGTCTGTCCTGGTTCCAGACGCCTGGAGCTGGGAGCTGCGGAGGCCAGGGACTGATCTGTGAGGGCCAGCAGCTCGGCTCTGAGGTGCAGGTCAAGGCCAGGGGCACCCCTCCGACACGAGCCTCCCTGGGGACAGGTCCTACAGAAGCTTCAGCGTTGGAGAGGCCCCCTCAGGTGGGGGTGGCTGAGGCTGTTGTCTGGCGTGGAGAGGGTCCTGGCGGCCATGAGCCCACCATCCAGTTCCCACTGTTGGTGGACTCTCCTGCCAGGGAGGAGGGCAGGCTGCTCCTAGCCCCGGGCCGTCCCCTGCTCAGAGTAGCTGGCTCCTGGAACGTCCCAGTGGGTCTGCAGGTCCTCAGGAGTGAGAGACTGACATGCAGGAGGCTTGCAAAGTTTGACCTCCAAGGTGACCGTGCATCTGGGACCCTGGTGGCTAGATCCAGGAAGGAGCGTGAGCTCACGTCTGCTTCACCAACAGCATTAGGGTGGAAGACCTAAACCTACGATTCCCATGAGTTTAAAATGACAAGGACATTTAAAACTCATTGGAAACTGTCTCTTTGACCACTTGGGGCCCTGGTGCCAGGCTGCGGGCGAAAGGGCTCACAGGAAACTCCCTCGGGGGCACATCCCCCAGCACAGAAGCTTTTCCCAGGGATCCTGCCCACGTGGCACGTCCTGAGGGAGAGCGGGCTCCTGCGGAAGCTGCATCCAGGCCTCCCACGCTCCCAGCCTCGCTCCCCTTCCCCCGGTGGGTCTCTCCCTCTCATCCTGTGGGGATCTGGAACCTCAGATAAATCTGGAGGGATTTCGGAGGGTGAAGGTGCATATCTAGTGCCACCTCCCCTGGGGGGCTGAGGCCCACTGGGCAGGGCCACTGGGCCCAAGGAGGCAGGCCTGTCCCCTCCCCTCCGATCAGGCGGGGCCCGGTTGCTCCTATCTGGGTTGAGATGGCTTCGGGGAGGCCCCCTGCCCTACCCCATCACCTTCCCAGCATGTGCACCATCTTCTGCACCCAGGTTGCCCCAGCTGCAGGCCCCCTGGAGTCCGATTCCATGCTGTGCATGGCCAGGCCGCTGGGCCTCTCATCCCCCTGCAGTCCCTAGTGGGCCAGCCAGGAGGAGACACTCAGGCTTAGGGGCACAAAGAAGAGAACCAGGGGGGTCAGTCTCCTGCAGACAGGCTGGGGCTCCCTGCTGTGGGAAATGCTCACCTGGCCCAGGTGACCCTGTCATGGTCTGGTCCCTCTGACTCTGGAGGCCTTGCCCCTACCGCTGTCCTCTCCTCGCTGCCCTTCACTCCTGGCTGTTTCAACTAGATGTCGTCAGCTGTTCCTTGTGTGCCCGCCCTGGTCGCACTGCTGAGCCCACAGTTGAGCAGAGCAGGGGCCTTAGGTTTAGGTGCACGTATGCATCCCCGGTCCTGATTGCCCTGAGAGGACCAGGGCGAGGGGCAGGCAGCCTGACCCAGGTCCCCACGAGCCAACCCCAGATGGAAGAGAACCAGGGTCCCCACCCAGGGCCTTCCAGCCCAGCGGTCACCAGGAAGGCTCCCCATGAAGGCTGCGGGGAGGCCCTGCCTGGCCCCCCAAGCCGCCAGCCCCCAAGGCCATCCCGCCACAGCTCTGCTTGTCTCGCAGGCGACCTGAAGGTCGGGCTGCTGGACTTCCTGCTGTTCGGCAGCCTGATCGCTGCCGTGGACCCAGTGGCTGTCCTGGCTGTGTTTGAGGAGGTCCACGTCAACGAGGTCCTGTTCATCATTGTCTTTGGGGAGTCGCTGCTGAACGATGCTGTCACAGTGGTGAGTCTGGGACCTGCCCAGCATCTCAGCACTGCTAGGGGCGGGAAGGTCTTGTGAATAATGCCCACCTGGCCCAGGTGACGCTGTCATGGACTGGTCCTCTGACACTGGAGGCCTTATCCCTACCGCTGGCCGCTCCTCGCTGCCCTTCACTCCTGGCTGTTTCAACTAGATGTCGTCAGCTGTTCCTTGTGCGCCCGCCCTGGACGCACTGCTGAGCCCACGGTCGAGCAGAGCAGGGGCCTTAGGTTTAGGTGCACGTGTGCAGCCCCGATCCTGATTGCCCTGAGAGGACCAGTAAAGGAGCAGTCTCACCAGAATTAAGGACAGAGAGCTGGAGCTGGTCTGCTCATGGCGGTGATCCATCAGAGGTGGCGTCCCAGGAACTGGCAGGGTCTCGGGGCAGGAGCTGCGGGACCCTCCCCGGGATGTGAGGCCGCATTAGCTCTACACAAAGCAAGTGGGACATTCATGAAACTGAGGATGCTGTCTCGACAGATGACACGAAATGCTTGACGCCTACCCCCAAATCAGGTCACTCCCTTTCAGAGGCAAATCTCTAGGCATGGTGGGGGCATGCAGACATCCTTACAGGTCAGCTGAGGGGGTGTCTATGCACTGGGCCTGTGCCCAGCCCTGCCATCCGCTGCCTCACCCCACGGATTCGCAGACAGTGAGGCATGAAGCTCCTGGGCTCTTGCGGGACCTGTGGCCTCTTTAACAAACTCCCTTTCTCATGTTCCTTCAGGGTTTAGAGAGTGAAAAACCCTAAGGCTGTATTGCACCAGATTTCCTATGTGGCAGATAAGATATTCTTGAGGGAATTCGAGAATTAATTGGAGACTAAATCGGAAACGTGGCAGGTAGCTCCTCCCTGGCTGCGGCTATGCTGTGTTGTGGTCTTCGTACCCACTTCTGCCAAGCCCACAGGCTCGTGCTCACACCTCCCTTCCCAGCCACGTTGCCACGGGGAAGCCAGCTGAGCTGTAGTGACGGTCATGGCCTGTGCCCCAGTCCCCATGGCCTGTGCACCTCCCTTTGGAGGATGGCTTCACACCCAGCCCTGGGGGCCCTCTGTTCCCATGAACTGGCCAGGGGGTGCAGGCTAGGAGCACAGACAGGCCCACCTGGGGCAGCCCCTCCGCCTCCTCTGAGTGGAGCCCCAGCCCTTGAAGAGAGCTAGGGCTTGGAAAACAGCATCTCCACAACTGCGGCCCAGCATGAGGTTCTGGATTGTTTATCTCGAAGTCCTGGCGGGATAAGGGTTACGTGTCAGCACGGAGATGCAGGGGTGGGAGCCACTTGGGTGAACAGAAGAGGGAGGCCACTGACAGCGGAACTTTGAAATTGAGAACTGAACAGTGGGCTAGCTCTGTGGCAGCCTCGCTCTGCTGCGGGTAGGCAAGGGCCAGGTTTGCTCCAGAAGTTTCCAGGTCTTCCCAGAACTTGCAGTCCTTTTCCTCTCATAGACCTCCTGCTGGCTGTCTCTGGCCTTCCTCCTGTCGACCACTTTTACCCCGAGATGGTTCTCTTCCCAGGGGTTTTTTGTGTCCTGACGGCTGCCATGGGCTTCTCACTCCAGCACCAAGTCCACAAGGCCTGGGCCCAAGGTGGGGAGGGGTCGGCGCTGACCCAGGGCTGAACTGATGGCGTGTTTGCCTCTGTCTCTCCAGGTGCTGTACAATGTGTTTGAATCTTTCGTGACGCTGGGCAGTGACAAGGTGACTGGTGTGGACTGCGTGAAAGGCATAGGTGTGTGGCTGGTGGAGCCGTGTGTGGGGCAGTGTGGGTGGAACGTCCCCCATAGCAGGTGGACCACTGCTGGGCAGCATCTCTGTGGAGTGGAGCCTTAGCAGCCGGCCTGCCCTGGGACCTGTAGCTACGTGGGAAAAGGTGTCTCCCTTTCAGTGTCTCCATGACCAGCCCTCCTGTCCCGGGTCCCAAGGCTCCTGGCCCGTGAGGGTCATTTCCCCATTAGACCCGCAGGATGTCTGATCAGAGGGTGTGGTCCTGGCGTCCCGGGAGGGCTGGGCACTCCCCTGGGCAGGGACAGAGACCTCAGCTACCCCTGGGGGCCTGGCTCCCGTGGCAGGACCACCCCTCCCCACTTCCACGTCAGGGCTGGTGCGAGAGGAGAATCAGCCTCTTGTTTGCTGGGCTTCAGGCGCCTCGGGGGGTTGCCAGGCAGCCGCGGGGGCCCTGCCACAAGGGGCCATTCAGGGGCTCAGGCCGGCATCCTGCCCACAGTGTCCTTCTTTGTGGTGAGCCTCGGGGGCGCGCTCGTGGGCGTCGTCTTCGCCTTCCTGCTCTCGCTGGTGACCCGCTACACCAAGCACGTGCGCATCATCGAGCCCGGCTTTGTCTTTGTCCTCTCCTACCTGTCGTACCTCACCTCCGAGATGCTGTCCCTGTCGGCCATCCTGGCGTGAGTGCCCCGCGCCCCGCCCGGCTCCCCTGCAGCTGCCCTCAGCCTTTGCCTACCACAAAGGGACGGAAGTTCACTGTGGGGGTGAAGAATTTGATCTATTTGGGTTTTTCAGTAAAGGGTAGGCGTCTTCACAGAATGAGCAGAGCTGCAGCGCCTGCTCTGTGTGGCTCCTCTCGGGGGGGAGGCCACCGACCTGGGACTGGAATTTGCCCCTGGCCCCCCAGAGCCGCCAGCTGAGGCAGCTGCTGAGCTCAGGGCTTGGTGGCTGTGAGGACAGGCATGTGCCGGCTCACGGCACAGAGCCCCAGCAGGCGCCCCAGCTCAGGGAAGGGCTGGCCAAGGGGTGGGGCCTGTCCAGGACCCAGAGGCCCCCACCTCATGGTGTGTCCACCCCCAGCATCACCTTCTGTGGGATCTGCTGCCAGAAGTATGTGAAGGCCAACATCTCTGAGCAGTCGGCCACCACTGTGCGCTACACCATGAAGATGCTGGCCAGTGGGGCCGAGACCATCATCTTTATGTTCCTGGGCATCTCAGCCGTGGACCCCGTCATCTGGAAGTGGAACACGGCCTTCGTGCTCCTCACCCTGGTCTTCATCTCTGTGTACCGGGCCATCGGTGAGGGTGCCAGGCGGGACCGTGGGGACTGTGGGGTGGGGACGATGGCAGGGACAGTGCGGACAATGGGAACTGGCTATGGGGCATCGGTGGGAACCAGGGGTGTGGCTTAGGCAGCAGCCCCTTGCAGGGATCCCCCTGCCCATGGAATGGCAGGTCTGGGAGCCCCTGGGAACCCAGCCTAGCAGTTGGCCATCCTCAGGGAAATCAGGCCTCCTCGTGGCCTCTTTGCACTGAGCTTGAGGCAGTACAGCTGGGGTCAGGTGGAAGGTTCTGGACCCCAGGGAACCCACTTGGTTTCCCAGTGGCTTGCTGCTGGGGGAGCAGACGGTCAGGCAGAGCAGTGGTGATAGGTCCTGCAACTGTCTGAGGTACCATGGCCACGTGGAAGCCCGAGAGTTTGCAGAGCTGCTGGCCAGACCTGGGATGCCCGGGGTGCCCACAGGGGCAGCTCTGACTGGCCAAGAGAGGGTACAGTGTGGCTGTGGGAGGGAGGGGCTGTGGATGATGAGCGTAGCTGCAGGGTGGAGTTTCTGTGATTCTGTGCCAGGGGCATAACCTGTCGCTGTCACCAGCCTGGGGTTCCCAGACATTGCCGCCAGGAAGGGTGGGGAGGACTGTGGTCCCGTGCCCCCCCAGAAGGTGGCAGGAGGAGGCGGGAGGCAGTCAGAGTTGAGCATGCCCTGCGCCCGCAGGTGTTGTCCTGCAGACCTGGGTTCTGAACCGGTACCGGATGGTGCAGCTGGAGATCATAGACCAGGTGGTCATGTCCTACGGCGGCCTGCGCGGGGCCGTGGCTTTCGCGCTGGTGGTCCTCCTGGACGAGAATAAGGTCAAGGAGAAGAGCCTGTTCGTCAGCACCACCATCATCGTGGTCTTCTTCACCGTCATCTTCCAGGTAGCGTCCGGGCCCACCTCTCCACACGGCCTGGCCTGCTGCCGTCACAGCGCTCCACGCCAAGCCTTCCCAGGCTCCAGGCCCTAATTGGGTTTTACAATTTTAGTAACTGGGAGCCATTATGTAGGTTTCAGGGGCCCCCCAGGGGTGCAGCACACTTAGGCCTAAAACTGTCCTTGTTCAGCATGACGGCTCAGCAAGACCCCAGGGGACGTCTCACTGGCAGAGGGCCGGGAAGGCACCACTTTGCCTGCTTTTGGCAAATCTACGGAGCTAGGCTGAGCCCTCGGGGTGTCCGCATGCCCACTGGTGCCCTCTGGCTGGAGTCCAGCACAGACGCCATCCCTGGGGGAGGGCAGCCAGTCGCCCCTGTCTGGGTCACTCGGGGCTCATGGGCCAGAGTCGCGTGCATGGGCCTGCCCTAGCCATCAGGGTCAGCACATCCCCCTTCCAGGGCCTGACCATCAAGCCCCTGGTGCAGTGGCTGAAGGTGAAGAGGAGTGAGCACCGGGAGCCGAAGCTCAATGAGAAGCTGCACAGCAGGGTAGGGGGTGCTGGGGAGGACTGGGGGAGACGGGGGCAGGTCTGTGGGGGACGAAGGCCAGCTGACACTAACCCGTTCCCACTTGGCTCTCCCCCACAGGCTTTCGACCACATCCTCTCGGCCATTGAGGACATATCTGGGCAAATTGGACACAATTACCTCAGAGACAAGTAAGTGTGTCCAGTGCCAGGACGGCCTGAATGGGGAACTCAGACACACGGCCGCCCGGCTGCCGGCTCCCCCTGCGCGGTTCTCCCAGGGTCAGAGAGACCATGACATAACCCATAAGCTAGGCTCACAGAGGCCCGGTAATGGGGCGGTGCTGCTCTGAGGGGTGAGAGGGCCACCCCCAAAGGGTGTCACCCTCTCCCCTGCAGCCCCTTCCTCCCCCACTGCAGCCTACTCCACCCTTGAGAGCCCCTCTTGCCCCCTGGAGCCACCTGCTCCCCTGGGCACCACCTGCCCTGAGTCCAGCTCGCTGGGCTTCATCTGGAAGCTCCTCACGGCTGGCCCGGCCACTTTTGCTTGAGTAACTGGCCAATGTTCTGTGTTGGACTCAACCCTCCTGGCCAGCCTGATTCTACGTGTGAGCTCAGGGGTCTCTCCTCCCTGGCCTGTCCCTCATGTAGGTAAAGGTGCCCCCTCACTGCAGTCAGAGCCCCATGGCCCCACCAGTCCTCAGCCCACCCTTCTGGAGGGTTGGATGGTCACAGGGGAAGCGGTTTGCAGTATCCCATTAAATGAGAAAACAAGCCCCAATTTCATGTCCATTCTGATGACAACTGCCCAGGTCAGGGAGGTAGGAACCAAGTACAGGATGGTGGAATTGGCATGGTGGAGGTTTATTTTTTTATTTTAAAACTCACCTTGTCATCATTTGGTAAATAAAAATAAGAGGGAGAGAGTGGGGTGTCTGCCATGCCTGGTCCAGCTCCCAGGAGACCTCGTCCATCTTCAGCCTGGGGATGTCCATCCTCAGCCTGGGGGATGTCCATCTTCAGCCTGGGGGATGTCCATCTTCAGCCTGGGGATGTCCCCAGCCATAGCCACGCCCAGCCTGCTCACTGCCTGCCTGAGTGCTGACCCCATGTTGCTTTGACCCCCAGGTGGTCCAATTTTGATAGGAAATTCCTCAGCAAAATCCTCATGAGAAGGTCAGCCCAGAAGTCACGAGACCGGATTCTGAATGTTTTCCACGAGCTCAACTTGAAGGATGCCATTAGCTATGTGGCCGAGGTACCAGAGCATTCCATGTTCTCTCTGTTGGAGTCAGGGGCTACAGTAAGACACAGACATGGCACGTGGACAGACGTGGGGTCTAGGGATCCACCTGCAGTTGAGGCCACTGTGTGGGGGCTGCAGTGCCACCCCCACGTTCACATGAGGCCCACGGGTTGTCTTACATGCTGAGAGGGGGCCGTGTCACAGGTGGCCCACCCACGGGAAACAGAGCGCTCCCATGCCTCTCAGGACACAATATGGTGCTGGTGGGTCTGAGGTCTGAGGTCTGAGGCCAGGTGGGTGATTGTGGGCCAGACACCCACATGCGTGTGCTCGAGTGTCCATGCTGCACACACACGCCCCTAAATGTGACCTGAGATGACAACCTCCCGTCCAGGTGGCCCCCAGGGTGGCAAGGTCAACTTGGCACCTTCCAGGCAGGCTCCGACCAGGCAGCCCGACCACAGGGAGCCGCAAAGCATGGGGACAAGCCCAGCTAGGACTCCACCTTTCCCGAACATCTACAGCTCGGGCTCCCTTGTTCCTCTTGACCCCACCTGAGCCGGCTGGCGTCTGCACTCCACGTAGAGGAACGGGGTGTCTCAGCAAACCCCTTGGGCCTCACACAGGGCTTGGAGCAGAGCACTGTCCAGAGGGCGTAGCCAGCCCCACTATGGCCTACACTGTTGGGGTCACTTCAACGGGAGAGGAGATAAGGAGGCGGAAGGCCCCTAAGCCGTCCACTGAGCCAGCTGCCCCACCCTTGCTCCACACGCTCTGCCAGGGCTGAGGCCGCCTCTGTGTGGCCAGGTCAGAGTGGAAGGACTGTCGTCTGCACCCCTGAGCTGGGCAGAGACAGTTCAGTGCACCAGCCCCTGCTCTGTCACTGAGCCGCCTTGATGGCTCAGAGGTAGTGGGAAGGCAAGGGTCTCTGGGGGTGCCACGAGGCAGTGTTCTCCGGCCATGCCCCCCTCTGCTGGCCCAATACTCCCTCTCTGGGCGCCCCCCACGGTCCCTATCCCCCAGTGTGGGTGATGTGGGCTCCAACAGGGCCTCAGCCTGCCTTCTCCCAGCTGCCCCCTGATGGAGTGTCCTCAGCCCATATGGGGCCCTCATAGGTGAAGCCCCGACCCTGCCACCCTCCCCAAGGGGTCACCCCTGTGTCTCCTAATGGCCCCTGCCACACAGCCTGCACGCCCACCCATGGAGCTTGCTGGGAGCCCTCTCGGGGCACGGTGCCTCTCTGACACTCAACCAGGTGCCCAGGGAGGTATCTTGTTTGCACACACAGCTGTCTTCAATTTGCTCCTGGACATAACAGCCTGCTGACCACCTGGCTCAGGCAGGCCTTGGGTGTGGCCTCTGGAACCTCCGCTCCGCATGGGCTGGGGGCTGTCGGAGCGGGTGAACCGCACCCTGTGGCCCACCTGGCTCCCGCTCCCACTGCAGCTGAGGGCCCTCTGCCGGCTGACACGGGTCATCTCTCCCACCACAGGGAGAGCGCCGGGGGTCCCTGGCCTTCATTCGCTCCCCCAGCACTGACAACATGGTCAACGTGGACTTCAGCACACCACGCCCCTCAACCGTGGAGGCCTCTGTTTCCTACCTTCTGTACGTGAGCAAGTCCCCACTGCTCCCTTCAAGAGGCCACCCCCCTCAGCCCCCGGCTGCTTCTGACCATGGCCCTGGAGGCTGCCGAGGGCAGGGTTCTTTCTTGACCAGCACTTCCCCAGACCCTCTGACATGGTTCCCTCTGGACAGACGCCAGCCACTGGGCATCTAGGGGCAACTGGATTGTGAATGGGGGAGCAGAGGCTCCAGGCCTGGGCTCGGGGATGGAGGCGTGCAGAGAGGGGTGTGGAAATGGGCGGGTGACCTGCCCAGACAAATCCCTTCCTTAGCCAGTCAGCACGTGCGAGTTCTCACTGACACAGGGCAAAAGGCAGGGAGGCAGGGCTGGACAAGCCTGGGAAACAGGTGTGGGACCAGAGGCCACGCTGTGTCCTGGCCATGGCCTGCACATCCCCTGCCTCTGCTGTGCAGTGGGCCTGTGGCCAGTGGGGGCTGCTCTGGGTTTGTCAGCTGGCGGACAGCGGCTGGGAGGTGGGGGGGAAGGGGCCCTGGGGAGCGGGGACCCTGAGTAGGAGGCAGGTAGGCTTTGCGGGGGCCAGTCTGACCAAATCCCTGTGGGAGGTGCCCAGGACAAGCCCTTGGGGCGTGGGGTGGGAGGGCCTGCCCACTCAGTGAGGTCCCTGTGCAGGCGGGAGAACGTCAGCGCCGTGTGCCTGGACATGCAGTCCCTGGAGCAGAGGAGAAGGAGCATCCGCGACACAGAGGACATGGTGACCCACCACACGCTGCAGCAGTACCTGTACAAGCCCCGGCAGGAGGTGGGCCCCGGGCCTGCGGCTGACGGGGCGGGCTGGGCCGGGAGCGCCCGGGTTTGGGGATGCCCCCATTGCCCAGCCACGCGGGCACCTGCAGCTGTGGCTCTCGGCTCCCCCAGTACAAGCACCTGTACAGCCGGCACGAGCTGACGCCCACCGAGGATGAGAAACAGGACAAGGAGATCTTCCACCGGACCATGCGGAAGCGCCTGGAGTCCTTCAAGTCCGCCAAGCTGGGCGTCAACCAGAACAAGAAGGCTGCCAAGCTGTACAAGAGGGAGCGTGCGCAGAAGCGGGTAGCATGGCCTGCGGGGCCTTTGGGGCAGCCTGGGCTGCAAGGGCGGTTGGGCGGTGGGGACCCCGTGCTGTCCCGGGTGGTAAGTGGTCTCCTTCATTTCCCAGAGGAACAGCAGCATTCCCAATGGAAAACTGCCGATGGAGAGCCCGGTACACAATTTCACCATTAAGGAGAAAGGTACCGCCAGGCCTGTGGCAGAAACGCTGGCCGGGAGGGGCTGGGGACCTGTGAGGGGGCAGGTGCAGAGGGCTGTCCTTCCAAGGAGCCCCTTCCCCTGGCTCCCAGGACCTCTGCAGGCTGCTGCCCTGCCTGCCCCACCTTGGTGGGGGCTGGGGACCGCAGGGACACAGCCTCTGGAAGGCAGTCCCCTCAAGAAGGGCTCCTCATCCCCTTGTTTGAGTCACAAGTACCCCTCCAGGCAGGGCCCCTCCTCGTGCTCTTGCCCTTCTGGCCCTGTGGCTCCAGCCCCCTCTTGTCCAGCATTCCCCCCTCCTCAAAAAGGCCAGGTGCAGCTGGGGAGCAGGAGCGAGGGCCCCCACCCCAGCGCGCATGACAATCCGGGTCCCACCAAGTGCCCAGGCGCTGCTGGGTCTGGGTGGCAGTGGTGCCAGCCCTCAGGATGCATGCTGGTCAAGGTGCTGGTCAGGAGCGTTGGACTAGGCTTGTCTGGCCCCCAGACCATTTCCCTTATGCTGCGCCTACCTTTTGACACCAGATATGGAACTTTCTGATGCCGAGGAGGCCCCCGACCACGACACTGAGGAGACGAGTGGGGGAATCGAGTTCCTGGCGAATGTCGCGCAGGACACGGCCACAGACTCCCCCTCAGGTGAGGGTGGGGCATTCCCCAACTGGCCCAGGGGTGAGTGGGGTTGTCGGACAGACCGCAGGACCAGGGAGGCCTGTGCTGGGCCCTCCAGCTGCAGGTGGCCGACGGGGGCCTCCGCTACAAGAGAAGGGAGCTGTTACCTGTGCTGTGTGGAGGAAGGCCTGACCGCCAAAGGCATGTGACCCTGATCTTCCAGGTGACCTGGCAGGTGGCGGCTGCAGGACAGGCTGGTGTCTGGCCCCCAGGCAGCACCCTCCCTCTCTGCCACCTTGGAGGGGGGACCCAGGACGCTGATCAGCCGCTGCCTCTCTCCTAGGAATTGACAACCCTGTGTTCTCCCCGGACGAAGACCTGAGCATCCTCACCAGGGTGCCGCCCTGGCTGTCTCCTGGGGAGACGGTGGTGCCCTCCCAGAGGGCCCGTGTGCAGATCCCCTGCTCTCCAGGAAACTTCCACCGCCTGGCACCCTTCCGCCTCAGCAACAAGTCCGTGGACTCCTTTCTGCTGGCCGACAGCCCTGAGGAGTGGCCCCCCAAGGCCCTGCCTGAGTCCACACACATGTAACCAGCACCCCCACTCCCACATTTAACGCCTGCTTTCTCCTTAGCTCCTCTCCGCAGGCCTGCCTCATGCCCTGGACCCTCTGCATACCTCCTGGCGCAGCTGCTCCTCCTTCTGAACCTGTCCCCCTGGCCTCTTTCTCCAGCACACGTTCCTTAGGAGAGCGTCTGTGTCTCTGCTTCTCCAGCTGAGAGCTATTTGATTTTAGGAGACTTACTCCTGGGTTGTTGGCTGATCACCACTTAGCTGAGATGAGTGTTCAGTCTGGCGGTCAGCCCGTGAGGAAGGCTGAGCAGGGAGCGTGCAGGGGCTGCTTGGGAAGGGACACGTCTTCCCCCTAAGGCCCCGGCCCTGGGAAAGCCTACAGGGCGGCATGATCCAGGTTCAAGTCTGCTGCACCTTCGAGCCTCACGGAGAGAAGATGCCAGCCCTGCCCTGGCCCATGGGGGCTTCTGGCTCAGGAGAGGAGGGGAGGGAAGGCACCTCCCCAACAGGGGTGCCCCTGCTGGGGCCCCGAAAGGGGCAGCCACTTTGTCTTCTGCAAGGAAGGGTGCTTAGCGCCCACCACCCCCTGGGCAGGGTTGTGGGCTCATTTCACATTCCCTTTGGGCATTTGGTGAGCACTTGGGGAGAAGCAGGAAACCAGCCTTTCCCTTGGCTTCCTCTTGGGATGTCCCCTCGTGGGGACGAGAAGTGACAGTTGCAGTGAGCTGGGGGCAGATGACAACGCTGAGCGCAGGACCCCCTGCCCTGTGCTTCTGCTGCCCCTCTACCTTTTCTGGCTTCTGCGTCTGAGCCTTATACTTTCCCCTCTCTCTTGCTTGGGTCCTTACATCAGGGCATTGTGTGCCCAGCCGCTTCTTGGGCAGGACGGGCATGGTGCTGGACTCCCTCTCGTGGAAGGGGCACCTGATGCTGGGGCTGCAGAGTCGGGTCCTCGGCTGACCCTGTCACTGTACCAGGGGAGGCACACAGCCAGGGCATGGCCTGGAACTGCCAGAGCCTTGCAAGTAGTGGGGGCAGGATTCATGCTGGGTGTGTGCGGGGGGCCCTCCTAGCTGCAGTCACCCAGGCAGATTAGAGGGCGGTTCAGGACGTGGGCTGGGGTGTCCCTGGGATTGACATGCCCGGTTAGGGGACGTGGCAGCGTGCCCTTGTAGAGGCCCCAGCAGACAACTTAGAAGGCTTGCGTTTTGCCCCAAGTCCTGGCGACAGCGAAATCGGGAGGAAGTCGCGAGCTCTGCCCCCGTATCTGTGCCCAAGCCTGACCGTCTGGGACGGGGCTGGCCGCCCCCGGGGCCCGCCAGGCACCCCGTCCCCGGGCCACCAAGCCACACTAAGCTTCTCCCCCTCCAGCCCCCCGGCGGCCTCCGCGCTCACGCTGCCTCTCCCGCAGGTGACACTGGCTCCGACGTGCCGCTGACCCAACGCTCGTCCCCGCAGGAAGCCCCGCCCGCCGCTGAGAAGGCCCAGCTGCCCGAGCGGGTCCTGCGCGTGCGCACCCCGAGCCCGGCCCCGGCCGCGCCCTCCGTGCCGCCCGACCGCGAGCCGGGGCCGGGACCGGAGCGCCGCAGGCTGCCGGGCGCGCACGCGCGGTCTGCGGCGGCGCGCCGCGTGCAGAGCCGGCGCTCGTTTCAGAGGCCCCGCGCACGCCGCCGCCCAGCGCTGCTCAAGCTGGCGTCCCTGCAGCCGTCGTGTCACACGCCGCCGCACTCTCTGGAGCAGGAGGAGACGCCGCTGTGACGGACGCGGGCCGGGCCCGCCCCCCGGGGGGTTCCTCCTCCACGTCCCTCCCCTTCGGGGCCCGCTCCCCACGGCCCCGCCCACTGGGGGGGTCCTCCACGTCCACGGCTCCGCCCCAGGGTCTTCCTGTCTGGCTCCTGGAGTAGCCCTGGGCGCTCAGCCGTCCAGCGTCTAGGTGCTGGAACCGCTAGCGAGCCGGACTCTGGTTTAGAATGGACCCCAGGGACCAAATGTGCTGGCAGGCCTGAACCTCAGAAGTCAGTGGGGCCGCCTGCAGAGAGGACCTGCAGGCCAGCAGCTGGACCTCGCCCTCCCCTTCCAGCTTCCGGGGGGCGGGGCCTGGGCAGGTGCGTCCTTTTATCCACCTGCCTGGTTGCGAGCTGAGCCAGCGCTTGTGTGTGACTCTGTCCATTGTGCCCCTACTTAGGGATAGGAAGGGTCCTGGGCCCCAGAAGCTGGGCTTCATGTTTGCGTTCTTGCCACGTTGTGTCCATGTTCTTATCATCACTGCCAGGGAAACTGAGGCACACACAAAAGATTTTCCCAACGTGATACCCACTCAAGATTCCACACCCTGGCCTGCCTCTTTCAAAGCCCCCCTGGGCTTACCCCAGCGAGGGAGGGAGCCCTGAGTCTGGGAACAATTCCCAGGCCTTGGGTTTGGGGATGTGGGTGTCTGAGCCCCCTGTGATACCTTGATTGACACTTGCCAGTTCTTTGGGCTACCTGTCAGCTTATGGATTGTAGGTACAATTGCAGAAACATCTTTCGTCTGTTCATCCTCCCAGAGCCCAGCAGTTGTCCAGCATGCACCCAGGTCTTGGTGTGGCAGCCTCTGGGCACCAGGCATCACCCCATCCGCACACACCTGGCCTCCAGCCTGAGCTGTACCCCCAACACTGGTGGAAGGCCAGGCTGGCTTAGAGGGTGCACTGGCCATGTGGGTGCACCTGCACAGCTCGAGCGGGGACCCTCGCTTAGCAAGCGATCTTGTTTAGAGTTGCAGCCCATCCCTAGGGACCTGGGCATGGTTGCTCTGGCCCCTCCTAACCACAGCAGGGGAGGAGCTGCTGTCTCATGGGGAGCCCAGGGACTTGCAGGAGCTTCAGAGCCTTGCAGGACCCCTAGGCCTGCCCTGAGGACCTTGTAGGATAGACTCCCTCCCACCCCCGCCGAGGTTTCAGGGATGCAGCCTTGGACAGAGCACCCCCCTCTGGAGGGCGACTACAGTCCAGCTGTCCTGGGGGGAGCAGTGGGGGAGTGGGGCAAGGCAGCCGCACAGTTGGCCCCCATATGTCTTCTCCTGTTCTTCAAACACAGGTGGTAAAAGATAAAGGGCAGTGGGCTTCAAGATGCCCTAGGAGCTTTTCTGAAGAAGCTAGACTCAGCCCTGCTCAGGAAAGGACTGGCCACACTGTGCTGGGCTGTGCCCACGTGCTAACAGCTAAGTCCTCCCAGCTGTCAGAGCCCAGGATTACTTAGCAGTCTGTTTTCACAATGCACGTGAGTCCAGGTGAGGACCTGCTCATTACTGGAGTCATGAGCTCCACCACCACAGATAAAGGGGTGACGTTTGGCTTTGTGTAGCCGTTCTCCACATGCTGCAAATTTTAACCAACTCTGAGCACAATCCAGCCATTCCCTGCACACCCAAACCCATCGGTGACCCCACTGCCCCCAGGCCAGCCAGGCACCCAGCCACCTAGCACACCTGTAGGAGGGCTCCCTGCAGGCGTGGCTCCACCGGGCCAGCACCTTCAGCTGCCTTAACATCACCTGGGCTGCGGGGCTGGTTCGGCCCCAGCTGCAGAGCCAGAACCTGAGTTAGTCCGGGAAAGCGGCTCAGGGACAGTTCCTAGACACCCAGTCCACACCAGAGCTACTAAATGGCCAGGTGGTGAAGCAGAGTGACAAATGCCTCTGGCCAGCTTGATGGCCCCATGTTTTCTGTGGTGGGAGGGCAGATCTGCGTTGGATCGCACGGGGTAAGCACAGCCGCAAGGAACCGAAGGCAGGCAGGAAGCCCGATGCACAGATCCCCACATTTCGGCGCTCCAGAGTCAGTGTTATAAACCCCAGTACAGTGGACGCATTTCATAACTGAGAATCTTAGCAGTTCTCGTCATGGCAAACTAGAATGTAAATAGTCTTATGAATGTATTTCCTTAGGAAAACTGTTGTAAAATTTTTTATTAGGAAAGAATCCTATTTATTTAATACTGAAACTTGGCCCACTTTGTGTACTATAAAGTATGTAACTAGCTATTTCTCACTTGTTTTTTGACAATAGTTTTGTTACAGTGCTCACACACTGTGCACTATTGATCTATTGTGAAAAGCTATTTAAGGAAGAATTTCATTGGAATTGAAATGTATTTTAAGTTACAAGTTGTGGACATTGTTGATTTTGTGAATGGAATTTTAGTCAAACTCTGTGTTACCCCTAATCACACAACAATGTGCCTTAAAGTGCCACACAGATGTGTCCTGGGCAGGATCCCATCACAGACCCTGCCATGACTGCTTGATCGAGCCTATTAAAAATGTTCCAAGGCATTTTTGAGTGCACATTTTGTTTATAAATGAGAAATCATATTGAGAATTTAAGGCTTCTCCTGCAGGCATTGTGCTGGCACTAAAGTGGTTGGCGTGTGTGTGTGTATCAGCCCCTTCTGGATATCCAAGATCGTTGGACACATGGCTGCAGGCATAGCCTGGGCCCTGGGAACCCAGCCCTCCCCAGCAGAGATGGGCGGCCAGCCACCACTCACAGGCACGGCTGCACAGTGGGCAGCCCTGGGAAGGGTGGGAGCAGTGCCCTCCTGGCCAGACAGGGAGAGTGGGCCAGGGGCTGAAAGGAGGTGGACAGGGACAGTGGGGTCCAGAGCCTGGGTGGGCAAAGGCTTCGGTAGGGTCAAGTGTTGTGGCAGGGGCAGAGATGTAGGTGGACTCAAGGGAGGGAGCCGGTACCCTAAATGTCCCGGTGCATCCTGTTGTCAGCAACCCCCGCAGGTGGATTCCAGCCAAGCCCCCAGAAGGTGGAGCCACGAAGGCTGGCCCTACGAGCATGCCCAACAGTCACCCTTGAGGTCTCAGCATCACAGAAACATACCCCTCAATAGCTAAAATTTTAAGTATTATAAAAAGAAAATAGCAAGTGAAAGTCGAGTCCACAGGTATCTTCAGGGGTCTAACCAGCAAACAGCCATTTCAAAGGGGACAGAGAGGAGTCCCCAAGGAGTGTGCTCATCCCCTGGGGCTGCCGCAAGGAAGCCCCCAACCGGGGAGCCTGTTGGAGATAAGGTGTGGGTAGGACCTTGCTCCCTGAGCCATGGGAGTCCTTTGGCTTTGCAGTCCCGGCGCTCCAAGGCTGGGAGAATCATCCCCCATGTCTTCACCTGGGCCTCAAGAGGACAGTCATGCAGGATCAGGGCCCCCAGCTCAACTGCCCCAGGGAGCCTCTTCCCTGGCTTCCCCTCACTCGTGCCTTGGGTCTGCCCCCAGGAGGGGAGGACTTGCTATCCTCGGTGGCATTCTTAGCTGAGCTGTGCCCCACAAGACAGGCAGGCAGGGCGGCTGGAAGCCCCAACCTGGACCAACCCCCTCCGCACAAGACGCCAGCCCCGTGCTCAGGCTTCGCGTTTTGGGGTGTGCGCATTACAGCCACCTGGACTGTGCCTTAGACACAGGGACAGCACACAGGTGACAGCTGGGCTGGCAAGAGCCACATACCCACCAGTTAACAGGAGCCCACAGAATAACACCGAGCCAAGGAAATCTCCTAGCTTGTGTTCTTCGAATTGAATGGCAAAGCGTTTTCACGGAGAATGAGTCTGTGGTAGCCCAGGCAGGTGAACCTGCTCCCGGTAGGGGCTGCAGGCTCCCTGTCCTGTTAGGCCCATTTCCGACGGTCCCTGGGGTCCCATGCACTGGTCTCTCACTGAGCGGCCTGGACATGACCCTCCCCTGGGTGTCAGCATGCACACCCACTGGGAGATGGCCCTCTGCCATGGCCCCCACCGCCCAATGTTCTGCTCCAAAGTCACGTCTCTATGGTTTGCAATGTAACGTCAAACACCAGCAGATGTGTGACACTCGGCCTGTCACTCAAGGCTCACCTTGGTAGTTTTTCCAAAAGTAAACTGGAGTAAAAATTCTCTCAGCCAGTGGAAAAATAAACATTTTTATTATAAGAGGCACTAAGTAATTAATGACTGTTAATAAGAGCACTGAGCACTTGAGCAGGGTCTGGGGCCTGTGGTAACGAACATGTACACAGGCAACAGCGTAGCAGCCACATCCCTTCAGGAGGACTGCACCTGTCCTGCGCAGGTAACACCAGAGCTGTGTCTAGCTTCTACACCACCGAATTCCATTTAAGTTCTGACCCAAGAGCAAGTCCTCCTAGTTGGTTTTTCACGTCTCATAAGGGTGAAATGAAAGCGCAGCACCAACTGCCATCTTAAACATGCCCCAAGAGGAAATAAAACCCGTGTCACACAGACCTGACAGCTGTGGCCGCAGCTCGACACGATGCCCAGGATGTCCTGCAGCGGCAGGCAGAACGCACTGCACAGCACATCCTTGGGGAGGCTGGCGGCCCGCGGCGAAGGGGCAAGCCGGTCCTGGGACCTGGAAGCAAGGGGGGTGGGGCCTGCCGGCAGAGCCCTCCAACTTCCCGCCCCAGAGCCACATGGCTACGCCAGAGCCAACCATCCACTGAGACGTGGCAGGATGTTTATTTTGGGTGTAATTTGGTAGTTAACTGGGTGTAAAATTAAACCCTAAGGGGCAACCTGAGGCCACTGCTAAGGCAGGCGCTGCGGAGAGATGGTGGTGACAGAAAGGGCTCCGGGGCCAGGTTAGCGGTGAACCAGGTGCACGTCACCACCGTGTCCATGTTCGCTGTACCAGACCCGACGCACTCGGCTCATCCACTTGCTGACCGCTCAGCACTGGGTGGGAGGACGAGCTGCGACCCAGCAGGTGAGAGCTGAGGCGCAAGTCCAGGGACCTGCGCCTAAGGGGCTCCAAGACGAGGCAGAGGGTGACCCTAAGGGCATGTCTGGCAACTGGAAAGCAGCAAAGGACATTCACTAGTAAGAAAACCCTCACGACTGCACGTTTTTGCTTCCTGGCAGGAGTTCAGGCTCTTTATTAAGTAGCAGAGCGTGGTAAGTGCGCAGCAGAATGAGCGGCCCAGGGGAGTGTGAGGACAAGTCGCTCAGATACCCACACCGGAGCCCTGCCCACAGGGGCACCCGCACAGGCCGCTGGGGACGCACGGCCCTCAGGGCTTGTTCCTCAAGCAGTGTGTGCTTGGTGCCGAGGAAGTGCCACGCAGGGCGGAGAGTGGGTGGGAGCGTGGCCTCAACGTGCCTACTTGAGCAGCTTGGCCACATTCAGGCTGGGGACCACAATCTCCTTGAAGATGGGCACATAGCCAGGGCTGGCCTGAGCCGGGCCCTGCTCCAGCGTCTCGATGATGGTCTGCTTCATGTCCCGGCTGGCATCCCCTCGCATGGCCAGCAGGGCGCCAATGTGATCGTCCCTGTGGGGTCGTGTCCCACGTCAGGGGCACATTGGGCGCCCACAGCCCTCGCCCCACACCCGACGTGCTCCTGGATGACAGAGGCCCAGGCTGGCGGGCAGAAGCATGCTCCCTGCCCATGCACAGGACCCCAGGTCCCCCAAAGCCAGCTCAGAGCAGGTGCTGGGCAGAGGAGGTAGGAGGGGACAGGCTCACAAAAGCACCTGGGGGGACCTGGCTGAGGGGCACAACGGGCTGGCATGGCAGACGCTGGCCTAACGCCCGGGCTGCAGGGAGCCACAGCAGGGTCTTGATGCCCTGCCCGGGGCTGCTGTCTGCAGGGCTGGTCCTCCCAGGCGCCCAGACTGCCGCTGCCCCCCGGGCCCATGCCCATGGCCGGGACCCTAGCAATGACCTCGCTGCTCTATTCTCGTTATTCCGGCTGGAACAGGAAGACACGTTGCCTTACCTGATGTCTGGGTACTTGCTGACCAAAGTCGAGACTTCCAGGTAGAGCAGGGAGGGGTCTGTGAGCTTAATCACCTCTGCGACGGCGATGATGCTGTCACAGTGCGTGTCTGTGTCTTCCCCAAAGCCCTGGAGGACAGTGACCACGCTTGTCAGAGGCACCAGTATCTCTGCCAAGCCCCCTGGCTAACGCCCCCGAGTGGCTCCTCCTTCCTGCAAACAAGCCTTGCTCTGCCGTGGGGGCTGGGCTCCGAGAGAGAGGCAGTGGGGGACCTATTGCCTCGGCAGCCCAGCGTCTCAGGATGAGCGCCGCAGCTGCTCACGAAGGGTGGGCCTCAAGCGCCCTCAGAGCCAGGCTGCTGAGCTGCCCCAGAGTCTAGAAGCTACAGCCCTCTGCGCGTGTGCCCCACCCCAAGCTCAGCCAGATCTGCAGGCAGGTCCAGTTTCCAGAAGAGGAACGAAGCAGCTGGTTACTTGGTTCTGACGCCACTGATGCTGCTCAGTGGCCGAGCCCCGGGGAGAGCGGAAGGCAGCTGCGGGGGCAGAGCACTCACGGAGGCCAGCCTCCGGAACAAGAAGCGCAGCTGCTCAGCATCGCGGACCATCTTCTCCGCGCCCTCCTTGCGCTCCTCCGGGCTCCGGAAGGAGATGCGCTTCTGCATGACTGCCCGCAGGTACTCCACCACCATCCGCCGGTGTGCCTCGGCCGTCATCTTCTGTGGGGGCAAACGCGGTCTTCGGGTGAACCCAGGCACTTCCCACTGCTCCACGGCAGGAGCCCAGAGTGAGTACTCAGCTGAAGAGGCACCCTGATTTGCCTGACCTTGTTTTGAAAACGTTACCGCATTCACCATTCCAACAAAGTAAACGGTGACAGGGAAGGTTAAGACGCCTGCGGGCAGCTGGCTGGCGGCCTGTGGGTGGCGCCCACAGGTGCTGACACTCATGCACGCTCCAGCTCCTGTCTGGAAAGCCAGCAGGCAAGCACCAACACCACCTGCCTGCAGCCTCGCCAAGGCTCTGGGGACACAAACGCACAACAGAGGCAGCACAGTGCCCATTCCAAGGCCTGTTCTGGGATCCCTGCTGCGCGCACCTCAGCACGGTGCCCGAAGGCAGAGTGTGTGCCCTGCAGGGCTGATGTACCCAGAACTAGGCTCTGGCACCGGAGCCAGGGGTGCTTCCAAGGAACCCCAAATCCACACGGGACACCAGAGAAGGCCCAGGGTTCTTCTCACTAAAGGGGACGCATGGGAGACCTAGGCTCCCCACCAGCGGGAGCCCCCCCACTGGTGGGAGACAGGCACCAGGCACCCTGCAAAGGTGCACATGAAACAGGTGAGGGGCACGCAGCATCTGGGCCCGAGACTGACAGAAGCTGGGTCCCATCTACCTGTGGGAGGCTCCACTCCCTGCGCCAAGGTGGGGGGTACCCCACAGGCACCGGGCAGCTGCACGCAGCCAAGGGCAGGCCTCAGAGACTATGAGCAATCTCCGCCGGCACGGAGGACTTGGCCTGCGGGCTCCACAGACACACTTGGCTCATCAGCACAGTGATGTTTACAGACAGAAAAGGGGAGCCAAACGCTACGCAAGCAGAAATTCAAAGTGAGCAGGGTGGCCCCACGCTGCGCAGCCCCCAGAGGTTCCCAGCGGCTGGGAGGGGCGGGTTCAGAACACTTGGGTCCTGGCAAGCATCACTTCTAATGGCAGAGCAGTTAATTTTACTGGCCATGGGCAGGGAGTCACAGCGAGCGGGGAGAAGCCGTAGGACCAGAAAGGAAACACACGTCCTGGCTCAGAGACAGCAAACCCTGGGAGCAATGACAGTTTCACTAAGTGTCTGGACCTGAGAGCAATGTAGCAGAACCACTTACATTTCACAAACTGGAAACAAACATGTAGAACACCTGACTTTAAAATGTTAACACTTTCAATGGTAACAGCAGCAAAACGACACAAGACTCTGAGAATAGTGGGGAAGTGGCCCTACCCCCTCCCACTCCGCCCCAGTAAGATAACTAGGGAAGAATCAGACCTGCATGTGCTCTGCACATGGCTCCGCTCCCCCACCTTCCGTGGAGCTCTGGGCTCTCACAGGGTCTGCATCACGCAGCTAGCAGCCCTCGGACCTCTGCCAGGTGGAGAGGCCAGCAACCCACCTTCGAGGGGCCCTGGTGCTGCTGAGGAGGTCCCTGCCACGTGTGGGATTCCGGGCCTAGGGGTGCTGGATAAACAGCCTCTGTCTTCAGGCCTGGTGTCTCCTGTCTGCTCTACACTGACCAGGCCACATGTGCACTTCCACTTGGACACTGGCACCCCACTGTGCCCCACACCCCTACCTTTTTATATGGCTTTTTAATCTTGGCAAAATCGTTGAAATAGTCCTCCACGGTGACACAGATGATGTCTACAGCATTCGATCCTGACAGCCACTTCTTTGTCATCAGCTCACTGAGATGTTGCTGAGAAGCATAGTGCACAGAAAACATCACCTGGACAGTGTCCCCAAGTCGCTGCATCAGGAGGGAAGTGCTGCGGAGCCAACCTCATGAGGTCTGAGCAATGGTTACTTCAACACCTGCTCATGGGAAAACTAGTGCAATGCTATCTGCAAACCACCACACACCTTCCATGAGGTCTCAACCTTATGCGTGCAGATGTCTGCAAGCACATGCTGTTATCATTAATGTCTATTAAATGTTTATTATGCAGATACTCTGGGACTTACCCAATCCTGATGGACATTGAAAACTTTGCAAGTTTTACAGTTATAAAGAATGCTGCAGTGAATGTATATTTCTGGAAGTTAAATTCCTAAAAGAGGGGCTGCTCAGTCAAAAAGTATGCAAACTAAAACCTAACCTGGATAACCTTGTTTACAAACTGCTTCCAGAAACAGTACCGAGTCCCAGTTCTACACAGAATTCAGGAACAACTCTTCTCAGGCCGGCAATGCTGGGAGGCATCAGTTTTTAACCCCTGCCATCCTAAGCAACAAATCTACTCAGTTTTAATTTGCGATTCTATGAAGAACGGCAGGATTGGCATTTGCTTCCTACTCAGGACACTTGCAACCCCTCCATGAAATGGTCAGTCTTGTCTGTCGCTGGCTTTTCTAGCACATTGTCT
Source organism: Smutsia gigantea (assembly GCA_032199065.1). NCBI lineage: Eukaryota > Metazoa > Chordata > Mammalia > Pholidota > Manidae > Smutsia > Smutsia gigantea. The sequence goes on along the minus strand of JAVSCE010013202.1, from coordinate 44,988 downwards.
TTTTCATATGCTGATTCCTAGTGCATACATTTCCTTTGTTTTCTAAACTATCACCCCACCCACCATCCCAGCTCTCTCCCTGGAGCAGAGATGTCACAGCTTGCTTCATGTATATTCTGGTTTCTGCCTACATCTCTACAGTGCAGAGCCACATGTATTTCTGAAACAAACCTTACTGTTCAGTGTGTATGCCTTTGATATGATGCTAGATGCAATCTGTTAATGACTTTGCTTGTATTTTTCTTCAAAATTGAGACTGGTCTATGTGACACATGTGTGCATGCATGCACACATTCTCGATTTAGTTTTGGTATCAAGAGCTCACTAACTCTCATACTCAAGTCTCTTTCTAAACACTTATTTCTATCTCGGGACCCACTCAGTTGCGTCTCTTTCCTATTTACTGGCGCCCCCATTCAGCTGTGTGTCAGAAGGACCCCAGCCCAGGCCTGTGCCATACAAAGCACATACCTCAGAAAAGCAGAGGCACCAGCCTGATGGAAACAAGGCTGGGGGCCGCTTAGCTCGAGTGCACCATCCACAGGACACTCCCTGTGGAGTACCCAGAGGTCAGCTGGGAAACACCAAGTCTCTGCCCAGAAAAGGGAGCGGGAAGCACTAGCACCCACCTCCAAGTCCAGAAAGACCTCCTCCAGCAGACTGCCGCAGCCCTCCCGGGCGATGGTGTCCAGGATCCCGTCCACACTGGGCTGACTCAAAGATGTGCTTTCCTCTGCTTCATTTTTCAAATACTTCCTTTTTAAGCTGACTATGGATTCTCTGCAAGGAGACACTGCTGCTCAATGTGGGGCTGAGGGCCCCAGGCCTGTCCTCCCCCTGGGCATGGGGTGGCTACGGCCCCTCACTTGAAGGTCTGGCAGTTGTTGATGACGGCGACCAGGTAGTGGACATAGCAGTGCGGATGCCGACGGTTCCTCAGATGCTCTTCTTTGTATGACTGAACCTCATCTCTGTACCTGCGAGCACACAGCCCCACAGGCAGGTCACGAAAGGGGAGCCTGGAGGCGTCTCCAACGCCACAGTGATGTCGCACCCCACAGGTTCCCATCACTGATGTGTGACTGGAGGAGCATTTAAGAATAAAATAGTTCTGGATGATCTATACTAATAGGAGAACAGAGAAGCTGATCGTTCTAATTTGATTATTAAAACTTAATTTCATATCAGGCTTTGAAATACTGTTCAGTATTATGACTATACAGTATTCTGTAATATTTGTGAATAGTTGGGAAGGTATTATATCTGAGAAACAATTCATCTAGAAACTCATACAACAATATAGGAAACACTATCAAATGTTATGTGAAATGTCCCTTTCTGAAGCTTTCCCTGAAGAAATCAAACAAAATAAATTAGACTCTTTAGAGGCCAAGAAGACAAAACACTATAGAACTGTTGAATTTATTACGGATATTCTCAGACATATCCAGGAGAAGAAAAGCAGTGCAATGTGCTGTATATATTTTTAATATACCTTAAGAAAGAAGCAAATTGGAAAACTGGCAATTAAAGAGAAATAATTAAGCATTTATTCCACCTTTCTGTCCAAAGTGTGGTTCAGCTAACAAAATGGCTGAGGCTGGTGCAGAGACTCAAGAAATGACTGACCCAGGCCAAAGCCCCCAAGGGTGGCCAAAGGAGACCCTCAGGGAGGGGCCCGGCTGTCGAGCTACACCACCTGAGCAGGACACAGGTCATGGGGGTTCCATGGAGGTTCCCGTGCTACAATAAGCACACTGAGGCTCCCACAAGCCTTCGGAGCCAACTGGCGGCTCATGGGCAGTCAGCAGCCCTAGGACCAGGGTGGGCATCAAAGGACAGGACGGAAGATCACCAGCCAGGGCTTCCCAGCACCCCATAGGGCACATGTCACATGTGCCTTCTGAGTGTGTAAGTACAGAAAGACATGTTTGAGACCACAGAGAAACCCAAGCACAAGTGTCAGGTGACCCTATGGAATGACTGTCCTACCTACATTTTATGTGGTTGATGGCCCTGCAGTATGGGTGGAGAATGTAGGGGCTGAAACACAACACTGCCTGGCACTTGGGTTAGAGAACTTTGGATTAGAGAGGGACAGAGGGAGAAGGAGAGGGGAAGGGAGAGGAGAGGGGAGAGAGAGAGGTGCAGGGAGGGTGGGGGGAAAGAGGAGGGGAAGGTGGGGATGGGGGGTGGCAGGGGAAAAGAGGTGGGGTGGGAAAAGGAGGGGGAGGGGACGGATGGGGCAAGAGGGAGTCTGCAGGGGGCAGCCCTAAGGGTGATGGTGAACAGCTTTGTATGCCATTCTTCCTCCTGTGTAGGTTTGAAAATTTTAGGCATAAGCCACGAGGTGGGGGGGCATCCCCTGACCCCCATGCACGGCAGGCTCCCACATGGTGTCCTCCCCAGCCTAGGAAACTCAGCAAAACCTGTTGTCTGAGGTCTGGGGACGGCATCACCCACTCCAAGAGAAGGGAGTAAGAAAAGGCTTGTGTTTCTAAGTAAAAGAGAAGGTGTCAGGTATCCAGGCTCAAATTCTGTGTTAATATTGAGCATATGAAGATCAACTTATTCTTACTTTTAGTCTTTGGAAACACATGCTTCCTAAATTAGCACAGTGGTGAGAATACTTACCTACTCAGGAAAGAATTCATTTGCTGAAGACACAAGACCAGCACCTTTGTCTTTAAATCTTCACTGATCTGAGCAGCAACCTGAAGATTCTGCTCGAACATCTAGAAATTGGAGAACTTATGAATTCTGACAAACTCACAAGAGTGAAGATTTCCATTCATATAAAATCCCCATCTGCTGCTAGGACAGTCCACATTCAAATAAAAATGAAACCACTTGAAAAATAACAAAGTTAAATAAATAAATAAGCACCCTTCTCACTGGGTAAAAAACCAAGTGGATCATTTCCTAACTGCCTGCAAATGGGCTGGTCCCCACTGAGGGGGAAAAAGGAACACATTCCCTGAGCTGAAAGGGAGACAGGCCCAGGGAGCTGGAGTGGCTGGGGTCAGGTGGGCTGGTCTGGGCTCTGCTGCGATTTCTTAAGAACTGGGAGGACATGGGAAGTGCCCCAGGCACAGCTCACCCCAGGTCCTGGTCATGTGCAGCCTGTCAGGAAGTCAGAGTTTCCAAACTATAGGGAAGGGTAGGGGTCGCCGTGGCTAGCTGTTGGTGACACCCAGAGAGGAACGCCAGCAGGCAGAGCCCCCCAGCAACATGTGCGTGAGGCTCAGCCCCACGATCAGCAATGCTGCTCAAGTGCAGGGCACAGAAGAGAGAGAGCGAGGCAACTGCCCGGACGACACAAGGCTGGTGGTCGTGCGTGGCAACCGAGGATCTAAAGGCCCCCCCTCCACCAAATCCATCACATCAGCCAGCTGTGTGCCACACAGGCCAAATTTTGGCTATTCACAGTATCAGGAAACACCAAACAAGCAAACTCCAACTAACGCATCACAGGCAATGATGTACAATCAGGTTCTAGCTCAAATCCAGAGCGGGAGGCCCAGGTGGCCCTCGGGAGGTAAGGCTCTGGCTTCAGCAAGCATGTAACCCGTGCATAACCCCACAGACTCCACTCGAAATCCGGGGCTGAGCCTCACGAGGACAGGCAGTACCTGGAAGACGATGGCAGGGAGCGTGGTCTGGTAGTACCCATCCTGGTCGGCCTCAGGCTCACTCTCTTTTACCCAGTCTCTCCTGTCTGTTTCTAGCGCTTTCCGCAGCCAGGCGATGATGTTTGACTAGGCAAGTCCAGCATCACAGGGAAAAAAGGGGAGAACAGGGTTTTCTCCTTGGGGTGCAGCTGCCATAGCAGACAGACACAGACCCTGGAGTTCCTGCACCACAGCAAGGGGACAACAGACAGGCCATCCACGGGCCACCTACACAGCAGGCCGGCCTCCACCCAGCTGATCTCTCAGATGACCATGGTGCTGGAGGAGAGGCCGGGCCGGACAGGAGTCGGGGAGCATGAGGCCCACACCTCTGGCAGGCCTGTGTGTGGTGCATGAGACATCCCACCATCACCTGGGGAGCACAAAGCCCCTTCCTGCTTCTAGGCCGGGCCTTGCCTCTCAGCCACAGTGCTGTCACGCTTGGGCCTGCCCTGCCCTCGGAAGCAGGCCCTGACCTCATCATCTGGTGACTATGTGGGCATCTTCCCTATCTGCCACCTTAACAGTCCAGGGCTCAGCCTCATGGCTGGCAGGCGCCACCACACGTCAGCGGGACGTCCTGGGCCCCCCACACCCACTGAAACAAGGACAGGCTCACTCCTCTGTGGGAAGAAAGTCCCAGACAGTCTCCAGACCCAGGGCCAGAGGAGGGGCCATTCCCTTGATCTAACTGGCAAACATACATTTGAAGACCCAGTTCCAGAGCCCATGAATCCTTAAGGAAGCCAACATTAAGACAAGGCCTCCCTGCCTTCTGCCTGCTGGTCTCGGCCCATGTGGCCATGGTACTAGACATCCTTTGGGGACCACATGCCGCTCTACTCACAGTAAGAGTGGACATGTACGTGTCAAGCAGCTCAGAGACCACGTTTGGAGCAAGCAAAGGCTCTAGGGTGCTGACGTCCACTTCTGGGGCCAGCTCCGTGTTTCCCATCATCTCTGCACTAGAGTGAAAACCAGGAGTGAGAAAGGTTAGCTGTGAGGGAAGAAGACAATCCTCAGTAAGTGTTACTGTTTTTTCTGACACACAGATGCCCAGCCAGCTTCAACTCTGCCAGCAGCCGGGGGAGCTGGGCCTTGGGCGGTGCCGGGCGGCCACCGAGGGCACTACACCCCCCAGCCTCAGTGTGCTGTGTCCACACGATAGGAGCTGGAGACTGCACTTGGGAGAAAAGCCCAGTGAGTGGGCCTTCCTGGCAAACAGAAGATGCTGAACACACGCTCTAGTAGATGGGCAATAATAAGGAAGTACTGTAATTCAGAAATATGAACTGCTGAGGTTAATGTTGCTAATTCCTGCAGGAGGGTGACATGAGGCTCGTAAGAAGGTGCGTTAGCAAGGAAATGTGTCTCTGGCTGCTTACTGTGCCAAAGGCAGGGACATAGACACTTCAGAAAAAGTTTTCATAAAATACAGCTAATACCTATGTATGTGGTTAGGTTCTTAAAAGTCCAGGGTTCGAAAGCTCAGAAAATTCATACGACTTCTGCCAGTTCCCTACATATATGTTTAGCGTGACGACAGGATATTAATGCTAGTCTAGTGTCTGAGAGAAGTCCAAGGTCTTCCTAAGTGAAAAACGCTTGACGTGATCCTGCAAGATTAGAAGATGAGGTTGTTCTCACCCCCAGAGCTGTAATTAGCATGGGATGTTTCCATCATGGAAGTTGTTCACCTTTTCCCATGAGGACATCCACTATGAAGGGATGCCCAGGGTGAGGCCACAGAATGACCAAGGGGAAAACGCTCATGATGTGCCAGAAACTAGATGCGGGCACAAACTGCCCCCCATGGACATGCACCCGGGTCACAAGAAGAGATGGCCACCCCAGAGCCCTCCTCATGCGGATAGCACAAGTAAGTCGAGGCCCACGTGGGGAAACAGGGAGGGCGGGCAAGGCCCTGCTGACCACAGGCCGAGTGAGGGCAACACCAGGAGGCACTGAGGCCAGGCTCAGCCCACACGGCCGTGGTGGCCGCCACTATCTTCGGGTGGGAGACGCTTCCTTTCTCTCCGTGTCCTTACACATTCTCTACCACGGCAGGGGCCAAAGAACAAGCAAACACAAAAAAATCCCAAGACCTCCCTTACTGCTAAAACAAGAGGTCTGATTAATTCCTACACAATAGTTACAAGACAGGTTCAAATAAAAATCCCAGTATGGTATTAATGCTGTTCTCTACTCACAAACCATGAGATCCTCACACCTGGCTGATCTTAGAGAACTCAAATACCCCACCTCTGCCCTACTTTCAAACCCTAACTCGCACACGCACAAAGCAGCCCACACCCCTCCTGGGAAGGGACCAAATTCAAGGCTGAAAGACACAAGGCATAAGTGATTTTTCTGGGGTGCTGGTGAGAGAAGGCCACACCCAGGGTCATCAGAAGCCGGGAGGAAAGCTGGCATCTCCTCACCAGCCACAGGACAATGCAGGTCATGGGGCATTGTGGGGCTGGGCCCACGTCCTCACCTGTCCAGGGGTGTGAGACCACCTGTCCAGGGTGTTACCCACCGAGGATGTGAGTGCAGAGCGAGCACTCGGTGTCACAGAAAAGCCCGTCACTGCATTGGCCGTCAAGGACAGGGGCACCACCCAAACGCGGAACATTCACACAGCCAGGAGCCCCTCACACAACCCAAAGAGGGACTTCTGTTGGCCAGGAAATGATACCTGTAGGGTCAAGCACACGCCCAGAGCAAAACCACTCTAGCTGTTTAGAAACTGTCTTGTTGGCAGGCTTTTATGCACTTTCTGCAGATGTAAAGCTGGAGTTACCTTGTGTAGGTGTTCAGGACCCATGTCAACAGGCTCACAATCTCATTTGCTTCCAGGTCTTCTGACGCGAGCTCTTGCATCCGTGTGCTCAGGGCCTGGTGGTACATGCTCAGGAGGCTTCTGAAGATATTGTAATGCAGAGGAAAACACTGAACCATGAGGTTTTTGGCAACGATGAGGTCATCCAGGACATACTTCCTTATGATTTCCAGGTGGCGGACGAGCCACATCTTGTCAGACTCCCTGGTGTCTGCCTGGGTGCCCTCGATCCTGGTGGTCACGGTTCTGTCCAAGATGGCAAACATTTTCTCCTTCCAATTCTTGGGCCTCCCGGGAGGTACAAAGCCAGTTTGCTTTTTTCGGTCAAGTATGCGCCTATCAATTTTTTCCTCCCTTTCGATGATCCTGACAACCGAGACCAGCAAGGTGGGGTCACGGCGGACAGTGACCAGCGACCTCTGCAGCACCACCCACAGTTGCTTGGCCAGCTCGTCAGAGAGCCCCTGCGTGCTCCCAAAGTAGCCATGGATGAGGGCCATGTCGCGTGCATTCCCACTGTCCATGCGGTACTGTTCGTGCATTAGCCCGTCCCGGGAGCACTCCAGGTCCATCAGCTTACGGTGTGCCTTCAGAAGCGCCCCCTGCTCTATGAGGTCCTCAGTCTCCCTCACGATCTCAGGCACTGTAAAGAAACATACAGAGGGCTATGCAGGATCCTGGGAAGATGGCAGGCAGGCAGGGCGTCCCCGGAGCAACCCCCGGATGGCTGCCCGCACACAGTCGGTCCAGAAACTCCTGGGCACCTGGTGCTGAATGAAGGCTGTGGCTTCCAGGGGAAGGTGCGGACAGTGAACTGTGGTCAATTATGGCTGATTTCAGTAGCAGCTACCTGCCCCTGAGCCCCAGCCCCCACACCCGCCCCGCCATGTTCCTACAGCAGCTTGCACACAGCTTGTGGGAGCAAGACGAGCAAAAGACCCTGTCCTCCAAAGCCTGGAGCCTGCACTCCAGTTTCTGATGGCAGCTATGGTCGTAGAGGTGCAGACACAAAGGCAGGTGACAATGTTGCTGACCCCCAACTCATTAGACGTCCCTCTCCCTCCAGCTGAAGGGACTTCCAGGTGATTTAAAGGGCCACTTTTTCCACCCTTAATTTTTCCCTTTCTCCCTTTTGGGAGCCAGATGTTAAGAAATTAGAATATTCAAAAACAACCTCATTGCTCCACATCACTAGTCGTCAGAGAAATGCAAATTAAAACCACAATGAGATATCACCTCACACCAGTTAGGATGGCCACCATTCAAAAGACAAACAACAACAAATGTTGGCGAGGATGTGGAGAAAGGGGAACCCTCCTACACTACTGGTGGGAATGTAAATTAGTACGACCATTGTGGAAAGCAGTATGGAGGTTCCTCAAAAAACTCAAAATAAAAATACCATTTGACTCAGGAATTCCACTCCTAGGAATTTACCCTAAAAATGTAGCAGCCCAGTTTGAAAAAGACATATGCACCCCTATGTTTATCGTAGCACTATTTACAATAGCCAAGAAATGGAAGCAACCTAAGTGTCCATCAGTAGATGAATGGATAAAGAAGATGTGGTATATATACACAATGGAATATTATTCATCCATAAGAAACAAACAAATCCTACTATTTGAAACAACATGGATGGAGCTGGAGGGTATTATGCTCAGTGAAATAAGCCAGGCAGAGAAAGACAAGTATCAAATGATTTCACTCATCTGTGGAGTATAAGAACAAAGAAAAAACTGAAGGAACAAAACAGTAGCAGACTCATAGAACCCAAGAATGGACTAAAAGTTACTAAAGGGAAAGGGACTGGGGAAGAAGGGTGGGAAGGGAGGGATAAGGGGGAAAAAGGGCTATTACAATTAGCACACATAATGTAGCGGGCATGGGGGTGGGGTGGGGAGATAATGGGGAAGGCATATAACACAGAGAAGACAAGTAGTGATTCTGTAACATCCTACTATGATGATGGACAGTGACTGCAATGGGGTATGTGGTGGGGACTTGATAAAAGGGGGAGTCTAGTAGCTATAATGTTGCTCATGTAATTGTATATTAATAATAGCAAAATAAAATTAAAAAAAAAAGAACAACCTCGTATACAGAGGACTTTAGAAAGTGACCACTTCTGGCACAAAAACAGACCCACACACCAGTGGAACAGAATAGAGAGTCCAGATATTGACCCAAGCATATATGGTCAATTAATATACAATAAAGGAGCCATGGACATACAATGGGGAAATGACAGCCTCTTCAACAGCTGGTGTTGGCAAAACTGGACAGCTACATGCAAGAGAATGAAACTGGATTACTGTCTAACTCCATACACAAAAGTAAATTCGAAATGGATCAAAGACCTGAATGTAAGTCATGAAACCATAAAACTCTGAGAAGAAAACATAGGCAAAAATCTCTTAAATATAAACACGAACTACTTCTTCATGAACATATCTCCATGGGCAAGGGAAACCAAAGCAAAAATGAACAAGTGGGACTATATCAAACTAAAAAGCTTCTGTACAGCAAAGGACACCATCAGTAGAACAAAAAGACATCCTACAGTATGGGAGAATATATTCATAAATGACATATCCGATAAGGGGCTGACATCCAAAATATATAAAGAGCTCACGCACCTCACAAACAAAAAGCAAATAATCCAATTAAAAAATGGGCAGAGAATCTGAAAACAGACTCTTCTCCAAAGAAGAAATTTAGATGGCCAACAGGCACATGAAAACATGCTCCACATCACTAATCATCAGAGCAATGCAAATTAAAACCACAATGAGATATCACCTCACACCAGTGAGGATGGCCACCATACAAAAGATAAACAACAACAAATGTTGGCGAGGATGTGGAGAAACGGGAACCCTCCTACACCACTGGTGGGAATGTAAATTAGTTGAACCATGGAAAGCAGTATGGAGGTTCCTCAGAAAACTAAAAATAGAAATACCATTTGACCCAGGAATTCCACTCCTAGGAATTCACCCTAAGAATGCAGGAGCCCAGTCTGAAAAAGACATAGGCACCCCTATGATTATCGCAGCACTTTTACAATAGCCAAGAAATGGAAGCAACCTAAATGTCCATCAGTAGATGAATGGAGAAAGAAGATGTGGTACATATACCCAATGGAATATTAATCAGCCATAAGAAGAAAACAAATCCTACTATTTGAAACAACATGGATGGAGCTAGAGTGTATTATGCTCAGTGAAATAGGCCAGGTGGAGAAAGATAAATATCAATGATTTCACTCATCTGTGGAGTATAAGAACAAAGAAAAACTGAAGGAACGAAACAGCAGCAGACTCACAGAACCCAAGAATGGACTAGTAGTTACCAAAGGGAAAGGGACTGGGGACGATGGGTGGGAAGGGAGGGATAAGAGGAAAAAGGGGCATTACGATTAGCACACATAATGTAGGGGGGGGCGGGGGCACGGGGAAGGCAGTACAGAAAAAGAGAAGACAAGTAGTGATTCTGTTGCATCTTACTACACCGATGGACAGTGACTGTAACGGGGTATGTGATGAGGACTTGATAATAGGGGGAATCTAATAACCACAATGTTGCTCATGTAACTGTATATTAATGATACCAAAAAAAAAAAGAAACAAAAAGAAAGTGACCACTTTCCCATGCTCAGCACAAGGTGCAGGCTCAGAGAAGACCTGAGAAGACATTAAGTTTACATCTCAGCCTGATCCTCAGCACACAGTGTATAACAATAAAAAAATAAATAAACAAAAATTAGCATACTCTGGGGAACAGAAAAATCTGATTTCCTGAATTACCATGTTATTAGATTCAAGTGTCTAGTGTTCAACCAAAAATCACAGGGCATGCAAAGATATAGGAAAGTATGGAGATTCAAAGGAAAAAATAAACAGAACCCAACCCTGTTAAAGACTTGGCTGGCAGACCTACTGGAAAAAGACTTTAAAACAAGTCTTAAAGATGCTCAAAGAGCTGAAAGAAGACTTGGAGAAAGTCCCGAAAATGCCAGATGAACAGAAATATTAATGAAGAGATAAAAAAACCTAAAAGACTCCTTTCCCCCCCAAAATCCTGGAACTTTTAAAAACTACAGTAATTGAAATGAAAAATTAACTTCAGGGTTTCAAAGGCAGATCTGAGCAGTTATAAGACAGAATCAGCAAACTTGAAGACAGGAGAGTGGAAATTATCAATATGAGGAACAGGAAGAAGGACTAAAGGAGCCTGCAGCCCTGCGGGACACCGCCAAGGGGACCAGTGTGCTCCTCATCAGAGTCCCAGAAGAAGAAAAGAGAAAAAGGGACAGAGAAATTACTTGACTAATGTTCAAAAGAAGACCCACACCAAGACATTTTAGTCAAACTGCTGAAAGCCTAAGGCAAAGAGAGAATGCCAAAAGCGGCGAGGGAGAAGCCGACTGTCACATATGAGGAGTCCTCAACAGGGGTGTCTGCAGAGCTCGTATCAGGAACTCTGGAGGACAAAAGGCATGGGCTGGCATATTCAAAGTGCTAAAAGAAAAAAAACTGCCACCCAAAATCCTGCATCTGGCACAAGTGTCCTTAAAAGTGAAGAAGAAATTAAGCCATTCTCAGATAAACAGAAGCTGAGGAAGTCGGTTACCACTAGTCCTGCCCTGCAAGATGCACTCAAGGTGGTCCTGAAGGATACTGGATAGCAACATGAAGCTGACTGGAGAAATAAAGATAAATGCCCAGGCAACCGGAAAAAGAGGTATTATTGTAACTTCCCTTTTTAACTTTACTTTTTGTTCTACATATTTTAAAAGACTAATACCTTTGGAGACAAAAAGCTATTAGAACAGAGCTACTATTACTATAAGTTTGGCTTATGATTCCACAGTCTGCTCTCTATGTCATTTAAGAGACTGACGCATAAAATATAGTCTATGTTTTGGGACATACAGTGTATGTAATTTGGGGCATCAATAACTGAAAGGGGTGGAGACAAAGTTGAACAGGGCAGAGTTTCTGTATGTTATTGAAGTTAAGCTGGTATAAATACAAATTAGAGTGTTCTAACTATACGACATTAAACATAACCTTCACAGAAAGCAAAGGAATTAGCTAAAGAATAGACACAAAAGGAAATGAGAAAGGGAGCTAAACATTCTACTACCAAACATCAACCAAACACAAAAGTCAGTAATGCAGGAAATGAGGAACCAAAAGCTGGAAGGAATGAAGAAACCAAATGGGAAAATGACAGAATTATGTCCCTCCTTATGGGTAATTACCTAAAATGTAAGAGGGTTGAACTCTCCAATCCAAAAACAGATTGACAGAATGGATTAAAATACACGATCTAAACCTACGCTGTCTAACAGACTTGCTTGAGATCCAAACACACAGGCAGGCTGAAAGTGACAGCTGGGAAAGATATCCAGGCAAATACTAACCACAGTAGAGCAGGCTAGCTACACTAGTATAAGACAAAACAGACTAGAGATCAAAAATGGCTACAAGACAAAAAAAAGAAATTGTATATTAATAAAAGGTTCAGTCCAGCAAGAAGCTACAGCCATAAACATTTATGGACCTGATGACAGACCATCAAAACATAGAAAGCAAAAACTGACAAGAACTGGAAATACAGATGGTTCTGTAATCAACAGCTGGAGACCTATAGGCCACTCCCACGGACAGAACACGCAGAGGCGGTGAGCAGGGAAACAGAGGACTTGGACACCACAACCCCGCAAGGTCTGAGACACACGAGAGCACTCCACCCAGACAGCACACCACTCTTCTCAGGGCACACGGGATATTCTCGAGGACAGACCACAGGTGAGGCCACGGATTAAATCTCAATGGATTGTGAAAGCCAGATATACAAAATATCCTCTCTGACCACAACCGACAGTTAGAAATTAGTAACAAGGAAAATTGGAAAACTGAAAACTGTGGAAATTAACATGCTCTTAATGAGTCAAGTAAGAAATCACAAGGGAAAACCACAAAACCAAAAGGTGGTTCCTTGAAAAGATGGATAACCGACAAATCTCAGCTAGATGGAATAAGAAAAAAAGAGGGGGACTCAAATTCTAAAATCAGAAATGCAAGTGGGAACATTTCCACTCACTCTACAGAAATAAAAAGACTGCTAAGGGCACTGTGACCATCGCACGCCACCAACCTGGACGACCTAAACGCAGTGAGCCCCTGGAGAAGCCAGGCACACCGAGACTGGATCCCCAGCCAACAGGACACTGACACAGACCCCTGACCAGCGGGGTGGGGCAGCATCCCCGACTGGGCGCAGAGCTCCTGTGGCTCTTCCTGGGCTCTCATGAAATATAACTGATGCACAGTCTGTCCGGCAAGAGAAGAATCCTGCAAATGGACGGTGGTGGTGGCTGCACGACGGCGCCGAAGTGCTTCAGACCCCAGACCGGCGCACTTAAAAGTGATTGGGATGGGAACTTCTACAGTATGTGTATTTTGCAATAAAAAAAGTGGGGAAAGGGGATGTGCACAGCACTCCTGAGTTACAAATGACAAGGGCCTGGAGGGGCCCAACAAGCACACTGTGTCCCCAGGAAAACCTTCTCCTACAAATAATTCATACACATTGTAGCCTTGATTTTCATCAAGGGATGAAAATTATTTTCAACCTCTGTGGATGAATGCTTCCAGCAACTTTCTGGTCATTAGCATTAGCTTTATCAGCCTGGAAGGAAATGCTGCCAATCAACAGGAAATTAGAAGGCAAGAAAATAACCAAGAAGGTGGGGCTGAACATCAAAAAGGAGATTTGGGCATGGGGACCGTGCCCCAATTCCAGACAGTCAGCCGTCACCAAGAGGAGCTGCTTCCCAAGCACCCACAGTGGGGTGCGTGTCACTGGTTGGGGATGTGAGAAGGAACCTGATCGTGGCCCTGAGTGTCAGGGCTGGGAAGATGACATGGGAGAGCATAGGCCACATGGCAATGCTGCCATCAGACACAGGGTGAGTGGCGAGAATCCAGGGGAACAGGGATGAACAGGAAAAAGGTCACCATGACTCAATGTGGCAGGAGCAAGGCCATGGAGCTGAGGACCCACAGTGTGGGTGGAAGAACCACACCAGGTTGTGTGCAGGGGTCAAGCAAAGTTTGGGAAAGGACAGAGAACTCCAAGACCATACATGGCCTACAGGAAAGGATGGGGTCAGACCATCCCGAGGCCTCACACTGGTTGTTGGTGACCCCGACAGAGGGGAGGGGATAGGAGAGGTACAGGCTTTGGGGGCAGAGGAGCTGCCATCACAGCAGGTGGGGAGGCCATGCTGCACATCACAGGAGCCCTGCCGGGTGGCACTGACATGCTCCCTGACACTTTCTCCCAGGAGCCAGGTGCTGGGATGTGGCTCCAGGAGAGTCATGGCCATGCTCTCAGGCCCCCAAACCACCAGGCCCTGCTCCAAACACAACAGACTCCAGGGTGAGCCTCCCACCCTGGCCATGCCCATTCTCCTCCTCCTGGGAAATCTGCTCTCCTTAGGCACCCCTCCCTTGGGGAAGTGGACCCTCCGCCTGATCATGGACCAGGCCCCTTTCAAGCATGTGGTGTCTTCTCCTCCTGGAGAGTCCCAGCTGGTCTGTGGCTCTGACAGCCACACTGCAGGTGAGGGGACACTCAGGTACCCCTTTTGGTGCCTCTATCCTGGTCCTGACAAATATGGAGCTGCCAGCAGTCCACCAGCCTTCACTTGCTCAACTCATCACTGCCATCCACAGTCCAGATAAGCAGCTCATGTGGGCAGGAATCCAAGCTACTGCCCACCGAGGCCGGTCCCCAGAACATGCTAAGTGCAAGCCCCACCCACAGAGCATGACACGTGCAACCTGCAGAGGAGCACAGCATCGCACCGCATCCCCGGCCATCCACCTGGCTACCTGAGAAGATGTTCTTGAGGTTCTCCACCGCTGCAGCGAGCTGGCTGTGCCGCACGACGGCGTCCTTCACGTCCCTGAGGCTCTCGATGGTGTTGATGCTTTGCCTCCAGTCTTTGCTGACGTCACCCAGAGACCGCCGGATGTCCTTGACATCGTTCAGGGCGTTATGGAGCTGGCTCAGGCCGGTGCGCACCCCATCCAACTGCGACTGGATTGCAGCCTAGGGGCAACACCGGCAGGTGAGCAGAGCGAGGGACGCCAAGAGCAGACTGCCCTAGCAGTGTCACGTGCAGAAAGAGACATTTCAGTATCAGGGAGTAGTCAACACCCGGAAGGGAGAGAATAAAATTCAACAAGGAGTTAGCTGATCTACAGGCAATTCTTTCTTTTTGTTCCATTGCTGCCTCGAAAAAGAACAACAATGCCTTTTAAAGCATCGCTGTGAAAACCTCACCACACTCCTCAGCCAGCCCCTCAGCCTGAAGACACCGGATACCACTGTGGGCACACCTCGGTCCCATGGCTGCCACTTCAGCGGTACCGAGAGAGACAGCATGCACTATCTTCCAGCGTCCCCTGGCTTCCTTGCAGGCCTTATCAAAGTGCAGAACACTGCTGGGACTGGCTCATCAGCTTTGGGGGGATCCTGCCACTCAGGGAGAACCAGACTCAGCACCAGGACAGCAAGCCCCCTGCACAGAACCGGTCCCTCTGAGATGCAGACTCACTCTGCACGCCCGCTAGAATGTGTTCTGGAAAGCTATGTGGCATGGGGAGAGGGCGTGGAAGAGGAGCAGAGGTGGATGGGGAAGGGAAGGGCAAGGCCAGGCAGCCCCACTGAAGCCGGGCGCACCTTTCACCCAGGAGCCTTAAGATGCATTTACGAGTAACAAACAACAACTGCAACAGACCACGCAAGGTTTCTAAGTCACTACTGAAACTGCTAATCCCGCAAGCTTCTAAAACATCAAATTCTGATGAAAAATGTAGCATTAGCCCACCAGGTCTCTGGGTGCTTCACTGCACAAATTACCTGGGTGCTAACAGTGTCGCCAAGTGACAAGCGCCTTCAGCGCCACATCAGCGTGAGAGTTCACTTTCCCCAAAGGCATTCTCTCAAATCTCCAAGACTGCTCTGCTGCCTGTCAACCACAGCAAGCCACGGTTGCAACCTTTTCCTAACTACTGATGGTGTTAGTACTACTACATAACTATGCTAAATGTGTGTGTTTTACTAAACCCTCCTTCTTCAAATCAATTACATTGAAAGCCAATCTGAATCCTCAAATCCTTAAGGGTGAACTATTTCCTTTTTTGTCTGTCACACACTCATAGTAAGTGTGTCCTCTTTCTTCCTACCCAGGGCCAGCAGGATGCCTGGCACCCAGACAGTGTGCTCCGGCACATGCTGGAATAACCTGAATGAAATGCTCTCTGGTGGCCTTCCATAGAAGAGGTTTTAATAAAGAAGAATAGCTGTTTGAAAAGTTAAAAAGCTACTCCAGATGCTTAAAAAGGTGGTTCCTTCAGTGTTTGCAATACTCTGCAATCTTCTTTGTAAACCTCATTGATTGGTAATAAATTGTTGGAAAGAATGTGCTAAATAAAGGTCATGTTACACCTCTATCCAGATCGTCGCAAAGTCTAATTTCTAATTTGGTAAAATTACAATAAGCGGGAACCTGGAACTCGAGATACATACTCTGTCCTGCCTGGGAGTGAAAACAGGTGCCCTGGCCTCCCTGATCTCGTACCTTCAACCTAGCCTCCACGGAGGCCTTTTTCCGGGCCTCTCTTCTGCGATACTGCTCCACCTTGTCCAACTGGTCTGGCCGCTGAAGCATCCCAGCAACCCTCTGGACTGCTGTCGCAACAGCCTCCCGGTCCGTCTCCTTCATGGCCAGAAAGCAGGCAGGGGTTCTGCATCTGTCATGCTAGAGGTGTGCTGTGTGCTTGGGGGAGGAGGTGAGAGGGAAGATGCATCAGGTAGGTATGAATCTCAAGTACAAAACTCGCCCCCATCAAAGTCAGTTGCTCACAAAGGAGCTAAAAGGAGTTCATTTGAGGTCATTAATCAGTGAACTAGAGGATTATGAATCCCTCTGTAAAAAATACAAACCCTGAGAACTTAAATATGGGAAAGCTTTGCCTACGAGTGGGGCAGGGGCATTTACAGGCTACAGGTAGGAGGAGTGTTGTGGTGGCGTCTCTGTGTGGGCCCCAGACCGCTCATGTCACATCTCAGCCCCTAAGGCCCTTCTGTCCTAGACAGGGGCAATTTCTCATTTCCTGAGCCCTCACACCACCCACCGGGCCTGCCATGGGGCAGCTGTGCCAGGAGGCCTCAAAGAGGACACAGAGGCACAGGGACAGCACACACCTCACCACCAGAGCTGCAGTCCCAGCCCATGTCCTGAGCCCCTTGAAAAACACCAGTGCCTGCAGTATCCAAAACTCCATTTCCTATTAGTTCACAGCTCCCACAAATAAAGGTGACAGGGCAGAAAGCACAGGTACAGTGCACAGTGCACAGGTGCTCAGACAGCAAGCAAACCTGCCTTCAGCCCTAGCTCTCCCAATAGCCCAGTGGGGGAGCTAAAAGGGGTATTTGGTGAGTGACTGGCAAACGAAAGCATTTCATACACCTTTGTCCCCTTGACCTCAGGTGTTATACTCCCACTTCCACTCATTTTTTCTGTACGCAACGTCTCAAAGATAAAAAAGATCCACCCTCCCCCAAAATTCTTCATTCCCACTCCCACCTGCTTTCAGAAAACACTCAAACCCATACAGGATTTTCACTAAGGGCTCTGGTTAAACAACTGTGTATCCGCCACACGCCCTCTCACTTGTCTTTCACAGGGACACATACTGCAAGCACGCGCTTCCCTTCTCGGTATTTTTTCTGATTATGTGCACCAACGCAGCAATCTGCACCGGACAGAAAAATGCCAGATGCGGAGGCAACCGGCCGAAAACCCCACCCCAGGGCAGCGCCCGCAGCGGGCCTCTGCTGCCGTGCCCCCAGCGCTCCCGGGGAGCCCGCGGTCCTCGCGTGCGTGGGTTCTCCGGGTTCTCGGTGCAGCGACCTCGGCGTCCCCACCGCCCGTCCAGCCGGTGCGCTCGGCGGTCGGGGCTGGAGCTCCGGCCACGGCCCCGGCGGCGGCAGGGCCGTGGAGGCTCTGAGCGGCCTCGGCCGGGCCCCCGGGGCCGCGCACAGCTCCCCGACGGGGACCTGGCGGGGGGGCCTCACGACCCCGCCTCGGGGCCAGCGAGACCGCCGGCCAGCAGTCGACTCACCGTCCACCGCGCTGCGCCCGACCGGAAATGCGGCCGTATGGCACTTCCGCTTCCGGCAGCGTGACGGGAAGGGCGTGGCCTGGCGCGCAGGCCTGCCCAATCCGCTCCCTGCCCGCTTGCGCGCCCTCCGGCCAGGTGGCTACCGGGGAGCGGGGCGTCCTGCCCGCCCCCCGCGCGCTTTCTCCCGCCCTTCCCGCAGTTTTCTGTCAGTGACGCCCCCCGCAGGCACCGGGTGCCCGCCCTACCCCGGTGTCCTCTCCGGAACCCTCCCGACCTCGCGCTGTGCCTCCGCCCGCGTCTGCTGACGCGCCTGCGCTCACCTGTGTATGCCTCTTACCCAAGGTGCGGCGGGGCTTTTCCCTTTGCGGGGTCCCGGCGCTCCTCAGACCAATGATTGGCAGTTGGCAGTTAAGTGAACACGAACAAGGTGGGCTGCGCCACACCTGGCAGACCAACAGCCACCGCGTTACTTGGCAGCTCCTTAGTGCGCTGTCGGCTGACGCTCGAGTCAAAAATGAACTTAGTCACCGAAGGAACAATGACAAAAGCATAACATGAGAACAGAGTGCCTCGGCGTGCAGGCGGTTTGCACGCGACTGGGCCGGCGGGAGAAAACCTGGGCAGAACTTACACCAAACAGGCTGTTTCAGAGCACCGTCAGTTATTTTTTTGAGATGCTAAATGCATCAGACACAAAGGAAGAGTTTGCCATGCTAAGCTTTTTACTCCTGCATAATTTTTTGAAAACTCTTTAAGTGAAAAAACAAGCCACAGACAAAATCAGTAACTGATGGAGCACTGCCCTCAGAGTATAAAGAGACGCTGGCAAATTAGCCAGAAAGGGTGAGGCTGGGGGGCCCTCTGTCCCCTCCTCAGACTCTCCTGTGACCTGCAGTGCCTGTCCCCTCCCCCCCAGCCCTCCGCTTCCACCCCACACACTGCTGTTCTTGCACCTGCAGGTCTTGGCTCCAAAGGCTATGTCCCGGCACAACCTTGAACCCCAGTCCGTTTGTGCTGCGCCTGTCTCTTCCCTGACCTGCAGGACTTGCCTGGACGCTTGTCTGCACCCCACCCACAGACCAGGGATGTCACCCCTCCTCCCTACTGTGTCCCAGTCCCAGCGCTGTCACAGGGCCTGTATTCAGTAGGGGGCTCGACTACTGCTGAGGAAGGACTCCAGATACACGCAAACCAACTACCAGGCCCCCTCATCTGACACCAAGTCCGGGGGCCTGCCACCCAGTTTCACAACGCCAAGGCTGGGGGCCTGAGGTCCCGGGGGTGCTGGGCTGTGTGTTCATATGTTGAACCCAACCCTGGTGGTGTCAGGTGGGCCTTTAGAAGGGGACTAGACCATGACAATAGGATCAGTGTCCTTAAGAAAGAGACCCCATAAAGGTCCTGCTGGCTCCCTGACAGGGGACTTGCAGCCTCCAGAACTACTGGGGGACACTGTCTGCTGCTGGCTGCCACCTGGTTGCTATTGTCACTGCATCCTGAAACAGAGGCCTGGAGGCAGCACCTAGTGAAGTTGTGAGCACCACCAGCATGCCGGGCATTTCCTCAGGCCTGCACCGGCCCAGGGGTGGGCAGCTGCTGTGTGTGTAGAGGAGTCCAGATTCGACCCTGTCCAGCAGCAGGAGCAGGGTGGGCGGTGCTGGAGTCCTGCTGCTGTGGGGATGCTCACACCCACCAGAAGGTCTCAGAGCAGAAGAGTGTAGAGTGTGGAGGACACGGGTAAGCTGTGGGGACCACAGGCTGACAGGTGGCCACAAGAGACAGGGAGCAGCTGGGGTGGGGGACAGGCAGTCTGGCCTCCCCTGGGAAGGACACAGGAGTCTTAGAGCAGAAACTGGAGTGGTGACCGGCAGGGCACACAGAGGAGGCCTGGCCAAGGTTAGACCTGCTGCAGGTTAGGGGCAGGTCCATGCACTGCACAGGGTGCCAGAGGCTTGTCCATTTCGGGTGCTTTTTAGCCAAAGAAAACAGAACACTGCTCCCTGGGGCTTGGGAGGGCTCTGCCTGAGCCCTGAGGAGCCTTGCCCCTTCTCACACACCTGTCACTAGGTCCTGGGCTGGGAGGGACTGGCTCACAGGGGCCCATGTGCACACACACACACACACAGAGGCCAGGCGCCTGCTCTCTACAGGCATGTGGAACCTGTGGTGTCCTAACAGCACCTGGGAGGCCTCAGCCCTCAGGATGAGCGGGGCCTCAGGCAGTCAGTCTGCCTCCTCCTTGGCAACCTCTGGCAGCCGGCAGCAGGTGGTTTCTTACACTTGTAGCTGCACTCTATCCAGGAAGTGCCACCTTACAACATGAAATAAAGTGACTTCATTTGAAAATCAAGTAGATGTTTTTATGGTAAATGTGATTTATTTTACATCAATAATACAAAGAGTATCAGAAGTATATTTGAAAGCTCTTTAAAGGCACTGAGAAAAGAGTATAAAAGGTTTCATTATAGTGTATCCATTTTTAAAAATTCAACAAGTCAGTCTAGATATTGAAAACTTTTTCTTCCAGTAGAAACTGTAAAAATGTAAAATATAATGTGTTTATCTGCTTCCTTCCATCCATCTCCCTCCCACATTATGTTTGACTTTAATACTTGTTCAGCTGTGTAGGCAAAAGCTTCCAGCCACCATGAGCCTGTAATTAGCACTGATGACATCCTGAAGCAGAAATGGCCCTCTGCACCCCCTACATCCCACCACCGTCCCCATACGCTTCTTAGGAGGGCATGGCTGTCAGCAGCGGTGCTGACTCTGGGGGTCACACCCACCCACAGAGGAAGGGCCGGGGCACAAGGGTGCACAAGCCTGTGAGCCCAAGCCCGGGCGCCAAATTCCACATCAATAAGGCAGGACCCATCTTCCCGCCGTCTGCGGCCAGTTTGGTGCACACCGTCTGGGAGAGTGGATGAGTGCCTGGACACCGGAGCCCTGTGGCAGGAACAGCCATATGTTTGGAGAGGTTCCCCGTGTGGGCTCAGCCTGCAGCTCTCGTCATGTGGGGATTTGCTATGGTGAGCACACACACAGTGATGTCACTGAGGGGCGTCTCTTCCATCCCTTGTTTTCCCGGTTACACGTTACATGCTCCCAGGTGGGTCAGGTGCATGGCTCTCAGTTGCATGAAGTGAGGACAGAGCCTGGTGTCCCCTCTGACCCTGGGGGGTGTTGCATGTGAAAGATGGTGTAGGGGCTTTCCATGATGAGGGCTGGGCGTGTGGTTTGCACAGGAAGGAAGGACAGGGATTCTGAAATACACCCCACATCTTAGGGGTTGAGTCCATAGGTGCACAGAGAGCAGAGGTGTGCTGTGCTTGGCACAGAACTGGGTGGGGAGGGGATGCAGGCCCAGGGGCTCATGGGAGCAGGTGGTTGGGGGTTGTGTTGCCTTATAACAAGGGAGGGAAGACTGGCAGTGGTGGTGAGGACAGGACAGTCCTGATGATGTCACCTTCTGCAAGGCCCAGTGGGCTAAGCAGAGATGGAGAAGCTGCTGGGTGGGCCCTGGGGGGTGTCCCAGGAAGCCATGGACTCATTGCTCCCGACCCTGGGCTCTGGCAGGTGACCCTCTGTGACAGTGCTGGGAGGAGACCTTCAGCCGCTGCCATACCCTAAGGGGAAACCCTCTCATGAGAGACAACTGAGGAGCATGGGCTCCCTGGGGTGTGTCTAAGTCCTGTGTCCAGAAGACCCAGTCCTTCCAGCGAGTCCTGAGCTGTGATGAGGTGAACAGGCATTTTCCAAATGGCCTCATCATTAGCTGAGGACACACACCCCAAGCCACAGATGCAGGAGGGACCCCGAGCTGAGGAGCAGAACATACCAGATGGTGGAGCAGCCAGTCATTGCCCAAGGGCTCCTGCCACCTCTGGAGACTTCCAAGTGGAGGTGACTTTAAGGACAGATGCCCTTGTCCCTGAGGAGGAGGGGTCTGTCCACCCCAGCACAGGTGGGCAGCTGCGGAGGGACCCTGACCTGGAGGCCCTCCTGCTGCAGCTTTTGCTTGGTGGGGATTTCTATACCCTGGTGTTATATTCCATGTGAGTGGTCACCTTGGAGGTGTGTGAACTTCACCAGCAGCCACAGGCCATCTCTGGCTGGGACTGTGGGTGACCTTCATGTTCTGCTTTATGCTTTTGTATCCAATTTTCCTATGATCAGAATGTACTACCTTAAAAAAATTTTTACTTGTCTTGTCCTAATTCTTCCTGGGATGATGACTGGAACCCTCATTTAAAAAACTAGACAGTCTGCAGAACAGCCTCCACAGGCGACTCAACTTGCTATTTCTTTTCTGTACACTTGCAAGCCCAGACTCTGTCAGCTTCTGGTGACATGGGCTGACAGACAGGTGAGCACCAACCATCCTCAGACACCCCCTGGAAGCAGCAGAGGCTGCCGGAGGGGCAGGGCATCGTCCTGTTGGGTCTCCACTCTGTGGGGTCATGGAGCTCCCCACCATAGTGCCTGAAACTTCCTAGATTCTCTCCACGAGTGGGTGCATGGTCACTGTGGCTCAGTACATTATGTCCCTAATTTACATCTGCATCGCTACTCTTCACAGCCCTGGGGAACTGGGGGGTGGCCTGCAGCTGCCAGCTGCCGGAGACTGCTGCAGACCCCTCAGGGTGAGGGTGCCCACCAAGCCGACAGGTTGCACTGTGGCTGCTTTCTGAGAAGTTCTGATTCCTCCAAGGGAAACATGGTGATACTTGAACCGACTTAAGAGCACTTTGCATTTAAGAATTTCTGTGGTGTTTTATGAAGTACGGAACACACAATTGCATACGTGCCCACACAACCGAGGACTGAACTCCTGTAGCTCTGAGGGGGCCACCAGGAAAAGCCCTGATTCCACACCACCCCCGGCCGAGGGGCAGACCAGCATGGGCAGGAGCCAGTCCTTGGAGAAGCTCTGCTTTACAGCAGGAATGTGCCTTCAGGGGCTTTAGGCAGCATTAGTGTTGCCAAGGCACTTTTGGGGAATGTCCTGGGCACCCCACCCTGGCTGTGAGTGGCCCACGGGGATGAGTCCAGGGGCTCCCGCTTGACGACAGGCAGGGCCCCAGGAGCTCTGCAGTTGCAGCCCAGAGCTGGGGGCTGGTGGCCCTGTGCACAGAAGTGGGGGGGCGGCTCCGGCTCAGGGACACAGTGCACATGCTCCAGGCAAGCACAGGGTGCAGGGTGGAACAGAGCCAGATCCTGGCCAGGTCTGGGGTTTGCCCCCAGCACACTGTGCCCCAGGTGAGGGGCACAGAGTTGGTGCCTGTGGCCCAGCTCTGTTTTGAGGTGCATCCTGGTAGGGAAAGTAACCAGCTGTCTCTTGGCCACATCAGCGGCTCCCAGCCACACCTGGCTTGGGGACACAGAGTAGCTGTCTGCTGCTTCATCAGATCCAGAGTCACTCTCCATCTTGATAGGCACATCGAGTGACAGTGCGGGGCTGCACAGACTTCCTGGAGGCAATGGCCTGCCTCCAGACTTGGTGTCCTCCGTACAGTAGTCCCCCGCTGCAAGCCGCTGCCCTCGAGGAGGAGGGAGCCCATTCTCCAGACTCCTCTGGGGGAGGGGGAAGCTGGTGGGAGGCAGCACCTGAGCTTGGCCTCCTTCCCGCAGGGCTCCGCCTGGCCGGCCAGCGCAGGCACTGGGGAGACGGTTTGATGGGTGAGAGACAAGCGGGCTACCTGAAGCAGTGAAGCTATCGGTGTGGACGATGCCCTGGGCGCCTGCTTGCCCAGGGAATGGACCCCCCGTGCTGGGCTCCAGCTTCAGCCTGGCACCACCCTCCTGCCCCAGCGCCCCAGTCGTCCAGTGCAGCTGCTGAGCTGGTCCTGCTGCCTCCAAGTGGCGAGCATAGGCGTGACCCTCCCTACGCCGCCTCGCTGTGCTGGAGCCTCCGGGCGCCCTCCCGCGCCCTTCTCCTGCCCCGCCCCTGCAGAGGGGAGATGGACGTCACCAGAGCACCGAGGGTTCTGCAGAGGCACCGAGTTAGAGCAGTACTGACTAAGCTGCAGGGCTGCCACGGGACAGCCCATGGTACACGAAGGCTTTTACCCCCTGGCGCCCTGTGGTGCCAGCCCAGGACGTTCTCTTCCGTCTTGACCCTCCCACGGTCTCCCGGATGGCCAGGTGAGGCTCCAAGGGCCCAGGGATGGGGTAGGCGCAGGGAGCAGTGTGTGCCGCCCACCAGCTCCTGCAGGTGTCGCTGGGGTACACACCATGGGACCAGGGTCAGACACACCCACTGCCACAGACACTGGCAGGGGTGGGGGTCTGGTGCAAAGGGCCCCTCAGACTGTGGAGCAGACAGACACAGTCCCTCGCAGTGCCACCAAGGCCCTCCCGGCACTGCATAGCACCAGGGCTGGCACGTGCAGGGATGGGGGTGGTGCCCTGAGGCCAGGTAGCCAGACCAGTCCTCCAAGAGGAGACCCTGGGCAGAGCTGGGGTGGGACAGCAGGCAGGGGCATCTGTATGTGGGCTGTCGAGAAGAGGTGCCGATAGTTTCTGAGTAAAGGTAGAGGTTGGACAGGCACCCGGGGTCCTGGCTACAGGTGAGGTGGTGAGGGGTGGTGTGAGCAGGGGACTGTGGCCCCTGGCAGTCCTGGCTGAAGTCCCTACTGCCCCCCAGTCCCCAACAGTGTAATGACTGCTTCCCCAGGGAGAAGCATGTTGGGCATGTGTGTGGACCTGCATGGTCCTGCAGCAGCAAGGCTTGGCTCTCCTGCTTGAGGCTGCCAGGCCGGCCACCAGCTCTTCCCTCCTCAGGCCCAGCTGTGAGTTAGTGAGGCGCCCAGCTGGGCAGGGCACCACTTACCCTGAGGCCACCCTGGGGTCCAGGACACTGTCGGGGCCGCCCCTGAGGCAAGGGCACATGGCTCTGGCAGGAACCCGGGCCCAGCGGCCACCATCCGTCTGTGCCCTGAACACTGCCAGGCCGTTTTCCGCACTGTTCCTTCCTGCTGGGATTTAGGGGAGGGGAGAGCCATCACTGGGGAAGTGAGCGTCCAGACCCACGGCGTCCCACAGGGAGGCGATGACCCAGGCTCTCGGCCCAGACGCCAAGGCCCTCCAGCGCAGCACGTGCGTGGAACAGGCCACAGGTCCAGGGACAGGGAGAGCCTGACGAGCGACACATGCGTTTTGCCCACTTAGGAAAGTCGAGAAGGTAAATGTTAAAGTACCTGCTGAGTAGTTGGGCTTCATGTGCAGTTCTGACTCACACTGACTTGTAGCTTTTGCTCTGCAAAGAACAGATAACAAACAACAGGGGTCACATGTGTGCTGAGGCAGACACAGCATGGCAGGGCCACTGTCATGCCCGAGGGGGCAGACATGGCCACTCACACCTTTGAAGTGTGACCCAGTGTAAAGTCTTTCCTCAGGCTTGCTGGGAATTTCAATGCATGTCACTTTTCAAGTCAATGAAGGGCTGACACATTTGCTTCAGAAAGTAGACCTAGTCCACACAGGATGACTTCCAGTGCGTTTGCTTTTCTGGATGAAAGGAGAGGGAGGAGGAGGGACTAGAGAAGAGGTAGGCAGGTCCCGCTCAGCTGGGGTGGTGCCGGTGGGCAGCTCACATTTTTACCCCTTCTGCACCTCCCAGCAGTGACTACAAAGCCCAGGTACTGATCCAAGTAGAAACAAGCTGCAGTGATGGGAGAATTTCAAGCTCATTCCTGCAGGAAGGCCACGCAGGGTTCGGGAAGACAGCCCGTGAGTGCGGGGCCTCGCCAGAGCTCTGACTTGGACCCAGATGGGTTTCTGAGCCCAGAGGGAGGCGGCTGTGGTGCTGGTGCTGAAAGCTAGGCAGGCATTCAGGTCCGGGCAGGTGGGAATTTAGAGCTCTGAGGACCCCACAGAGCCTCTTTCCTAAGACGGGTGGGAATCACCCTTCTCTGCACTGCCCCAGCTCTGCACTCCCGAGGTAAGTGTTCATACAGCATATGGACTCATCTCAGTGGCCTTATGTGAGGCTTAATGTACGAATCCTCACATGCCTCTGAGGTCAGTCTAGGCATCCGGCCCACAGAGGTGCCCACCCCGGCCGCCCACCCCGGCCGCCCACAGAGCTCACAGCACGTGTGCAGCCAGGCTGCACCTCCCTGTGTTTGCACCCAGGGGACGTGGGAGCCTGGCCTGCACCCTGACCTCCAAGGCAAGTGGGGGGAAGGTAGGATTTCCCTTCTTGTTTTTAGGACTGGAGACACACGTGGAAAAGAGAAAGCTCCTTGTGAGTTTCAGTCAAGATAAGTAAGCCTTAAAAACAGAAACCTCTCAGACGGTAAATGAAAGCAGAGCAATGCACAGAACCCGAGTGTCAGGCCTCCGCCCTGGGCCCCATGTGCACGGCAGCCTGGCAGTGGCCTCCGCACCTGGCTCACCTGCAAGGTTCTGCTTTGTCACTCACTTCACGGTTTTCTGTGGATTCTGTTTCCCCTCCCTCATATTATGACATTTTGTACCTCTAAAATTAAGGAAGTATATATATTTAATACACTCTGAAAGCTGCAGTTTCAGCACACTGGCACGTGTCGGGGTGCCCAGAGGGGCAGCTCAGCCACCCTCCATCCATGCACCCCAACCAGTGCAGAAATGAGAGGTGACCCCAAGGAGCAGGGAGCAGAACGGCCCTCCCCGTGCAACCTCGGCTTCCTACCCAGCTAGATAGTTGCCCGAGGAAGCCAAAGAGGAGTTGTGGGTGCTGACCAGGACTGAGCACTCACACCCGGTGGGGACGTACAGGGGCCCAGGGGCTTGAGAGGAAGCCCTGGGGCTCACCCCTCCCAGGGTTGTGGATGGGTGAACAGGGATTCCTGGGAGTGGGCTGCATGCCCACCTCCTAAAAGGGCAGCTGCCGGCTCTCCCTGTAAGTGGGAAGCGGGTGTGGGGCAAGGGGCTTCCCGAGAGTGTCAGGCCTGAGAGTGTCCTGGGCAGGCCGCAAGCCCAGGGGTCGTAGCATGAGACTGCTGGCCCTGCAGGAAGCCAGTGCAGAGCAGCTCTCCCGGCCAGTGCCAGGGGCCCAGCAGCTGGCTTCATGCTCAGTCGGCCCAGCACCCAGCCCAACTCAAGAGGCCATTCCAAGCCCAGTGGCTCTCAGCTGACGCACCACTGTGGGGGGTGAGCTGGGGCAGGGCTAGAGGGGGCTCCTCTGCAGCTGCTGGCTCCACTCCACCCCAGTGTGGGGACTGTCACAAGGGACAGAGAAGCAGGCTGGGGACTCGTGGACCTTTTGACATCCTGCACCTAACCCATTCCAAGAAATTACAGAAGTGAACTGCCTACAGAAATTCATACAATGTGTTTTTTGCTCCTGAAAGGCTGATTTATTTTTGTTCCTGGAAGGCAGTGGTACCATGTCCCCACCTGCTGGATATCACCTCTGGCATTTGGGCACCACTGTGTGCGCAGGGAGGGGTGGCCCAGAGAAGCAGAGGAGGCTGCTGGCTCTGCCCTTCCACCCCCATGGCAAACACAGGCTTGGGTGCCTCTCCTGAGCTGTACCTGGGTTCAGGGACTCGGTGATGAAGGCAGCATGCAGCCCACAGGTCACAAACATTAGTTTGAAAGTGCATCTTTTTTCTAAGAGTTGTTTCCTACACACTGTTCTAGTTTCAAAATAAAAAAGCTCTCATTTTATTGCTTGCTGGAAATAAAGAAAGAACAGACAGAAAATACCAATTTCAAAGCACTTGTCTCAACCCTGACTCTCACCTTGCATCCGTAAGGGCTGAGATATCCACCCCGTGCTTCACCCTCAGAAATGTGCTCTTCGCTTTTGTGTCGGGCACGGAGGGAAGGAGGACAGGTGCCGCGGTGCAGAACAGCGAGAGCCGAGGGGGCAGAGCCACCCCCGAAGGAGCTTTCCTCTTCTGTCCAAACAGGAATTTCAGTTTTCCTTGAAACTGCATTGTCTGGCAATTCAGAGACAGAAACAAAAGCTTGTTTGCGGAGTGAATGAGGGATGCCGAAAAAGGGCTCAGAACACATTCTCGGGATAGAAACTTGGAGAATAATCTATCTGGAGTCACCAAGGAGACGTGAACCAGCAGTTCCTAAACGCTCAGCGTCTCGGGAATGCCGATCATCCCAGGGCCTTCAGACCATCTTGGGTTTCCTGGATTCTCCGCGATGCCCTGACAAGCATGTTCCTGCGCGTGCATTCTGGGGCATGTGGATGTGTGAGCTGACCTCCCATGCTGGCAGGGAAGGCGCACTGAGTTGGGCTGACCCATGAGCCATCAGTTAATCCCTGAGTAGGATTTGCTGGAGCAAAAGTCCATAAGGACCGTTCTAGCTGTAACCCTCCATTTCCAAATTATCAGTCCTTCATTCATGATGATAAACTTAGCGACAACTGGATTTTGTTTATCTAGACTTTATAGCGTGAGTTAAAACAACAAATATCTAGGGGTTTGTGATAAAAGAACATAAAAGATCTCGCTATAATGCAACAGCTGATCTATAATTGAGTCAGTTACGAAACACTTTGAGGTGCTCCTGCCCTCGATGAAAGAACAGTGTGACCTCACTCTGTCCCTGTCTTTCCAGCATCTGTCCTTCCATCATCCACCACCCATCCATCCATCCTTCCATCTGTCATCCATCACCTCCCCATCCATCATCTACCATCCATCCATCCTTCCATCCATCAAACACCCATCCATCACCTTACCATCCGTCCATCCTTCCATCCATCATCCATCACCTACCCATCCATCATCCACCATCCATCCATCCATCTTCCCACCTTCCATTCCTCCAACCATCCATCACCCTCCCATCCTTTCATCCATCCCTCCTTCCAACCACTCACCCATTCACCTCTCTGTCTCTGTGTTTGTATATGGGTTTATTTTGTGAGCAAACACTTGTAAAGCACTCGCTGATGCCAGTCGCATTGATGTGGAAATTTCAAAGTACTGCTGTGCTGGGATGTTAACATCCAGGTCTCCAGACAAAAGCCCTGATTTGTAGTGTTAGCCAATGTCTTTGGTATTTCCACTGTAGCTGATCTCAGTCTACCAGCCTAATGTCAACCGGCTCTCCAGATTCCCATGGGCTCTCCTGGGCGGTAACACGGTGCTGCCCAGACCCAGGGAAAGCATGACTCTCTGCAGTCAGGGTGGGGCTGCCAAGAGCCTGCAGGTCACATGGGTGCCTGCACTCAGCTCCTGTGCTGGGGGTGCCTGGGCCTTTCCAGGGCTGCAGTGCTGAATTTGACCGTGATGCATAATCACACATTTACAAACTATTGCTTATTTGCTGCTTTGTTTTATAGCTTCAATTCAACCTACATTTCAACCTCTGCTTGACTGTGCAGTAAGATCCCTCCAATTTTAGTTCTTCTGGAAATAAGAAATTCCAACTTACCAGGAATTGGTTGCCCAATTAAAAAAAAATGAAAAACATTATCAGCCAATAAATTGTAACTATCTTAGTTTCCACCAAATGTAGGTCAAAGTGTTATCAAAATAAAAGAATTTGTGGTCAATAATTGCCTACGGAAAGGTGAGCAGTTAGTGGTATGTGTGGTAGCAGAAGATCCAGGACCCATGTGCTTTCCTTAGGAGGGGTCCAGGTCAGGTGAAAATCCTGCAGAAACAGACACACAGGAGATGCCTCTGCTGTGAGGCTGAGCTGGGCTTGGGTCTTCGCTGTCAACCACCAGGGACCCTCTTCACTGTCCCTTTGGATCAGGAGAATGAATTCAGGGAGCGTGAAGCTACCACTTCACTGTTGATGGGTGAAGTCCCACTACTGCCTTAAAGGGTGTGGGGCAGCCTGGAGCCACTCAGTAAGCTGCCACCACTCTGCAAGAAAGCGGCTCAGCAGGTTCGGGGGCGTGAGGCAGGTGACAGGTCCTCTGGAGGCCTAGCATCTGCAATGGGGACCCGGGTTTGGAGAGGGGTCAGCAGGTGAAGCTCAGGGCCCCGAGCACACACAGAAACGGGGGGAAGACCCTGGGTCCTGGGGAGGACCCCCCAGCTCAGCAACCTCAGACATGTCAGGGCCCAGCAGAGTGGAGAGCAAGAGGCTGGGGGCCCCTTCAGGAGGTAATGGGATTGGAGTGGTGACCTCTGGGAAGGGGGTTGGGGACCTGCAAAGGATGGTCATTTTGGTTTTCATTCTCCGCTCTTGTGAAGTGACTGAATTTGTACTATGTACAAGCAATGTTTACATTTAAACAAAACCAAAACCAAAACCAACCAACAGGAAAGGCAATAGAAACTACAGCCCTCTGCCCAGACCCAGCAAGGGGATGCTGGCCTGATGTTCTAAGGGGCTTTGTTCCTCAGCAGAACCCACGGACGACTCTGGGGAGCCGTCTGGGTGTGCATCTACCAAAAGCGGGTTGGGGCTTGGGGTGGCTGGAGGGGCCTGTGGCCTGGAAAGGCTCTCGTGCACCACAAAATGCAGTGGGGCCAGCCAGGAGCAGGACACAGAGCCCCGCAGGGGTGGCCTGGCCGGTCCTGGGCTCACCCTGGGCCTATAGGGGCTTCTGAAGGGCCCCTCTCTTCAGAGCCATCAGAGGCTATCTACCTAACACCCACTACCCTCGGGAGCCCTGAGGGAAGTCGCCAACTCTGGTCTAACACCAAACGCCAGGATGACCCCCACAGGACCCCAAAGTCAAGGTGGGGGATACTGACCCCCAGTGGGGCTGGGGACCGGAGCGCAGAGGTCCTGGGAGTGGGGGAAGCTCCCTGGTGGCCTGCTCAGCAGCGAGAGGTCCAGGGGCCACAGGGTAGAGGTCCTGGTGTTGTACTGTTGCCTCAAGCACTAGCCAGGGGTTCTTGGGAGAGTCGGGGGATGGGCTGGGGAGGGGGCAGCGGGTGAGGCTCTGGGTCTGTGTGGAGGCCTGGTGTGCACTCCCTTCCGCTCGCAGATTATCTCCTCCTTCCATCTATCTTTTCCAGGAGGAGCTGGTCAAGCATGGGGAGTGGAAACCCCAGCATCGATTTGCAAGAGAAGTGGGCAAGCCAAGGCCCTCTGGGCTCCACCGCCCCAATCTCGCTACTGCGCGTGGGCACTGGGGGAGGTTTTCAAAGGAGTTTTGGTGGTGGAAGAGCAAGACACAAACCGGACCCGCTACTCATCTGAAACCCTCCCCGCTGCCTACCCTGCACCTGCTACCCCCGCCCTGCAGCCTCCCCCATCCCCCCTGCCCTGCAGCTCCCACCCCCGGCCACCCCCTTCCCTGCAGTCCCCCCAGCGCCTCCCGCCTCCCCACCGCCCTGCAGCCCCCCAGCGCCTCCCGCCTCACCCCCGCCCTCCCACCCTGCAAACCCCCAGCCCCCCAGCCCCCCCAGCGCCCCCCCCCACCCTGCAGGCCCCCCAGCGCCCCCCCGCCCCACGCACTCACCAGGAAGCCCGAGGTGCTGTCCAGCAAGCAGCGTACGCGGCAGACGAAGTAGCGCGTCAGGAAGGCCGAGTATTCGGCGGGTGAGCCCGCGCCGCCCTCCTGGGCCCTGAGCAGCCTCCCCAGCGCGCCGTCCTCCGCTGCCCGTGGCATCGGCACCGCGCGGCCGGGCAGGAGAGACCGAGATGAGCGCAGGCGGGCCGCGGCCCCACGCCGCCCGCCCTCCGCCCTGGAACCCGCGCCGCCGGCCGCGCGCGGGACTCGGGGCCGTGGCGTGTCGGACGACTGGGGCTTCCCGAGCGCTGCTGTGCCCCCCACGTGAGAGAGAGGTCGGCCGACACTGTCCGGGATCGCTCACACCCTGCGGGGGCAGCGGTGCCGCCGGGGCCCGAGGGCTGGCGCCTGAGCATGCGGCGCGCGTCGCAGGGAGCGATCCGGTGGCCCTGCGGGGCCTTGCCCCCGAGGGCGGCGCCTCTGGACAGACCATCCGGGGCCCGTTCCCCGTAAACCTAATGTGGCCACAGGGGCTTCCCGGAAGACTGTCCCGGAGGGACCAGCTGCTCCGCGAGCCGCCAGCTGGCAGCTGCCCGGCAGGGGGTCCGGCACCCTGGCCGAGCTCAGGGCAGCAGCCGACTAGCAGGCGCGGGGGCCGCGTTCAGGGTGAAGGCGAAAGGGGGCCGGCCGGCCGGCTCCTTTCTCCGGAGCGTCCTGCTCTCCGCGGCAGCGGCAGACCCACCTGTCTCTGACCGCAGCGGCCGCCCGAGCGCCGCGTGAGGAGGGTCCATGGCCCAGTGGAGCTGCCGACAGAAGTCCTGGCGGTCGTCCACGTGGATGTAGTCGTAAATGTTCTGGTGCAGGACGTCCGTCTGAAAGGGGCGAGAGGCAGTCAGCGGGTTGACACAGAAAGAGGTGGTCCCAGCGAGCAGGTCACGGCTATCCGCGTCATCCAGGGTCGGGGACTCCAGATAGGAACGTGGGGCTGACGGGCAGAGACCGACGCAAGGGGGAAGGGGCGCACCAGGACCGCCCCCCGGCCCGAACCCTGGTGGCTCCATGATCCCGAGGGTGCTTCCCTCCCATGGGGAGCTTTCCTAACAAACCCTGACTCAAGTGCGGCACATGCTGAAAAGCGCCTGTCATAAACACCCAGTTAGCTCCACACCGGGAACAGGACACGACTACGGGTTGGGAGCCCCGTCTCCACACCGGGCGGTCAGTCAGGCGCCCAGGCAGGTTCCCCACGTCCGTGAGCGCTGTGTGCGTGTCGGTCTACCGGCTCACCGCCGTGACATATGGCAGCATGGTGTTTGCCGCTCCATCCACGCCAGGCCCAGGCTGGCGCCCTGTTATCCCCCCGATGACCTGAGGGCACCTCTGTGGGCACACACATGGAGCAGGATCGCTGGGCCACGGGGTGGCAAAGCTCGGCTCAGGAGGCAATGCGCAGATACCTAGTAAGGCCGGCGTGTACGGAGGCCCAGCTGCTGTGCGTCCCAGCAGCCCCCTGCATCTCCGCCTTTTCCATTTCAGCCACGGTGTGGATGTCTCGTGGTTCTTACTGTGGCTTTGATTTGTCATGAGATGATACAATTGGGCATAAATGGAGTATTTATTGGTCTTGGAAGTGAGTGTGTGCGTGTGGTGTGTGCCTATGGGTCTGTTTGCCTGCGCTTGCACAGATCTCACACTGCTTTCACTACTGATTTTATAGAAATTCTCGTTTCTGGGACCCTAAATCCCGGATAATCCCCATTCTGTCCTCCCTTTCTAGACCGTCTTGGATATGCTTAGCTCTCTGCATTTCCAATTAGCGTGTCGATTTCTGCCCAGAAAAGCTGCTTAGCTTTCATGGGAATGTCATTAACTCTATAACTTGATCTGACACCTTATAACAATAGTATTGATTCCTCCAGTTCACAATGATGACACCCCCCCCATTTACCTGGATATTCTTTAATTTCTTTAAATAATGTCTTGACATGGAAAACTGCACAGCGCTCCATCACCTCGTTACCGGGAACAGGCATCTCTCTCCTGCTGTGGCCAGAGGACATGTTTCCCTCTGCTGATTAAGGACCATTGTGCTGACCTTGAGCCCCAGGTCATCATAATCCCCAGAGCAGACCCACGCTGTGTAGGCCCCAGGAGGCGCTGAGCCACTGGCAGCTCCTTGAGGGTCCCATGCATCTCCACACACCTCAGCTAATTCAGGGGAAGGTGTGGTTCATGTGCCAGGAGTGAGTCTGTGGCGCGGCCCATCAGATGGTGAACTTGGAGCAGGGCCTAATAAGGATGTTCCAACACGAGGCCTTTAGGTGGAAGCACGGTTTTGTGTTGTAACAGTCAGTGTGGCACACTGACCACTGGTCCTGAGCCCCTGGAGACTTACCAAGACAAAGTGAGGTCAGGAGAAATGAGTGGGGGGACGTAAGGTGGGGAGATAGCAATACAGGAATCACTTGAGCGGAGCAAGGCAAACATGCTGCTCCTGAGGCCAGCCTTCACTCATGGCGCTAGAAGCCTGCTGATTCTAGCTGCCTGTCCTGGTGTCTGCACTGCTGCCTACAGAGTGTGCATGTATCTGCTGCCCATGCCCGTGGGTTCCAACAGCTTGGACCATCCCCCCCGGGTCACAGGGGCACTTCCCCAGCACTGATTTTTTTTTATAATTTATTTTGGTATCATTAATCTACAATTAAATGTGCAATATTATGGTTATTAAATTAACCCCTTCATCAGGTCCCCCACACCAACCCCATTACAGTCACTGTCCATCAGCGTAGTGAGATGCTATAGAATCACTACTTGTCTTCTCTGAGTTGTACAGCCCTCCCTGTGCCCCCCCAACATTACATCTGCTAATCCTAATGCCCCTTTTTCCCCCTTATCCCTCCCTTCCCACCCATCTTCCCCAGTCCCTTTCCCTTTGGTAACTATTAGTCCGTTCTTGGGTTCTGTGAGTCTGCTGCTGTTTTGTTCCTTCAGTATTTTTTCTTTGTTCTTATACTCCACATATGAGTGAAATCAGTTGATACTTGTCTTTTTCGGCTTGGCTTATCTCACTGAGCATAATACCCTCTAGCTCCATCCATTTTGTTGCAAATGGTAGGATTTGTTTTCTTCTTATGGCTGAATAATATTCCATTGTGTATATGTACCACATCTTCGTTATCCATTCATCTACTGATGGACACTTAGGTTGCTTTCATTTCTTGGCTATTGTAAATAGTGCTGCAATAAACATAGGGGTGCATCTGTCTTTTTCAAACTGGGCTGCTGCATTCTTAGAGTAAATTCCTAGAAGTGGGATTCCTGGGTCAAATGGTATTTCTATTTTGAGTTTTTTGAGGAAC
The DNA here is from genome assembly GCA_032199065.1 of Smutsia gigantea. NCBI lineage: Eukaryota > Metazoa > Chordata > Mammalia > Pholidota > Manidae > Smutsia > Smutsia gigantea. Next base: position 10,531 of record JAVSCE010013202.1, on the reverse strand, counting down.
CTCCATACTGCTTTCCACAATGGTTGAACTAATTTGCAGTCCCACCAGCAGTGTAGGAGGGTTCCCTTTTCTCCACATCCTTGCCAACATTTGTTGTTGTTTGTGTTTTGGATCTTGGCTATCCTCACTGTTGTGAGGTGGTATCTCATTGTGGTATTAATCTGAATTTCTCTGATGATTAGTGATGTGGAGCAACTTTTCATGTGCCTGTTGGCCATCTGAATTTCTTCTTTGGAGAAGTGTCTATTCATGTCCTGTGCCCATTTTGTAATTGGACTATTTGCTTTTTGTTTGTTGAGGTGCGTGAGTTCTTTATATATTTTGGATGTCAACCCCTTATCAGATACATCATTTATGAATATATTCTCCCATACTGTAGGATGTCTTTTTGTTCTACTGATGGTGTCCTTTGCTGTACAGAAGCTTTTCAGCTTGATATAGTCCCACTTGTTCATTTTTGCATTTGTTTCCCTTGCCCGGGGAGATACGTTCATGAAGAAGTCGCTCATGTTTATGTCCAAGAGATTTTTGTCTATGTTTTTTTCTAAGAGTTTTATGGTTTCATGACTTAACATTCAGGTCTTTGATCCACCTTGAGTTTACCTTTGTGTATGGGGCTAGACAGTAGTCCAGTTTCATTCTCTTACATGTAGCTGTCCAGTTTTTCCAACACCAGCTGCTGAAGAGGCCGTCATCTCCCCATTGTATATACAAGGCTCCTTTATCAAATATTAATTGACCGTATATGTTTGGGTTAATGTTTGATTTTCTATTCTGTTCCACTGGTCTGTGGGTCTGTTTTTTTGCCAATACCAAATTGTCTTGATTACTGTGGATTTGTAGTAGAGCTTGAAGTCAGGGAGCATAATTCCCCCTGTTTTATTCCTCCTTCTCAGGATTGCTTTGGCTATTCGGGGTCTTTTGTGGTTCCATATGAATTTTAGAATTATTTGTTCCAGTTCATTGAAGAAAGCTGTTGGTAGTTTGATAGGGATTGCATTGAATCTGTAGATTACTTTAGGTAGTATAGCCATTTTGACAATATTTATTCTTCCTAGCCAAGAGCATGGGAAAAGCTGTTCTAATATTATCTCGAAATATTTTGCATAAACTAGAGGTAATGACTGATTGAATGGCTTTTGGAAATAATTTCCTTATAATAAAAGGCAAAACTATTTTTACCTCTAATTTTTGGTGGAAAATAACCAAGCTCCAAGAAAACCAAAGATCCAGTCAGCAAGTTTATGCGTGGAATTAAAGCTGTTTGCAGGGCACTTGCATTTATCACTGAAGCCAAGCCCTGTGGCAAGATCTTTGACGACAAAAGGCAGGCAGCTCTGGGCGCGTCTGTAGTATCCTCAGGGCAACTCTGGAGATGGTGACTGGAACTAAAAGAAATTCTGCCCCGGTAAAGGTAGATCAAACCGAGTTTTTCTAGATTCAGACCCTGCACGCACAGTCAAGGGGAGGTAGTCGCGGGGTTCCACCACTTGGGGACCAGAACCTGTCATGTCCACACCCTCACCCTGTGCGGCGTGAGTGCTCCCCGGAGGGAGCCCCCCATCCCGGCTTGCCCACCCATCCCTGCTGTGCTAATGGGGCAAAAATCGTGTTCACGATTCTGTGTGGGAAGCCCCTCTTCAGAGGGGATGTTTTTATGGGGTGCTGGGGGAGGGCAGCCAAGGGTCACGTGGTGCGCTCTTGGTCTGCATCCACCTACTTTGCCCACAACCAGTCTGATTCCATGTTTGGGGCCTGCTCAGGGAGGGGCATGTCTGGGTGTAGACTTTGAGCTCAAGCTTTGGACTTCGCACAAGAGGCTCCTTTTTTGTCCAGAGGCCAGACAGAGAAGTTTCCTTTGCGTTTCCTGGGCCTTGGTGGGACTTTTATTGCACATTTGGTTGAAGAAGCTGCCTTCTAAGATCCCAGAGTTTGAGAGGGTCTCAATCCCAGGTCTCTGCCCAACATCTGGAATTGTACAAACTGGGCTGGCCTGGGCGAGGCACCAGATGAATCACCTGTGCAGCAGTAAGGGCATTTCCAGACCTCATTATATCCTGAGTGCACCACGTATCTGGGGTTTATGCCACGGATGTTGCTGGCAAGGAGAGGGACGGGGACCATGCCACTGTCAGCACAAGTCCTGCCCACAAGACCTGGGAAGCCCTGGACACTGTCACCTCCCGCCATGGCCCACAGCCCTAGACAAAGCAGGGGTGCGGGAATCCTCAGCGGGCAAAGCCCCATGACAAGAGCAGCTTCATTTTAAGATGTCTAAGCCCTCAAGACAGTAAGATTTACAAGGTGGCAGAACTTACCAGGCAGCATATCAGACAGCCGCTTACCTGGTGGAAGCCCAAATAGTCCACAATCGTGGCTGATGCATAAAATATCATTCCTTCTGCACTCACGACCAGCGCAAAGCCATCGAGGGACTAGAAGAAACAGAAAACGGTGTTGGCACTCAGACGAAACACTGCTTGTCCTTAAGTTTTCAACCAGCTCTCCCCACTCTGTGGTCCGTGTTCATAACCTCTGCAAACACCCACTTTTAATTCATTTATGACAATTTTGCAATAGGTTCTAGGTTGGGAGACGACATGGGAACTGGGTCATGGTTCAGCAGCTCGAGACTTGGGCTCTTCTTTTCCTGAGGATCACGGAATTTGTTTTAGGGACTATAAACGTCGCATGGCACCACGACACTGCCAACACCTGGAGCAGAGCGGGAGCTGTCACCCACCTGTGTGACTGTCCCCATCACGACCTCCTACACCTTGTCATGGTTTCCTAAGAGTCGTTATGATGAAAAAATGTGGAACTCCATCAAGTGCTTCTTCTACATCTACTGAAATAACCACATAAAATGTCTTTATTCATGTGGTGCGGTACCCTGGCAGGTTCCATATGGTGACTTGCACGTATGGGATAAACCTTATCTGACCTGAGTCTCTCACCTGTTAGTGGAGTGGACCCACTTTCCTTAAGAGTTAGTCATCCATATCAAAGGAGAAGCCAGCCTACAAGCTTTCTCCTTATCTCGGCATCAAGGCCCCTGATCATCAGAGATGAAATGGACTTCTTCCCTTCTTTCATTTTCTGGAGCCACTTTTTAAGATGAGGATGATGACTTTCTCAATAGTCTGGTTCACTTCTCCTCTCTGATTGCCCAGTCTAGGCACATTTTGGGCAGATGTTAAGGGAAAAGGGGTTGAATTTACTACCAGACCAATTGATTTAATGGTAGTGTATCCAGGGTTTTTTTTTTGAATGAATGAATAAATGTATTTCCTTGCTTTTAACTATATCCACAATTTAATATAGTAATACTAGTTATCATGTGATAATACCAAATCTTGCTATTCAGTTTTACATGCCACTAATTAGTTTAAAATGGGGGAAAATTAGATAATTATTCAATAAGGGCTTTGTTGATAAAAGTTTTTCCAAAAATGAAATAAAAAGATGAGCAACTAACTCTGTTCTTTAAAACATGCAAAAGGCTTGAACAGATACTTTACAAAAGGACATATAAGAATGCCCTGGATATGCATGAAAATGTGTCCAGCATCATTAGTCATTGGGGAAATGCAAATTGAAACCACATTAAAATGACATTTTGCACACACTAGGATGGTTACAGTGGGAGAGACTGGCAGCACTAATGCTGGTGTGGGTGAGGGGCATCTGCAGAGCAACGTCCATTCACCCTGCAACCGGCAGTTCCGCTCTGAGTGTTTACCCACGGGAAATGGGCATGTTCACAAAGACGCTGGAATGACACTGGCCTTGTCACAGTTAAAAGCTTGAAATAACCCAAACGTCTACAACTGGAGAACACGCATTGCAGAATAATTGTACGTGAAGCCCTAACACATGAGCGAAGGGACACACTACTGGGTCATGCAAAAGCTGAATCTCAGAAGCATGGTGTTAAGTGAAGAAAACCAGACCCAAAGCACATCACTGTGCATCTCTGAATGTGAAATCCAAGAGCAGATCACACAAGCGGCTTGTGACAGACCTCAGAGAGGCACTCCCTGGGATGCAGGTGGGGCTAATTAGATGAAGGTAGGAGAAAAAACCCAATACAAGTAAGTAAATTTGAAGATATAGGTAAGTATATATCTTCTGGAAAAATACGAGTCACCAGAAATAGAAACCTTAAAAGAGCAATTTCCCCAGAGGAAACAGAGTTATTGAGGAACCCCTCCACTGAAGTGCACCAGAGCCGGAAGGTTTTAAAACACGATTCTGCCAAATCTTTAAAGATCAGACATCAATGCCCCATAAACTCCCCCAGAGTGGGAGATTGAGGGAAGTTTTCTGATTTTTTTCAGAAGTCTGACAGTTACACTGAAGTCTGATAAGGCAAGTGTAATAAAACTAGTCCTTTATGAATCAGACATGCTCAATAAAATGTTTGCATTCTGACTCCCATTTCACATGAGGAAAACAATACATTGTGAGCAAGTGGGTTTACTCCAGGAGTACAAGGTTGACTTGATATCAGGAAATCCATTAATATAATGCACCACATTTACAGACCTAAGGAGAAAAATCTCATGATTAGCTACATGATGGTGAAAAGATTTCAACAAAATTCAAAACTTGTTCCTGATAAAAATGCTCAAGAAAATAGGAATTGTGGACAGTTTCTTAACATGATAACATGTGTATGTGCATGTGTGTGGGCATGTCTGTCTGTCTTATTTAAGGCAGCAGCTTTCTCAATGGGGAAACGTAGGTGTTTCCAGTAAGATCAGGAAGCCAGGTGAGGGATGCCTACCGTCTCCCTCTCAAGGGCCACGGGCAGCAGCTGGGAGTAGGGGGTGGTGTCTATTCAAGTATTCAAATGCACTGTCAGGCTTCCACCAGTACAATCCTTGGGTACTGGGCACGGATAGACAAGTAAGTCAGTGGACCTGAGTAGGAATCCAGAAACAGGTCCAAGTACAAATGGAAATTTGGTACATAAAAAAAAACACCATATGATTTCACTTATATGTGGAATCTAAAAACAAAACAAATGAACAAGCAAAAAAACAGAAATAGACTCATAAACACAGAGAACAGACTGGTGGTTGCCTAGGGGAGAGGGCAGGGGGTGGGGAAAATAGGCGAAGGAGAAAAATTAGTGGGAATGTTTGATATCTTGATCTGGGAGGTGGTTACATGAGTGCACACAGGGCAAAATTCATTGAGCTTTTCATCGTATCCTAAGATCTGTGGGAAAAGAAAGGGGTCATCTCAAACCACTGGGACAAAGATGGGCTTTTCAATACATGATGCTTTGTTGAGATTTTGTTATTACAGTGTTTCGTCGTCTGTCTGTCTAACCGGGGCTGGATAATTGTCCGGGGTGAGCTTTCCTCTTTCAGTATATTAAATCAGAAGGTTGGCAGATATTTCCTGGCCCGGCACACCACCCCGTCCCAGGACTTCCCGTGGCCACTGTGGCCCACTCTTTCACGACACAGAAGGAGATGATTAGCTGCGGCTCCATTTAGGGCCGTCCAGACACACCTCTCCCTCGTGCCGGGTCTGCCAGGCTTTGATGCAGCACAGGGGTTCCTGGCCTCATGATATTAGCTGAACAGGTGTTTTCTGCTCCTCAAAGGTTTCTGAAAGTTTGTCTGTAAAAATGAGTGGACCAGACACCCGTCGCATTCTTCTTCAGTCCCACAAGGATGAACTCATTTTCAGAGTAATGTCACCCCCACACACCAACGCTGCAGTCTGAGCACAGGCAGAGGCTGGGCTCTGGAAGACTCTTCCTCATTTGGGGGCCACTGGGCAGCTCCCCTCAGCCCCTACACAGGACAGCAGCTTGCATGGCAGTGGGAGGGCGGAGACTTCAGTGTCAAGACCTGCAGGAGCTGGACTGCCTCCCCTCCCCCCACCCTGCTGTTCTGGGGGTTCTGTCACCTGGAGCCTCAGCGAAACTGTCTCCCGGGTAACTCACGTCTTCTCCTTTGCTCCCCACTCCTTCTTTTCTCAGTTAATTTGTTGTAGATCTTCTGCCTTATTTGTTTCAAGGCAGAATGTTACTTTTGTTCCCAACGTGTGTGTTTATCTGTTGTTGGGTATCAGGGGCATGGGAGCTGTGGAGGGTCCATTTCAAATCAGGGGTCGTGTGCTCTTCTTAGAGACATCACAGCACAGGCACTCCGGAGGAAAATCCTCGGGGAAACCGGTGCAGCCGCCCAGCCACAGACAGAACTGGGCTCTGCTGCAAAGCCACAGTCTCGGCCACACAAGGGAGACTCAAAAGAAGAAGTCACAGCGTTCACGGAAACAGAATAACCACTTGTCAAAAACCTTGTTCAAGAGGGAAGCAGTGTCGTGTTAAAGCCCATCTGCAAGGCGTGCGAGCAGCTGGGGGTTTATGGGCGTCAGGTAAGACTACAGCACCAGAGGCAAAACCGAAGTTCCCTGGACCATCCTTGAGTGGCCTTCCTCCCACACAGCTTAGAAAGGATGTGCCACCAGCCTTTTGCCTGATTTCAAAGTTTCAGATAACTTTTCCAACATGTGAGCGTGGGGACTGCACAATGGAACTTAGACTTGGTGCTGTTTTCTGAGCAGAAACGCAAGCCCCATGCAGCTCCCCAGCTGCGGCTGCTGTTCACAGTGGTCTGGCCCGGCGCCCGTGCCCCAGGGTCCTTCTGAAGAACAGGAAACAGCCCCCGCACAATGTGTGTGTCCACCAGAACGTCCCCAGGAGCCGAACGGACTGCGCTGCCACTGTAATTCCTCTGCTGCCGGGGGCGTGTCCCTCCCTCAGATCTTAGAGCTGTGAGCGGACGCCCAGTACCTGCCTGGATCTCCTCTTCAACAGCAATTTGAGTTTGTAAATGTGCCTAAATCCCCACGGGCCTCTCTTCTCAGACATGCAGCGTTTCATGGGGGCGGGGCGCCCACAAAACATGCGGGCTTTGTTTGTTTATACAGCTTAACAAGGGACCAAATCTGCCTGCAGGAGGAGCCGCAGAATGGAAACGGCTGCCGGACACGGAGGTGTGCTCCCCTGAGCAGGTGGGTCGCGTTCTCCGAGGGCGCTCAGTCTGGACGCTCTCTCACCTCCTCTGGTGCCCCTTCAGGTTCACGCAGAAGTGTGAGACCTCCTCACCCACGTCCACCGGTGTGTACGCCTTCTAACGAGCCTGTTTGAGGACCGGGGTGAGGCGGCGGCATGCTGAGGCCCAGGGCTCTGCGCTCCTCAGATAACGACTGAACAAAGACCGTGCATTTTTGAAACTGTTTTTAAAACCTAAAAAAATTATTTTAAGCGTGTTAAAATACAGATAACATAAAACTCATAACCATCGTTAGGTGCATAGTTCAGGGTATGAAGCACGTTCACATGTTTGCAGCTCCTCACCACCCTCTCCAAGACTTCCCATTTTCCCAAACTGAAGCTCTGCCCCACCAAATGCCCCCCGACCCCTGCCCACCATCACTTTCTGTCTCTGTGGCCTGATCAGTCCACCTTTGGCTGCCCTGAGCAGCAGCCACGGCCCCAAGCCCACGTCCCTGCCTGGGATGGAAGACGCAGAAGCACTTCTAGGCAGGCCTTTTTCAAAAGCAGAGGCAGCCAGCCCTGAGCCCCTGAGCTGGCCACCAAGCGCTTCGCCTGGATGCCCTGGAGCTCCCTGGGTTTGATCTGAGCCAGTGCTTGCACCCCTCCCTCCGCATCACACTCAGCAGGGTCTGGGTGTGGCTGAGGCCTTGGGGCTGGTGCTGGCGGCCTGTGGGCTTTGGATGTGGCAGAGAGAACATGCCTGGTGCCATTGCTTCCCATGCGGTGACAGTGACAGGGTTCAGAGGAACCAGGACTGCCCGTGCATGGCCAGGCATCCCAGGATCAGGGGCTGGCAGCAGCGTCCCAGGAGGGTTGCCCCTGCAGCCCCACCCCGGAGGTGGGTCCTGGGATCCAGGGGTTAGAAACAAGTCAGGCAGACAATCACTAAAACATGAGACCTGTGGTGATCCACGGGCAGTCAGAGGCCAGCTCTCCATGTGGTGCCAGGCAGTGGAGACTGCAAGGGCCTAGCCTCCTCCTGTGGCAGCTGAAGGTGTGCAGCCAGTGCAGGCAGGGCAGCTTTGCCCCAGAGCCGCTGGAGTCGAGGGGGCGCCCAAGCTGCGTCGCAGCCCCCCCAGCCTTTCGCAGTTTGCAGCGGCTGCATATTGATGGTGCCCTGCTAATAATAGCTCCAAGACCAAAGAAAGGTTCAAGGCTTGAGTATGTAAAATGCCTTCCTAAAAAAGATTTTATGAGGTTAGTCACAACCAAAAACAACCTTAATTTTAACTCACAAGGCAGAAATTTTTTAAAAGACCATAAAATGCTGTTTGACGAGTCATATGGATTCAATATCAGACAATTCTGGTCCAGGATCATTACACCAAATACTTTTACACATGTGGGACCATCTCTCAAATATGCATCTCAAACGCTTGTTTATTTTCTCTCCCTGTCTCTTTTTAATCCTACAAAAGTTTTGTGTTTTTTAACATAGTACATGGAAAATGAGATCACTTTTCCAAGTGGAAAAAGGATTTGGCCCCAAGCTTAAGACTGCACTTTTTTAAGGGGAAAAAAATCACATCTCCATTCGATGACTGAAAGTCACGAAATGTGCACCTGCCATTAACAGGAGACAACAGGGAAGCAGGTGAGGTTCTGCCCCGCCAGACACTATCGCCACCTGCAGGTCTTTGTGAGCACAAAGGCAAACGGCTTAAGAAAGCTGAAACCTCCTCCAGCAAACCCTTTGCACATCCTGATCTCTTCCAGTTTCATGGCCGAAAAAATAGCCAGTAAGTACTTCAAAGACCATTCTGTCGAAGTCATGGCAGAGGAAAAATAAGAGGGAAAAGGAACAAACCTAAACAGCCCCTGTCCCCACTCCTCTCTGGAAGACTGGGATGCTGGGAGCGGCACACTCCCCTGGGAGCCGTTGCCATGGTTATGCAGCAATAGCACAAGGCCGAGACTGCTAGTCACGCGAGCCAGCGGGCACTGGCGGTGCTGGGGCAGCTGGCTGGGCCTTGCTGGAGCCAGATCACTCGCTGAGCCTCTCCATGGGGCCTGCGTGCGTGCGAGGCAGCGTTCCTGCTCGGGGAGCAGAGTGACTGGCTGTTTATAGATCCCACAAACAGTAAACTCAGCCTTGAATTTCTGCCATGAAACGGCTACAGCCCTTGAAAATGGTTCTCGAAAGATGCAGTTGGCTGACTGGCAGGGCCATGCAGATGGAGGGAAGGCCAACCTAGGGGACCAGGCCTCCTTGTGCAAGCCCTGCCCCTGCTCCGTTAATCTGCTGCCCAGGTTCCCAGGTCTTTTTTTTCCAAGTGTGTGACCTCCCAGTGTCACAGACACGTGGTGTGGAGGTGCCAGGACAGTGAGGGTCAGGCCTTGGGCTCTCGGCAGTGGACAGTCAGGGGCTCATGTGGACGCTCAGAAGCCACAGGAGCTGGTGGGCTGACCCTCAGGGCAGGGGAGAGGAAAGGGGTCGGGGGGAGGGTGTTCTGGGGGCAAGACGGCTGCCTGTGTCCTTTCACAGCCCCTGAAGCCTCTATAGCTGCCTGCCCACCTGTTCATGGAAAGGAAAGTGCATTCAGAGCTGGAGGCCTAGAAGTTACAGCCAACAGCAACAGCATGTGATTTCTCTGAGCAGAAAGACCAGAGGACCCTGGCTGTGTGTGCCAAAGCCCCCACCAGAGCTCCCAGACATGCTCTCGCTCAGGAGAGTGGGGAGCCTGGGGCTTCCCACCATGGACACCCAGAAACACGTCTGCCTCACCCAAGTGCCTGCCCGAGGCCCCCCACCCCATCCTTCAAAAGTAGGGACAGAGGTGGTTGTGTGATGCCCGCTGCCTCCCAACAGCCCGCTGTCCACCTTTTTGCCCACCAGAGGGCTCCAAGGCTAGAGGGGGTGGCTGGAGGGCAGTCCCACACTTGCCCCAGGTCTCAGGACCCCTCTGTCTGAGTCTGAGTCCCCTTGGTAGGCCGGGACTACACTCCCTCACCACACGGCCCCTCCCAGCCCTGGCGGATCAGCCATGCCCTCCTGGGCCAATTCCTTCATGCCCCCCTTTCTGCACTAGGACACCCCCAAGGTCCATTCGTGAGTTCTCTAAGCCTGACTGGGCACCCAGTGTGTGTCCCAGCAGGGGCCTGTCAGAGGAGCCTCCCAGCCCCGCGTGAGGCCCCAGCCAGGGGGAGGTGAGTTTCTGGGTCTTTCTCTAGAAGAGTTGCTGGCCTGTAGGTGAGTGCCTCTGCTGCCCCAGCTCCAGTTCATGGAAGGGAGACACATGACATTGGCTCCAGGGAAGTTCCCAGGAATTGTGCTGGCTGTGCCAGAAACCATGGGTCGACGGCAGTCTGCTGAGTGACATGTGGCCCCAGGGGCTCCCAAACATGTGAGTCCCTCAGGTACCACTGACCCAGGGCAGGTGGAACCGGAGCAGGCGGATGGCACCGTGCACGGGTCGCCCTCTCAAGGCCTGTGGCTGGTGAAACCCG
>JAVSCE010013201.1:0-13505 GCA_032199065.1 Smutsia gigantea | reverse complement strand
TCTAGTTCAAATTTAACACAAAGCAACTGAACTCCTCTTAACTATGATCATAGTCTGCTTTCCCAGTTAATGAGGGCAACTATGAAATTCAGTTTTCCTTAGTACAAGGTTCTTAAAAAACTGAGGGTTCTACAAATATTTGTAAAAAGTATAGAAAATATTTCAGCCTTTATGGAAGGACATAAACACATTTAAAATATATTTTTTGCATTCCAAGGACTCGAAATATTTTCTATAGCCACTTAGCGTTACAAATAATTCTCCCTCCAAAGGAAGGGATGCACTTGATTTTGTTCCTTATTAACCCATATATTTAAAATAATCACACAGGTAATAATCAAGCAGGCAAGACAGAACTTTAAAATTTTAGAGGCTTAAATTCTTGAATTCTCGCTTGTATTGGTCTAGATTTTCTTTTAAGAAAAGATCATGAGGGAGCATTTTCCCTTTACAATCATTTTCTAAATTTAGTATTTGCTCTCTGCTTATATCCAAAGGACCTATACCTTAAAAAGTCCTTCATTATGTGAAAATGCGTATGTTAAAAAAATTATTTTATATGGAAACTTACTGATTATGAATCTGATTTTACAAAAATGGAACCTGCTTTACTAAATGACTACTTACTGCTATGTGCAAGCAGATTAAAATGTATATTACTTATGTTACAAATTATAATAAATAAGGTAATCCTGTTTACACCAACAAAAAGAAGAATCTCTTCATAATATGAGAATAGTTCAAGTTGTAGCTCTTAATGTGTTTATCTTAACCATTAAAATTCCAGAATGAATTTGGAAGAAATTCTGTATAGGCTCTTCCAATTCATCAGAGCAGGGTTTGACTTTTATGTCCTTATATTAATGGAGAAAAAGAAAGGCTAGCTGGAGGGTGCTAACAAATTTGTAATTCCCTGGACTGTTACTTGAGCTTGGGGCACAGGACTATTTCAGGGGAGGGATTTAGCAATGTGAAGAACAGAAATTTTCTGTTGATTACTCTTCACCCTAAACAGCCCTTATGTTGTTCACGTGGAAACAGATTTGACATCCTGGCAGATATAAACATGAGAATTTATGTTTGTTAGAGTTTAAAAGTGACACTCTGAACAATGTCAAGGTTTCATTAAAAAAATACACACTTGGTATTAAAGACTAAATTTCCTTTTTTAAAAGGGTCTACATATTTTGAAATATTACACCATTTTCATATTCCCTTGTATTGAAACCATACAATAAATATTTTATCTCATTTTCACCAAAACCAGTCTAAAGGAAGAAAGCTATGTAAAGTTCATTCTTAAACCTACAATTTCTACTTGAAATATTATTAAGAGTTGCTTCTGGAACTTTTTTTTTTCTGTAGACATTGTTCTATTACTTATTAATGCTCATGCTCAGAATAAGACAGCAATTAAAAAACCAACCTAAAATTGTGATTATTTGCCACTTGGCTTCTGACCATTCTCATCAGGCATCTTGGGAGACCTATGCAGCGCCAAATGTAGCTCGGCACCACACAATGTCTTGCAAAGGGTGATGAGAATGGCACATTGTCTGCCCAGTCTGAACAGAGGTCACAGCAGGGAGAGCATCTGCTAAGATAATGTGAATGAAGGAAACAACTATAATTGCCTCATTAAGAGATCTCTGGCCAAATAATCACAAGAAGAAAGGATTTGGAAAAACACCCTAACATTAAGTCTGTAATAAGGAAAATTTGAAGTAGAATAAAAAATGCAGAAGAATTAAGGAGACTTGGGTATTCTATTGGTTTTACTAATGTCCTTAGTCACTATATGAATGAATGGAAGCTTGGATGCAAGAGTTCAGTTATTCAACTCCAGCCCTTGCCAGTCATTAGTAGGAAGCAGAAGATGCAAATTCACAGCTGTCCAGGATACAAACAAATGTAAAATAAAGGGTGGTGGGGAATTGCTTACAAGGGACCAAACCACAGGAAGTTAAGAAGATTTAAAGTATCTATTTTATAATTACAGTGAAATGCATACAAGTAAAGGTATAAGGAATATTTTAAAGGGAAAGGTAAAATATAAAAGAGCAAAGTCTAAGACAAAGGAAAAAAAGAATAAATCGTCTGCTTAATCAATTACTTTCTTCTGTTTTCTACCTCTACCTTTTAAAAATATTTTTTAGAAGTCAGTAATATAAATTATTCCTGAATCCTTAGTCACTTCAAATTATCAGCAAATAGAGATATACATGTGTGTGTATATATATATATATATATATATATATATATATATATATATTTTTTTTATTCAGCATTGTTGATATATTTTCTTTATGGTAAACATAAATGTTTTCCCAATTTAAATTTATACTTAGTATACAAATTGGACACAAGACTAAAAGGTACTGAACTTGTGACACATCATTTTTTGCATTTCCTGATATTTTGAGATTCAATTTTATAAATTTAATTTGTATTATATAGTGCAAATTTATTATTATGTAAATAGAATCTTGAATTGAATTATGGTTATTAAATTTTTCTGATTCCAACACAGTAAAATTAGCTTTTTACACCAATAAGCCAGGTTTAAAATAAGCAAACTATTTGATGACTTTGATGTTTTGCACCCAAAATGTGCTGGCTAATTTTTCCATTCCATTTACCATTCCAGTCTTTAAACTGCCTTAATCTCCTGCCCTCAGATGTTGACCTTGTAAGAATAGGGGTCATAGGTCAGAATAGACAGACCTCAAAGGATCTGGACTATCAATTCATGCCTCAGAGATTTCTCTTCCACAATAGGAACCTACTAAACAGCAAATTCCTAAATCTAATCACACAAGTATCAGGGCAAAACAGTTACTTATTGGAATTTTTCAATGTACAATTTTCAAATATCTCTAGCACCAGAAGAACACTTTTCTTTTTCTTCTGGAAGCAGGTTCTGGGATATAATAAATACAAAAATAAAATCACTGAAAAAGCTTTTAATGTGAAGCAGATATCCATAATAAAATGACATCAAAACCTCAGTATAGATTTATTTTCAGGACTGCTATGTAGATTTCAAAAGATATAGCACTCGAATTCGTAACTACAAAGTACCCGGAAAACTTCAAATTACAGCACAGAGATAATGAGTGGAAGAGGTTATACAGCTAAGAGATCTGTGTGGAAGGGGCTATAGGAGGGTTATCACTAGTTTTGAGCCCACTTGCTCTAAAGGTGGAATGAGGCAATTAAATAAATACTTCTTTTTAACAAATGAAAATATACAGTCCTTCAATGAGGAAAGTCTAAATAGCCAAAAACAAAAATTAAAAAATCTTATGGCTTCCAGAACCTTCTTGCAAATTTAAAGAATTTAAAACTGCAAAATTATGGTCCTATAAAAATAACTACTATCACACATCTTCACCTTTATCTTAAAAAAAAAGGAAAGAAAGAAAGACAGCTCTTTTGAGCTGAGGAAAAATTAGACATATAAAATAACTTTATGCTTGCCTTGGTCTATCGGACCATAAACTGTAATTACATGAATAAAGTACCATTCTAATACCATTTTAATACTGGACTATAAGGAATTTCAAATTTCATAATCAATTTTAAAGTTTAAAAGAAAAGCATCTTGAAAATGATAAATTAACAAGTCTAATATCAAATGCAAGGAATTTCCTACCCTTCACAACAAAAGCAGTAATACTGAATATCATAATGATTAACTTTCTTTCTAAACAAAATACATTTAGAAAATCCAAAAGCTTACTAATGTGCTAATTCAGGGATACAAATGAAATACTGGAATGGAATGAAAGCAGTAAAATATTGGTATTATTTCCTAATTTATTTTTTAAAAAGTCTCAGGTCAACATTATTGAAAGGGAACTTGCATTATTATGAATAGCACTTCTTGGACTGTGTGGTTGGGTCAAAAGATGTGGAAGGTTAAGGAGAACAAAGAAGACAGTCACTACACTAGAAAAAGTGGAATCAAAAGGGAGGTAAAAAAAGAAACCACAAAAAATAAAAAAGATATCAAGCTATACGTATACGCCACGTATAGAGTAATGTATGTATGCACTTCAAATGTTTTTTTAAATCACATGTATTTTTTATTCTTTAATTAAGGATCAAAATCATTTAACCTACATAAAAAGATTTCCAGATCACTTTTTTCAGTCCACATCCTTTTTACTAATGTAACACATTTGGTAAATAAACTAAAATGTCATTATATGAATTATTTAATTCTATTATAGATTGAACATGATTATTTCACATAAATACTAAAAATCAACAATGGCAAACAAAAAAATAATCATTCTACTGTCTTTCCTACAATTTCATTCTGTTAGAAGTTACTTTTTTTTCTTCTTAGTGAACTGTGTTTTTTTTAAAGAATAAAAAGGTACCAATTATAGGCCTGTTTTAGAGAGGAAAAATAAAGTCTTTTATTAAAAATAACCTTCATTTTATTATAAAAGGAGATTTATAGGGGTCACTAAATCTCTTTACTCCTGATAATGAACATAAGAAAAAGTAAACAGCAAAAATAAATTTGAAAATACTATATTTGAAATTTTAAGAAAAGATTTTAAATGTAGAGAATTAAAGTAAAACAAGACAACACTGCTATTGAGTAACTGGACATTTATAATTGAACACTAGTTTTAGCAGAATTTTAAGATAGAATGAAATAAATAATCCCACTTTTTTTGGTAAGTGAATTGATAGAATCTTTAAGATTATTTTATATACCTTTCCCAAAAGATGAAAATCTTTACAGTATGGTTCTACCATATATATATAAATATTAGAATTGAAAAGTAAGTTCTCTTGAGTGATGGAACCAAATTTTGAATCTCTTAGATATATTAATTCCAGGTAATAAAAACTTTAATTATAATATGAAATGACAGATATTAAACTTTCTAATTTAAACATGTCAAGAAAAAAGATATTCTTTTCAACAGATGGTGTTTGAACAATCCATATAATTCTTAGACAAAAAATAAGCCTCCACTTAAACCTCACATCTCATATAAAAACTAACTCAAAATGGATCATAGATGTAGGGGTAAAATGTAAAGCTATAAAACTAAAGAAAACATGGAGAAAAAAATCTTTGTGACTTGAGGTTAAGCAAAGATTTCTTAAACATCAAATAAACATGATGTAAAATAAACACTGACAAATGTCTTTACCAAAATTTTAAACTTTTGCTCTGTAAGAGATACTTAAGAGATTGGAAAGGCAAGCCACAAACTCAGAAAAAATACTCAAATCATTTATCTGACAAAGGACTTATATCCACAATTTATATAAAGAGCTCTTAAAATGCAACAATGAGAAAACAAACAGCCAGTAAAAAAAATGGGCAAAAGCCATGAACAGACACTTCACCAAAGAGGCTATAAGGATGACACAATAACATTTTAAAAAGCTCAATATCCGTAGCCATTAGGGAAATGAAAATGAAAACCACAATGATATATCACTACACACCTATCAGAATGGTTAAAATAAGAAAGAAAAGAAACACCAAATGGCAACAACAAGGCAGAGCAGCTGGAACTCTCACATATTGTTGTTGGTAGTAATTCAAAATAGTACAATCATTCTGGGAAAAAAACATTGGCAATTTCTTATAAAGTTAAACATACACCTATGACCATTCTCCAGCAATCCCACGTCTACATAAATGAAAACGTATGTTCACATGAAAACCTGTACACAAACGTTTGTGGCAGCTCTATTCATAACTGTTAAACTGAAAATTACCCAAATGACCTTAAACAGATGAATGGATAAACAGTGTTATATCCATACAATATATCTATATAATAACTAAGCAATAAAAAGGAACGAGCTATTAGTACACTCAACAGTTTGAATGAATTTCAAAGTCACTATGCTAAGTGAAAAAAGCCAATTTCAAAAGGTTACAAACAAACTAAGCCCAAGTTAGCAGAAGGAAGGAACAAAGATCACAGTGGAAATAAATTAGAGACTAAAATTATAACAGAAAAGATCAATGAAACTAAGAACTGGTATTTTGAGAAGATAAACAAAATAGACAAACATTTACCTAGACTTATCGTAAAAAAAGAGAGGATGCAAATAAATAAAACTAGAAATGAAAGAGGAAACATTACAACTGATACCACAGAAATACAAAGGATCATAATGACTACTATGAACAATTATACACAACAAATTGGATAGCCTAAAAGAAAGATAAATTCCTAGAAACATACAACCTACCAAGACTGAAACATGAAGAAATGGAAAATCTGAGAACACCAATTACTACTAGTAAGGAGACTGAATCAGCGATCAAAAAACCTCCCAACAAAGAAAAGTCCAGGACCACATGGTTTATTTGGTAAATGGTACCAAACAAAAAAGACTTAACACCAATCCTTCTCAAACCCTTCCAAAAAAATGGAAGATGAGGTAAACTTCCAAACTCATGAGGCCAGTATTACCCTGATACCAAAATCAGACAAGGATGCTACAAGAAAAGAAAATTACAGTTCAATGTCCCTGACAAACACAGATGCAAAATCCTCAACAAAATATTAGAAAACTGAATTCAACAGTACACCACTACCAAGTGGGCTCTATTCCCCAAGTAAAAGGATGGTTCAGTATCATCTGCAAGTCAATTAATGTAATACACAATATTAACAAAATGAAGGCTAAAAACCATAGGATCATCTCAAAGATGCCAAAAAAACATTACAGGATTCAACATCTGTTCATGACAAGAACTCTCAATAAGGTGGAAAAGAGGGAACATACCTCAACAAAATAAGGACCATATATGACAAGCCTTCAGCTAACATCACACAATCATGAAAATCTGAAAGCTTTTCCTCTACGATCAGGAAGACAAGGATTCCTACTCTCACCATTTTTATTCAACATAATACTAGAAGTCTTAGCCAGAGCAGTTACACAAGAAGAAGAAATAAAAGGCATCCAAACTGGAAAAAAGTAAAACTATCTCTATCTGCAGATGATATGACATTATATAGAGAAACTCCAAAGACTACCAAAACAGTTACAACTAATAAGCAAATTCAGTAAAGTTGCAGGATACAAAATCAATATACAAAATCAGTTGGTTGTCTATACACTAACAACAAACTATCAGAAAGAGGAATTGAGAAAACAATTCTATTTAAAATTGCATCACAAAGAATAAAGTATGTAGCAATAAATTTAACCAGAGATAAAAGATCTATACACTGAAAACTACAAGACATTGATAAAAGAAACTGAAGAAACACAAATAAATAGAAAGATATTCTGTGCTCATGGACTGGAAGAATTTGGTAAAATGTCCCTACCACCCAAAGTGATCTATGGATGTGATGCACTCCCTGACAAAATTGCAATGGCATTTTTCACAGAAAAAGTACAAACAACACTAAAATTTGTAGGGAGTCAAGAAAGACCCCAAAGAGCCATAGCAATCTTGAGAAAGAACAAAGCTGGAGGTGGCATGCTCCATGATATTAAACTGTATTACAAATTCCTAGAAAAAACCATAAGGTTTCATAAAACCAAACACACAGAAATGAAAGAGCAGACTGATGGTTCCAGAGGTGGAGGGCAGGACAAAATGGGTGAAGGTGGTCAAAAGGTACAGACATTATAAGATCAGTAAGTTCTGAGGTTTAATTATAGTATGGCAACTAAAGTTAGCAACACTATATTGTACTGTAAGAATACTAAGTTGCTAAGAGAGTAAATCGTAGAAATTCTCATCACAAGAAAAAAAAGAATTCTAATTATGTGATGGATGTTAACTAAATTTATTGTGGTAATCATGTCCATATATATATGAAATCATTATGTTGAACACCTTAAACCAGTGTTACATGTCAACCATATCTCAATAAAACTGGGGGGAAAAGCTTACACACTGTAATTCCACTGATATTCCATTCACAAGAAAACAAAATTAAATAGTGACAGAAAATATGTCTGTATGTCTGTGGTTACCAAGAGCTATAGGTGGAAAAGGGGTAACTATAAAAGAGAGAGGGAGAGTTCTGGGTAACAGAATGTTCTAAATCCAAATTATGATGGTGATGACACAAATTTATACGTGTTAAAATTCACAGAACTGTATACCAAAAGAAAAAAATTATTTTACTATGTGACAATTTAAAAAATAAAAACAATGCCCCAAGCAAACAAAATACACATAAACATACCAGTACTTACCTCCTCTTTTAATAGAAATTAACTGGAGTTCTAGCTTTCTAGTACTTCAGCAAAGCAAATATAATATTTAGTATCACTATTTTAAATATTTTGTAGGCTAATTTGAAAGTCTCTTATGCCAGTAAGAAGTACTCAAAAAATGATGAGAACTAGTTAAAAGGACACAGAAATGAGCTTGAAGGGGCTCCTACTGAAATATCTGGGAACCTTGAGCATTACCATAAATAATGATGGCTACAAATTATGCCATTGAAAAAAACAGAAACTCACAGTCCAGATTGATATAATGAATAAATGAAAACTGGAAAGGCTGATGAAGATGGGATATTTACATAGTCTCGAAGGATCTCCCCACAAAATGCTAGTCAATAACTAAAGGACAAAATAACTTTAAAGTGAAGTAGTCCAACAGACACCTCCTTGACCAAGTGGTAAAAGACTTCAACATCAGTAACAGGAAAAATCAAGATTGTATGCCATCTGATAGGACACAATAAGAAGAAATGATTTCAAAAAAATTGCCACAAAAGTAAGCTTTGGACAACTGGGGAAATTTTAATATGGACCGTGTATTATTAGGTGCTATTAAGGAAGAATTGTGGCTTTTTGATAGGGATGATAAGGCATGATGTTACAGTGCTATGTATCTGTAATTTTAAATAAATTTAAAAATAATTTTAATAAATTAAAAGTTTTTTTTAAGTTTCCACAAAATGTTTCTAATTATTGAAATATCCGATATGGGTATATATGAGTGTTGACCACACCATTTTTTTCTACTTTTTTGTATTCTAAAAATTTTCATAATCAAAAGTAAAAATAAAATAAAATGGAAGAAAATAATAATAATAATCAGGGAAAATAGTAGAGAAAAAAAAAAGTGTAACAGAAATCAA
This sequence comes from Smutsia gigantea, assembly GCA_032199065.1. Classification (NCBI taxonomy): domain Eukaryota; kingdom Metazoa; phylum Chordata; class Mammalia; order Pholidota; family Manidae; genus Smutsia; species Smutsia gigantea. The sequence continues at coordinate 4,395 of JAVSCE010013201.1, read as the reverse complement.
TCCAAGGGCTAGCTTTTTGAAATACAATAAAATACCTAACCAAGGAAAAATGTAAAAAAAAAAAAAAAGACAATGGGAAGTAACAAAATTCAGAATATTGTAAGATTTTTTGAGGCTACATAATTATGATAACAAATTTGAAAACCTAGATCAAAGCACCATTTTACTCTCATTATTAAAGCTGCCTTAGGACATGGTTAATGACCATGGAAGAAATCAGGAAAGTTCCCAAAGATCTCCTAAGTCTTTTAAACATTCAGGGAGTAAATCCATGTCCTGGTTCCAGCAGTTAGTTAACACTGTGACATCTTGTTTTCTCACTGTTTTTGTTCTAGACAGGAGTCTCTGCTTATTTAAATATTTTATTACAGTTGGCCTCTATAATTTTATAAAAACAAGTGGCACATGGAAAACTGAAATTGCTAATCCTAGAGACAAACATTATAGACACCCTGAACTGAGCCCTTTGGAAATCATAGATAACAAAGGTGTAAAAGCTTTCATCACAATTAGACACACAACCAGCGTTAAGGAGTGGGAGCAGTTATTCATCCTCGACCACTCCCAACCTTCTAGTACCTCCAGCCTTCTAGAGAGTGTCCCAACTACAGCAATTCTTTGACACCCATTTTCAACCCACACACTATAAGCCTGCCACTTTCTCTATGACCTGTCATTACAAGGGCTCCCTTGCATTCACCCTTGAGGCCAGATTCTCTCCTGTGTCATTCTCAACTAGGAAAGCCCCAACTCTAGGAAAGTCCATCTTTCTGCCTATTTCATAGCTGTAGCCATGAAGTCAACAATGACTGGAGAAAAAACACAATCATATCGACTGACTTTTGACTTGAAATTCATGCTCACTCACCTTAAGTGGATTTTCTGCATAGCCTGGAATTCTACCTTTTCTCCCTAATGTGTTCACTCTTATTTTTCCATTTCATACGTCCTCCTTTGTTTCTAAATACCCAAACCTCCTCTTCTACTGTCATTCTCAGTTGATAACTATCCTCCAAATTTCACTAAGATAAATATAAAAAGGTGAGAAATGTCACCTTATCCCATCTTCATATCTACCTGCCCATATGCTGGGCCTTGCCTCCAGCGTTGAAGAAGGAACCATCTGTACTCCTGTGGCTACTCTCTCAATTGTGCTTTAAATACCATCCTCCCTCTCATGCAAGGAAATCACACGGGCAATTGTCCTCTCTCCCGCATACTCAGTCTTCCCTGTTCGCCTAGACCACTCCCCGTGACACACAAACATGGTCTGATTTCTTCTCAACTGCTTCATTTTTCTGCTCCCTTTTATAGGAAAACAAAAGCGTGTCTACACGTAATGTCTCCTCTTCCTCTCTTTTGCTTCTGTTAAACACACCCACTTAGGTTTCATTCCCAACCGTCTACTGAATCTGATCTGGTCAACTTTACCAAATTTCCTTGTTGCTAAATGGTCAAGTCTTGATGTCACCTTGATCATTTCACCCTGAGCGCCATTTAGCACACCTGATACCCTCTCCTTGGAATACTTCTTTCCCTGTTTTCTGAGACAACAGCCTCTCTTGATTCTCCCATTTCCCTCCTTCTTACTTAGTGCCCTTTGCTTTTCCTCCTCCTCCTCCTGATCGCTAAATGCCAGAATGTCCCCAGGGCTCAGTCCTCTCTTTTTTTTTTATGTATACTCACCAGATGGTGATCTCATTTGGTGTTAAGGCTGTAAATATCTTTTGGCTTGATATTGCCAAATTTCTCATCTCTAGCCCTAGAACTCCATATTTATGTATCCATCTGCCTCATCTACATTTGCACTTGAATGTCTGTTACACATCTCCAATTAAACATATCCACATTTAACTTAATGATATTAATTAATAATAAACCGTATTTCTGATTTCTTGCTCCTCCCCCAGTCTTCTCCACCTTGGTAAATGGTCCATCTTTCTAGCTACTCAGACCAAACAAACCTTGGAGCCATCCTGAACACTTCACTTTCTCTCTGAGTCCGTTATTTAATCCAACAGGAAAACCTGTTGTCTCTACCCTCAAAACATGCCAGGATTTTCGTTGACCATCCCTACCACCCTGGACTGAACCACCGCTGTCTCCTTCCCGTATTCCGGAGCTACCTCCCGAGCGGCCTCAGCTCCCATCCCTGCCTTTCGCCTCTGGGCTGCCATCACAGCTGCCAGAATGGTCTTCGAAGGAGGTAAATCAGCACATACTACATTTCAGCTCAAAATTTTCCAATGACTTCACATTTTCCCCCAAATCGAAATCCTTACCATGGCTGACAACGTCCCACCATGAGGAAATGTCCCGCTATCTCACAAGATCTTTACTCTCAGCCTCAACTACTCTCCCTCTTACTGATTCCAATCCAGCATATATGTATAAACATGCCAGAACCATAGGAAAAGATTTCATCTAAAAGACAAGGAAAAATAAAGGACTTTATTTTTTTTCTTGGCTTTACCTGCATGTATGTATGTATGTGTATACTATCTTTAGGAGCAGAAAATCACTTTAACAGTTAAGCATATAATTATACTTTTGCACATTTTCATGGAATTTCCTTTATGCAAAATAGCTCCTAAAAATACAGATGGAAATTGTATTTATTGTCCTATGATGGCTTTTCAAGCCAGTGGGAAAATATGGACTAGGTAATCAGTGCTGTAGAAAGAACTAACTAGTAATCTGGAGAGAAAAGAAAAGCTATTATCCTTATAACCCTCTCTTCAAGAACAAAATACAAAGAGAAGAAAGGTAAATATAAAAGACAAACTAATAAAAATTCTGTAAGAAAATGTAGATGAATATGGCATGTTTTTAATCTGGTAGCTTGGAAAGCAGATAGCAATCAGTCAGGTAGCATTAAGTAGAGTAACAGACTTAAAAATTCAGAACTTCAAAACTATTTTTGAAAGCCACTATAATTTAAAGCTAAAATACATTTTACAAATTGAAAAAAATATTTATCTTATTTGAGACAAAAAGTTAATGTCATAAATGTACAAGAGAATGAGATAGTAGATACATCTATTGGTCTCTGCTCCCAGTTCCTGGCACAGAACTATAACCCTTGTAAATTCCTAGGTGGTAACATTTAGGAGCATCTCTTATTCGAATACTCGTCTTTGACCTCTGTCCCTGACACAGTATTCCTGGGAAACCCTTGCAATCTCCTGGTGATAGGGAAAGGTTGTTCTAATGAGGCAAATTTGGGTGGAATCCTTGATGGCTCCTGGATGGGGCTGGTCGCCAGAAAGATGTGTCTATATAAGCCTCCATAAAATCCCCAAAATACAGGATTCAGAGAGCTTCCAGACAGGTGGACATATCCACACAGGGAAGGCAATGCACCCCAACTCCACCCCAACAGAAGCTCCTGCGCTTGGGACCCTCCCAGACCTCACCCTGCGTATCTCTTCATCTGGCTGTTCATCTGTATCCTTTATCATATCCTTTAATTAACTGTAATTTTAAGTGCTTCCCTGAGTTCTGTGAGCCACTCTTGCAAATTAATGGAATCTGAGGAGGGGCTGATGGGATTATTCAGTGCTCAAAGCAGAATGCTTGGTTAGGTATATCCTGCAGACAGTTCAAACTGCAAGATAGCCTATATTCCTGATATCCCAGACTATTCCTGATATTCAGCCTTTCAACCATGTGGTGCCGGCATTTTATTTTATTTTGGCTAGACTATATAATAAAGTCTGATATCATAATAAAAATATAAATAAATTTTCATACATCTTTTCCAATATAGTAAATACATAAATTAACAAAGTAAAATGATTACCTATCCCCCTTTGGTTTTCTTTTTTGCAGTGTCTTCACTTTGGGTCTTCTTTCGCTTCCTGAACAGGGGGTCCCACCAGGTCCTGTTACCCGTATTGATTCAAGGCCTTTGGAAGATTTTTTAAATGTGAATTCCACTGGTTCTCCTTCTTTGAGGCTTCTGAATCCTTCCATGAACAATTTGCTCTGTAAAAAGCAGGGGAGGGAGGGAGGGAGAGAGAAAGAGAGATCATGATTATCAGTGCTTTATAAATTATCTCTATGATTTTAAGATTAATATGGCAAGAAGTTCTCTGTCATCCATTATAGAGTATAAAGTCTTTTTTTTTTTAAGTTCAGTCAAAGTTATACCATTTAAGGATTTCCTGTTGCAATGCTGGCAGTGGGAGAATAAATCAATACCATTTTTTTAAGGCAATCTGGCAATACTTACAAAAATTTAAATGTGCATATTCTTTGACCCAGCAACTCCACTTCAAGGACTCTCCTACAGACATACTCACACAAAGATTAGAGAAAAAAAAAGACCTATATCAAAATTTACTACAGCACTGTCTGATAAAAAAATTACAACTACCCTAATGTACATCAATG
>JAVSCE010013197.1:0-30648 GCA_032199065.1 Smutsia gigantea | reverse complement strand
TGCATCACTAAAGCTTTTGCAACAGAGAAAGGAAGATGCACCCAGATGTAATTAATTAAGGGTAAGGACTCTAGGACTAGGAGTTGCTCTCGTTCTTTAAGCCAAAGCAAAGACAGAGCAATATATCAATCTCCACGCTTGGTCTTTCCAAACTTGATCCTCCCACATTCTTAGTCTCTATTTTAGCACCTTGCACTCAGCTGGACATTGGGTTGGAATCCAACAAGTGCTGGTCAATGGGAGGGGGGGGGTCCCCATTCCAAATAGATCAAACCTCTGTCCTCATGGCCTGTGCTGCTTTGCCCTCAAAGGCCCAGACAGTGTAGGTTTTGTGCTAAAGGTGTGCCAAGAAAACAAACTCAGAGTCAAGAGAAGCTGCTGGAGGAGGGAGCCATGAGGGAGGACCTTGCAGAGGAGGTGATGATTGAGATGGACCCTGCCAGAGGGTTAGGACTTGGAAGGGAGGAGAGAAGGCACGTGATTCTTGGCAGGATCTAGAGCCAGAGCTGAAGTGAGAAACAGAACTGAGCAGAGTATGTGTGTAAGAAAAGATACCCAGGCTGTGAGTGAACGAGCTTTAAAAGAAATGGGAAAATGTATCTCCCTTGATGATGCTGGAATATGACCTCCCTTTTGATTAGAGAATTCCCAGTCACCATTAAGCAGTGTAGACAGAGATCTCCTCCCCCAGTATTTAAGCAGGAATCTGTGCCCCTTTCCAAAAAGGAAAAGAGATAAAGGAGGGTCATGAGGTTAGGCCACCATTTATTGGACATTAATATGTGACAGACACTTTACTAGAATCTTTAAAGTAGGCCCATTTAACCCAAAAGCAGACCTATTCATACATTCATTTATTCATTCAACATAAATGTTTTCAGTTTAAATTGTTCTGGGCTCTGGGGATACAGCAGTGTATTAAACACCCCATGTCCCATTCTTGTGGAACTTAAAATTGCAGGGAAGAGAACAATAAATAAATAAACTAACATCGGATAAGCATTAATAAATATTAGTAGGCATGCTTATCTCTCTCTTGGAGGAAAGATACTGAGGCAAAGAGAGCTTATGCAAATTGCCCATGGTCACCTCTACTCAACAGCGAACCCAGACATGGGTGTCTTCAAATGCTATGCTTTTAACCACAAAGCCATCTGGCCTTCTCATCCTCTTGGCATCATTGGAAAATTTCTAGCTCCTGCCCTTGGAATACTGTCATCCTTGAAGCCAGAGGAGCCAGCCAACATCCACTGAACAGGCCCCATGCCTGCTGGTAGGATGACTTTGAGCTCTGTAGAGCCTGCTTCTTTCTGGACCCTTGAACACTACTTCATATTCCCTCTTCAGATGAAATCACACTATTGCTGTTAACCCATCTCAGCTCAGCTCCAGGGACTAATTTACAGAATATGGCTTCCAAGTCACAGTGATGTCACTGTGACTTAATAACCTGATTTCACAGTTAGTTTTTCTGAGTCCTTCACTTATTGGAACCTTTGGGTATTCTTTCCCCTCCCCACTCCTTCTTAAAGAAACATGCTCATAGTCTAAAGCAGAGGTAAATACATTAGAGTTCAAATCTGTATAGTTGGGAGAAAGGGCTCCCTTCTTCAGGTTCTGTCCTGGGAGTTGGCTTCCCAGTGAAGCATCTTTAATGAAGGTTTTTTAATGAAGTCTCATTTTTGAGACCAAGGCAAGATTTCCTGTGAAAGTGAAAAGCCTCCAAATGCAGATTACAAATGGCATATAGTGTTTCTCAAAATGATTTCAAATTATTTATGTATTATTTATATATACATTGTTTTTCCTCTCAATATAAATAAATGTCACTGAACTAAAACAATTTAGGGAGATCCACCGGGTAGATCCAATGTGTGTGTGCATCTGTATGCTGGGGGAGCCAGAGGAGGTTTGCATTTCCCCTTAGTTGTTATTCTCCTTTGTTCATTGAACTGTGGCATGCACATTAACGTGGTCTTCTCCAGAAGAGAAAGCTTTAAGATAAACAGAAGAGAAAATTCTCCCTCCTCCTTAGCATTACTTTTTAGGGAAAAAAAAAGATCATAAGATAAGAAGTGCTAAGACACAATATTTTTAGAAAAAACATTGTGATTCTTCATAGAACATTCAAAAATCATTGTCTCTGCCTCCAAAGACTTTCCTCCTATCTGTAAGAAACAACCTGCTAATTCTGCAGAAAACATCGAGAAAGAGTTGGGTGAAAAAACTGAAGGCAGAGGAAGTGTCCACAGAATCACTGATACACACACTTTTCAGCATTTCTCAGCATGCCTGGAAGTGCTCCCAAAGAGAACTCGGATCTATGGGAACCCATCCCCTTAAACCTCCCCCACACACATTCTTAGACCCGCCAAAGTTGCCAACACATCCCCTTCAATGACTCTCAACTGTAGATGGAATAAAAGCTCAACTCCTCCTCCCAAATTTCAAAGCATCCAAGGTCAAGATCCCACTTCCCCTCCTCCTTTCTGAATTCTCCCTTCATGAAATGCATATCCTCTCTGTCATGCAAGCGAGGCTGCAACTGCCTCAGGATATCACTGTCTACATTTCTCTGTACATTTAGTCATGGGACTAGATGAGACCAGTTAAGCACAGAGGGCAAGTAGGAAAGAAGAAACCCAGGATAATGCACGGGGCCACTCCAATATGCAGAGGTCTTAGCAGAAAAAGGCAGAAAAGAGACTGAGGAAGAGCTATCCTTAAGATGGGAGGAAATACAGGAGAGTATGGCTCTCCGAAGCCAATAAACAAGAGGGTTTTAAGAAGTAGAGCATGGTCAGTGCTCAAATGATACTGAGAGATGAAGTGAAGAAAGAGGCATGTCTATTAGTTGTGCTAACATGACCAACACTGAGTTGTCTGCATGGATGTGGGATTAAGAAACCCAATTGAGGGGGTTCATGGGAGAAAAGCAGATGAGGGAGTGGAGTTCTCTTAGGCATGTAGGACATTTTACAGGACAACTAACATAATTTTTAACAAGTCCATGGCATAGAAAAAAATATATATTCTAGATTGAACTCTGTTTAACACTAAACTCTTTAAGAGATAAAGTCAAATGCAATGTAGGAACATTTTTTGGATTGTTATTCCATTAAACCAACATAAAAGGACATTTTGGGGGTAATTGAGGAAATGTGAATCTAAACTGGGTATTAGATGATGTTAAGGAATTTTTATTTAATTGTATTAGGTATGAAATGTTATTATGGTAACATAATATGTAAGAAAATGCACTTATTTTTAAGAGATGCACAGAAATATTTAGAAATGAAAAGTCAAAGTCTGATATTTGCTTTAAAGTACTAAAGCAAAATATTAAAATATATAATGAAGGAAATACGACTAAGAGAATAATTTTTAAATCTGTATGGTGAGTACATGGGGGTTCATTATGTATTTGCATATATATGCAAATATACTTTTATGTCTCTGAAATTTTTCATAATCAAAGTTATAAACAGTTGTACTGTGAAGGAGAGCAGAGAAATAGGACAGTAGCTAGAGGAGAATGAATGTAGGTCAAGGGAAGTTTTGGTGTTTTTTTAAAAGACTTTTTTTCAAAGTAGTTGTAGGTTCACAACAAAATTGAGAGGAAGGTACAGAGATATCCCATATATTTCCTGCCCCCACACATGCATAGCTTCATTTATCAACATCCTCCACCACAGTGGTACATTTGTTACAACTGATGAACCTACACTGAACATCAGAATCCATTGTTTACCTGGGGATTCACTTTTGCCTTGTACATTCTATAGATTTGGGCAAGTGTATAATGATGAGTATCCATCATTATGGTATCATACAGAGTACTTTCACTGCCCTAAAAATCTGTGCTCGTCCTATTCATCCTTATCCCTCCACCCTCTGCCCAACTTGTGGCAACCACTGATCTTTTTACTGTCTCCATAGTTTTGCCTTTCTAGAATATCATAGAGTTGAAATCATACGGTATGTAGCCTTTCCAGATGGGCTGCTTTTGCTTTGTAATATGCATTTCAGATTCCTCCATGTCTTCTCATGGTTTGATAGCTCATTTCTTTTTAGCACTGAAAAATATTCCATTTCATGTGTACCTATTTACTTTTCTATTCACCTACTGAAGGACATCTTGATTGCTTCCATGTTTTGTCAATTATGAATAGAGCTACTATAAACATCCATGTGCAGGTTTTTGCATGGACATAAATTTTCAGTTCCTTTGAGTAAATACTAAGGAGAACAATTGCTAGTTCATATGGTAAAAGTATGTTTAGTTTTATAAGAAACCACCAAACTCTCTTCCAAAGTAGCTGTACCATTTTGCATTTCTACCAGCAATGAATGAGAGTTCCTGCTGTTCCATATCCTGAACAGCATTTGGTGTTGTGAGTGTTTGGATTTGGGCCATTCTAATAGTATGTAGTGTATCTCATTGTTATTTTAATCTATATTTTAATTTATTTTAATTATATGACATATAATGTGGACATGTTTTCACATGCTTGTCATCGTACTTTGGTGAGGTTTCTGTTAGGATCTTTAGTCCATTTTTTAGTCAGGTGGTTTGTTTTCTTACTGTTGAGTTTTATAACTTCTTTGCATATTTCAGAAAAATGTCCTATTTCAGATGTTTCTTTTTTCAATTACTTTCTCCTGTCTATATCTTGTCTTCTAATTCTCTTGACATTGTCTTTTGGAGAGCAGAAGTTTTTAATTTTAATGAAATCAAGCTTTCCATTATTTCTTTCATGGATCATGCCTATGGTGTTGCATCCAAAAAGTCATTGCCATACCCAACGTCATCTAGGTTTTCTCCCATGTTATTTTCTGGAAGTCTTACAGTTCTTCATTTTACATTTAGGTCTACAATCCATATTGAGTTCATTTTTGTAAATGGTATATGGTAGGTCTGTGTCCATAATCACTTTTTTGCATGTGGGTATCCAGTTGTTGCAGCAACACTGATTGAAAAGACTCTTTGCTTCATTGTGTTGCCTTTGCTCTTTTTCAAAGATCAGTTGACTCGATATATGTTGGCCTATGTCTTGGCTCTCTATTTTGTTCTATTGGTCTATTTGTCTATTCTGCAGTAATACCATACTATCTTGCTTAATATAGCTTTATCATAAATCTTAAAGCCAGTAGTTGCAGTTCCCCAAATTTTTTCATCTTCAATATTGTGATGGCTATTCTGGGTCTTGTGCCTCTCCATACAAACCTTAGAATCAGTTTGTCAAAATCTACAAACTAGCTTATTGGGATTTTGATATTGCATTGAATCTATAGACCAAGTTTAGAACAACCAACAATCTTGACATTCTTGAGTCTTCCTCAATAAACATGGAATCTCTGTCCATTTATTTGTTTTTTCTTTGGTTTTGTTCATCAAAGCTTTGCTATTTTCATCATACAGATTTTATACATATTTTGTTAGCTTTATACCTAAGTATTTCATATACTTGGGTGCTAATGTAAATGGTATTGTATTTTTAATTTCAAATTCTACTTATTCATTGCTGGTATATACAAAAAGCAATTGACTTTTGTATCTTAACCTTGTATCCTGCAAATTTGCTATAACTGATTATTAGTTCTAGGAAGATTTTGTCTGTTCTTTTGGGTTTTATACATGGGCTATCATGCATCTGCAAAAAAAGACAGCTTTGTTTCTTCCTTCCAATTTTGTATACCTTTTCCTTTCTTGTGTAATTGCATAGCAAGGACTTCCAGTATGATATTTAAAAGGAGTGGCAAGAGGAGATAAATTTGCCTTGTATCAGATCTTAGTTGAAAAACTTCAACTTTCTTACCATTAAGCATGATATTAGCTGTAGGGTTTTTTGTAGGTATTCTTTATCAAGTAGAGGAAATTCCCTTTTATTCCTAGTTTGCTGAAAGGTTTTAATCATGAATGTGTATTGGATTTTGTCAAATGTTTTTTCTGCATCTATTGATCTGATTATTGATTCTTCTTTTTAACCTATTGATGATGTGATGGATTACATTAAATGATTTTTTAATATTGAACCAGCTTTGTATACAGAATAAGTTCTACTTGGTCATGGTGTAAAATTCTTTTTATTCATTGTTGGATTTGATTTGCTAACATTTTGTTGAAGATTTTACATCTATGTTCATGAGAGATATTGGTCTGTAGTTTTCTTTCTTGTAATATCTTTATCCAGTTTTGATATTAGTGTAATGTGGGCATCCTAGAATGAATTAGGAAGTATTCCCTCTGATTCCTTCTTTTGAAAGAGATTATAGAGAATTGGTATAATTTCTTCCTTTAAGGTTTAGTAAAATTCACCAGGGAAACTCTGGACCTTTCAGAGAAGTTTTTAAATTATTCTTGAAAATATAAATGTTAGATAATTTCCATGATGGCAGCGATCCAAGAGAGAGGGAAAAAATGATAATACAGGAAAAACAGAGAACAGCTGTGGTTCTAAGGACCTAAGAAGACTAGAGGGGACTCTGTCAAGCCCAAGTGCCAAAGAGGCCCCTGAATTTTGAGAACAGGAGGGAGAGAGTGTAAGTGAACCAATGGACTTGGTAGGAGAAAGGAAGATAGAATTCTCTCAGGCTGATCCTTCCTTCTTGGTGAGTCTGGAAGTGAAGTCATCAGCTAAGGAGTAGTCCATGGTGCCACAGAGAATGAGAAGAGAAAGGAGAATGTATGGAAAGGGAAAGTCTAGTTGGATTGCCAACTGGTGTTAGGGATGCGTTAGAAATGTTGAATCATGAACTGTGAGTGAGAAGAGTCAGCAGTCTTGGTGGTTTCCTCCAGCAATACCCAGTTGTTCGGGTGAAGGTATAAAGTTGGTAGTTGGTTCTAACCAGGTTGGGGCTTTGCACGTATTGGGAGTAATGGAATGAGGGAGTTAAGATGTTTGGAAGGAACCAGTTATAAGGTCGAATGATGGAATTTATGCTACCTGGTGAGGAAAGTAAAGACACGCAGGAGGGAGGTAATGGAGAATGAGAAGTGTCAGCTGCATTGATTGGAGAGTTTAATGTGGCCTCCACACTTATTGAGAAAATATCATTTGATTGGTCCTGTTTGAAGCATTGTACATGTATTAACTTATTGAATAGTCACGACAATCCTGAGAGTAGTTATTATTTACCTCTTAAAGATGAGTAAACTGGAGGACAGAGAGGTTAAGGAACCTGTGAACATGTAAACTGGAGGACAGAGAGGTTAAGGAACCTGTGAACATGTAAGCTGGAGGACAGAGAGGTTAAGGAACCTGTGAACATGTAAGCTGGAGGACAGAGAGGTTAAGGAACCTGTGAACATGTAAACTGGAGGACAGAGAGGTTAACGAACCTGTGAACATGTAAACCGGAGGACAGAGAGGTTAAGGAACCTGTGAACATGTAAGCCGGAGGACAGAGAGGTCAAGGAACCTGTGAACATGTAAACTGGAGGACAGAGAGGTTAAGGAACCTGTGAACATGTAAACTGGAGGACAGAGAGGTCAAGGAAACTGTGAACATGTAAGCTGGAGGACAGAGAGGTTAAGGAACCTGTGAACATGTAAGCCGGAGGACAGAGAGGTTAAGGAACCTGTGAACATGTAAGCCGGAGGACAGAGAGGTCAAGGAACCTGTGAACATGTAAGCCGGAGGACAGAGAGGTCAAGGAACCTGTGAACATGTAAGCCGGAGGACAGAGAGGTTAAGGAACCTGTGAACATGTAAGCCGGAGGACAGAGAGGTCAAGGAACCTGTGAACATGTAAGCCGGAGGACAGAGAGGTCAAGGAACCTGTGAACATGTAAGCCGGAGGACAGAGAGGTCAAGGAACCTGTGAACACGCGCACAGCCGGCAAATGCTGGTTTGAAGCCTGACAGTCCAGGTCCAAAGCCCTCACCAAACTGTTGATGACATGGCTTCATTCACACGTTTTGAAGAAGGTCTTATGAAGTAAGAGAGCTAGAAGCCTAGGAGGTGGTGTTTAGAGAATGACATACTGGAAATAGGGAATTGAAGGGTTTGAACATGAGACAACGAGGCAGGGTAGAAAAAAAAAATCACCAGAGATGAGAGGGTTAAGGAAACAAAAAGCCTGGGTGGGTGAAAGATCACAGATCCTGAGGCCTTCAAAAATGGTGACAAGAGGTAAGGAAACATTTATTTACTGCAGGACTTCTGGAAGAGATCTGCATATGCTGACTTAGTTTATGACACACCAAGAAAGGAAAAGCATATGTTGCATTTTTCATATTTATTCACCATAAGATCCTGTCTCTCAAAACACATAATAAATTCATAGGGATATAGTCCAAGAAACAGTACAGAGAAACAAGCTCCAGGGTAAAGCCCAGATCATATTCTAACCCAATTCCTAATATCCACACACCTGACCCTATTCTGCCCCCTCCAAATTAACCGAGAAACAGTTATGAAAATATTCATACCCCATTGAGGGGCAAGCATGTGCCTTTGTATAATTATTCATTACAAGAGTCTGAAAATTTCCATCTTCCTTCCTCTGAGCAGCTTCTCTGTCCACACAGAGCTTTAGTCAAAACAGTCAAATGAACTGCAGTTCTGATAGCCAGAAAAATCTCAGCTGAAAGCCACTTTCCCAAAGAAATCCAGACCCGCTTTCCAGGTTTCAGAGTTTGAGCTGAGTCAAGTAGTCTGCAACATAAACATTTGATCATTCTCTTTGCTGAAGTCAACCTGAATACCTGGTTTTTGAGATTTACTCACCGTCAGTCATTTCTCATTATGGGACGCTGTACTGCTCTGTACTCGGAGACCTGGATACTGTTCAAATAAATAAAAAGCAACCCACCCTTTTCCTCCTGTTGCCTCGGCTAATGGAAACTTTTTAACTGAACTTTCTATTCGTTATTTGTTACTGTCATTTGCCATTGTCTGTCCCCAAGATGATGGATCTGTCACTAAATGCACTTCTCCCTAAGCCTTGGTGAGAATTGAATTGACATTCAAGTGCAAACAGCCCAGCCACTGCCCACAGTACAATTCCAGCCACAATTATCCCATGTCCAGATTAATTTTAATCATTTGTAAACAACACGTGAGTGTTAAAGTCAGTGAAGAGAGAGGACAATATTGGCATTAGCAAGAATCAATAATTCCCTCCAGCCACTCCCAACAGGTGTCCCCAGTGCTACATACTAACTTCACCAAATGGAATGCACTTGCCTCCACAGTTTTTTGTGGTATCAAATTGACTTAGGATGTTCACCCCGCATAATGCTCTGGGCTATGTTATTATCACCATATGCTATGATTAGATTTTAATTGAACTTCCTAAAACATACTTCTCTCTTCTTTTCTCTTTCCTACCAAAAAGGAGCCATGGAAAATATATAATTAAAAAGTGTTAAACTGCGCCTCACAGCTCTGAGTTTATGTAAATGATTATCAATAATTTATAGCAAATAAACCCCAGTGCCACTGGTTTCCTCACAGTCTTTTGTTTTTCTAATGACAAACCATTGCAAGAAAAAGCAAATCTACCTATCTATCTATCTATCTATCTATCTATCTATCATCTATCTCATCTATTTTGTTAACAATCATTGACACTGTTAGGAAACTACACTAAACATATAATTAAGTTCAGTGGGCTCAGTGAATTCTGGTGTCTATATGAGATGGACTTAGAAGTGTCAAAAAGATTTGTGAAGTCCACTTATGTTACTCCACAGGCAACTTTATAAATCAGCTTTTTAAAATCAACTTTATAAAGATGTAGTTTACAAACAATAAAAGCCCATATTTAGAATGCACAATTCAATGAGCTTTGACAAATATATAAATCCATGCAACTACAGGCAAAATCAAGGTATAAAACATTTCCATCTCAGAAAGTTCCCTAGCATTCCTGTCCAGTCAATGCCTACCTCCATAGGAAACCCATATTCTGAATTCTATCACCACTGAATGTTTTGCCTGTTATTCACTTTATATAAATGAAATCATATAATATGAATTGTCTTATATATGACTTTATTAGCGCATCATCTTTTGAACTTCATCTATTTTGTTGTTTAGCTTTACATTCAAGTCCATGTTCTATTCTGAATTAATTTTATATATGTGTGAGGGAGTGGTTAGGCTCATTTTTTTCTCATAGGAATAAAAAAAATCCCTTTCTGTATAGAATTATTTCAGTGCCTTTATTGAAAAACAAATGACCATAAGTGCAGGCCTATTCCTGGAGAATCTGTTAAATTCTACTGATCTAAATGTGTATATTTACCCAATATCACACTGCCTCGGCTACCTTAAGTTTGTAGTAAGTCTTAAAATCAGACAATGTAAGCATACCAACTCATTCTTCTTTCCCAAATCATTTTGGCTCTTCTAGATCTTTTCCTATGGCATATAAATTTTAGAATCACCTTGTCAACTAAAAAACAAAAGCCAGGTAAAATTATGATTGTGATTTTGTTGAATCTTTACATCAGTTTCAAGGGGCAGTTTCTTGCCTACTGAACTGGTTAGGATATTCAGGACAAATGCTGAATAACATAAGAGTGGACATATTTGCCTTGTTTCCAAGCTTAATGAGAAAACATTACATATATCACCATTATTGGATGGTATTATCTATGTTTTTTATAGATGCCTTTAATCACATTGATTTTGACCTTTTGATATGTTGTATTTTCATTACTATTCAATTCAAAGTACTTTTAATTTCTCTTGGAATTTCCTTTTTAACATATTATTTAGAAGTAGTTGTTTAATTCATAAATATTCAGGGATTTTTCAAGATATGGTATTGTTGCAAACTACTAATTGAATTATGTTGTGGCCAGAGAACATATAAGATTTCTGTCTTTTGAAAATCACCAAGGCTTATTTTATGGCCAAGAATATGGTCTTTACAAATACTCCATGGACATTTGTAAAGAATTATTTTCTGTGATTGTTGGGTATCATGCTCTGAAAATCTGTCAAATGGGTCAGTTGATTGAACGCATTTTTTAGATTTCTTTATACCTTTACCGACTTTTTTACCTACTTGTTTTATCAAGCATAAGAATACTCCTAAGAAGGTTCCTCAAAAAACTAAAAATAGAAATACCATTTGACCCAGGAATTCCACTCCTAGGAATTTACCCTAAGAAAACAGGATCACAGATTCAAAAAGACATATGCACCCCTATGTTTATCACAGCACTATTTACAATAGCCAAGAAATGGAAGCAACCTAAGTGTCCATCAGTAGATGAATGGATAAAGAAGATGTGGTACATATACGCAATGGAATATTATTCAGCCATAAGAAGAAAATAAATCCTACCATTTGCAACAACATGGATGGAGCTAGAGGGTATTATGCTCAGTGAAATAAGCCAGGTGGAGAAAGACAAGTACCAAATGATTTCACTCATCTGTGGAGCATAAGAACAAAGCAAAAACTGAAGGAACAAAACAGCAGCAGACTCACAGAACCCAAGAATGGGCGAACAGTTACCAAAGGGAAAGGGACTGGGGAAGATGGGTGGGAAGGGAGAGATAAGGGGGAAAAGGGGCATTATGATTAGCACACATAATGTAGTGGGGGGCACGGGGAAGGCAGTACAGCACAGAGAAGAGAAGTAGTGATTCTATAGCATCTTACTATGCTGATGGACAGTGACTGTAATGGGGTATGTGGTGGGGACTTGATAACAGGGGGGATGTAATAACCACAATGTTGCTCATGTGAAACCTGAGTATAAGGTTGTATATCAATGATAACTTAAAAAAATAGAATACTCCTAAGAGAGAATACTTCAAATATATCTTTTGAGGAAATTGTGAGGAAAAAATTATGTATACTTTCATTTACACCATCAGTGTTTCTTCTTTCTTTCCTAAATATCCATGTTTCTATCTGGTATCAGATCCCTTCAGCCCAAAGAATATATCTCAGATCTGGTGATGATGAAATCTCTCTTCATTTTTAGGAAAAGATCTATGTTTCACCCTTGTTTATGAAGGATATTTTCTCTGTATATAAAGCATGCAATGTCAGGTTTTTCTTTTTCTTTCACCATTTAAAAAATTACCTCTCTATCACCTTTCTACTTGCATTGTCTCCGATGAGGTCGGGTAGCATCCTTATTGTTCCCCTGTAAGTATTGTGCTGTATCTGCTCTCATGTTTTTGGTTATTTAGCTTTTAATTCCTGCTGTTCCAGTCTAAGTGTCTAAGGGTGACTTTCCGTGTACTTTCTCTGTTGTGGGTCCACCAAGCATCTTGGATCTGTGAGTCAATGTGTTTTTCTTATCAAATACAGGAACCACCTGGGTACCATTTTTCAGTTTTTATATTGTTTTCTTGCTCTCTTCTCTTTCTGAGACTCTTATTACATGTTTGATAAGGTGTCCACTTTTTTAATTCCAAAAGTCCCTAATATACTGTTAATGTTACTTCCATCTTTTTTTTTTAGATTCTGTTAAGACACATCTAGAGTGAGACTTATTCTGAAGTACAGTCCTTACTTTTAAGGTAAGGCCTTTTCAGATGCTGGCATGTTAATGAGGTTTCTCCACTCTAACTAGACTGGACCTCCAATATTTCCCAGCACAGATTGATATCTGAAATATCAATGCCATCAACAGCCACTTTCTCATATGCATCCATATAATCTCACTCTGCACATGTGCAGCCTACCCTTCAACCAAGGAATCACAAGGAACCCCAATGCAACCTTTTACCACCCCCACCCACAATGTGCAGCTCTCTCCTCTCTGATGCCTTAGTCTACGGAATACTTTTAGCTGCCCTGAATTCTGAGCCTCCTTTACTCAGTGGGACAGTTGGACTCACTGTGTTGAGGTCAGAAAATCTGAGTGACCTTGCGGATTACCTTGTAAATTCCCCTTAACTCAAGGATTGCAGTCTTCTATGTGTATTGTTCAATGCCTAAAAACAGTTGTCTTCTATATGCTATTCATATGTGTGTGTGTGCGTTTTGGTTGTTTATAAGAGAAGGACCAATTTGGTACCAATTACTCCATCATAGCCACATGGCAGTTCCATCACGTGTGTGCATGTGTGTGTGTGTTTTAAGGCAAACTGTGCCTGGAGAAGCATTCCAAATACAAGTTGTTATGTGTTTAAACTGTCTACTTCTTCAAATGATTTTCACATAAACTCTAAAAAAGCATAAATGAGATGGTCAAAGTGTTTTTGTCATGAGGAAAAAAGGAAAATTAAGAAACATTTTTTGACTCGAACTCTCAAATTGACTATGTTTCTATATGTATACCCCATCCTCTGGGGTAAGACAGTCTATGAGTGTCTATACAGTGTCTCATTTTTTTCAATTTTTTCAATTTCTTTGGAAATTCTATGATTCCATCAGCCTAAGCAGGCCAGACTTACTATTGTTGCTTCTTCTACACTTTTTAATAGCATTTTCCCTCTTTGATAATTCCAGGACTCCTTTCTTGAAATGTCAGTGCTCTTTCCTAAATGTTACATCCAGAATGCTGTAGGAGAAGGAAGGAATAGCTAGTTTCAACATTTTGTTTGAGTAAGAAATACCAATATTCTTGAAGTGTCTTTTCAAGCTATAATTGTAAGGCCAACACTGTTGACAGGCTGGAGTCTATTCTACTATGGTGTTTTTTGCTTTTGTTTTTGTTTTACTCCTAAAGTATTATTGGATATGGATCAGGACATTTCCTCTAAGCAAGTTTCAGGCAGGAGCTAATTATGCTGACAGCCAGCTACTCATCAGTAGACAGTGGAAGGAAAGCCAGCAAAAGAGGAGAGAAGTTGGGTTTATTCATCAGGCCAGATGGTCAAACCGGAAGGTTGAGCCACCTGAATACACTGTGTTATTTTATTGGCCATTAAGCAAAGTGAAATTCTGCAGTAATATTTAACAGCATGTTATTTTTCTCCCTCATTTAAAATCACCAGGCCTAAAATGTGTCAAATGAAATTTCAACTCAGAGGGCAGTTTGTGTTCCAGGAAATGTCACTAAGGGTTTTAAAGCAGCTGTCACTGTCATTACAGTTTTATGAGAGCAAGATTATAGAATTCATCAAGGGTCCCCAACCTGATCAGATGAGCTGAATCTACGTGAAATCTCTAGGGTTTGACTTTATTTTTCACTTCAACTCCAAGAAGACTATGGCAGTTCCTCCCAAAACCATCCTGCCATAGAGTGATATAAATAAAATGCATTCTAAACCTTTATATCACCTAGGACTGAAACAGCCCACATCTCAGTCCCTTCCCTTTGAGCTGTAACTGCTCTCTGTGCATGCACCAGAACTATAGATCTCTCCAAACTCTCTTCTTTCCCCAGTATTGAGAACACTTCTGTTCTTGTGTTCTTTTCATGTTGATGTTCTCAAAAGGATTGGTCCCAAGAGGATGCTATGTATTGGCTTCAGAATTGCTATGAAATGTCAAGAGGGCTCCTAGGATCTGGTTGCTGGGAACGTTTCCTGCTGCTCACTGTGCCGTGTGCTTTGATCTTTCTTTCTGGGCTGCTGTTACACAGATGTCCCTTTCCTCTCTCTGGGACAGCCTGGGTCCCCGCGAGCCCATCCTCTCAGTCACTTTCATCTTCAGTGTGTATCCTTAGCCACCTTTAAGCAGCTTCAGGTGCTAACGTAGGTGAATTGCCAGTGTATATGAAAGACTGGTAAGTTTTCTTTTCTTACACTTCCAGTTGATTGAGTTGGAAATTTAAAGTTCTACCCAAAGACCAAGAGGCTCTAAATAGGGAAATGAAAACTTTTCTGAGGTTTCAGCAAATTCTTCTGCTGAGAAAACGTAGCCTGACTTAGTATTCCTGAGTCTGGAGTCTGACTAGAATCCTACTGGGCACCCCATTCTCCAGGGCTCTTCTCCCTACCAACTTATCCTCAGTGGAATTCCAGCTTGAAAAGGGAATAAGGAAATGGATGCCTAACTATTAATTTAATGTGTCCCATTAAAATGCAGAACCTGGTGATTAATATTGATGCCATCGTCACTGACTATGTCAAGTTTCTGGTGCAGATTCAAAAACATGCTGGTGCCAGTGAGGCAGCATGAGACACATGCAAGGGACACCAACACAAACAAGGTGATGCCCTTGTCTGCAAGGAGTCTACACAGAATTCAGTGGTCCAAACAATAAGAGTCCTAAACTGTTTGTGCTGAGTTCTTTTGACTCTTCGAGAGGTTCTACAAGGAATCTGCAGAAAGGAATGTCTTCTGCTGACCCCCACATTATTGTTATACTGCTGGATGCTTCCCGCCTCCCCACCTCCATTCCAGGAGCTCCCAGGCCCAAACATGATTTGCCACATCTTTCCCTGAGATGAGGAGGCTTCATTTGTTCTAGCTCAGTTTTTGATCGTGAAAGTACACCTATCTTTGCCATCTAATGCTCTGCCAGCATTGTGCCAACTGACCGCTTCCCATCAGAGCAGGAAATTGCCTCTGCTTTCTTAGATGATAGGGACCACAAAAAATGCTATGAATCGTCTTAGGATTTCATAGGCATTTGACTAGGAAAGCAATGTAACTTCAGAAATACCTGTGCACTGCCCAGTTAGCCAGACACTGGTGCTAAGCACTAGGGTGGGTGCAGACATGAGTTTCCCATGAAGCTCATGAGGCTTAAACCTGGGGGCCCCTCACCTGTACAGCCTTGGGAGGAGTGCTAACCATGTTCCATGATCACTCTGTAATTTTCTCTGTTAAAAGGGCCACCCAAATTGTGTATGCTTCTGTTCCCACACAACCTATGTCTATGTTTAGGTATGTTTAAAACCTAATCAGTGAGAGATGGTCTCTGCCATCAGGGAGCTTCATCTTAGCAAGTGAAAAAAGAAAAACAACCTAAGTGCAACAAAATAAGGTTTGCCAGATACAAGGCAGTCCTTCCATTCCCCACTGACCTTTTGTTTTTGGTGAATGTAAGTGCTTAGAGATGTGGTTGGAATAATTGATATCTAATATCTTAATTTACTTACAAAAGATATTTATTTAAATTCATGCTATCTAACATCCAGAAATATTAATTTCTGTACACTCAAATCTCATGGAACTATCTCATTCAAACTTTTCACTCCCACTGTAACAGTAGTGTCTTAATCATCACTAGAGTCTTTTTTTGAATCATCTAACAAAGTTTTCTTGCATATCCTATTCACTGATGACTAAGTTATTTCCAACTATAGAAATTTTGACTCTGTGCATAATTCTGTCACTGGAAATTTTATTCTATGACTAGAATCCACCAACTTAATGTAAGAATGTGCTTTTAATTTATCCTGTAGATGTGTATTTGATATTCCCACAAGTTAAAATGACAATGTATCTTTTTAAAATGATTTTAGAATGTTTTTTTATAATGATAGCCACCATTAGCAATTATGAAGACTTCCCCACCCCAGGAATACTCACTAAATCTATGTTGAATCGCCTCTTCTGCAGATGATCTTTATAAACATCAAGCACCAGCACTAAGTTTATGTCAGGTTATCAGTGATTCTCAGAGCTGCCTGTACACTGGAATCGCCTAGAGGGCCTTTACAAAGCACTGATGCCTGGCTCCACTTTCAGAGATCCTGATTTAAGGGTCTGGGATGCAACCTGGCCATTAGAATTTTTTTAAGTTCTCTAGGCAATCCAAATGTGTAGCCAAGATTGAGATCCTCATCTTCCCCAAACAACTCTGTTATTCAAAATTATTTGGAAGAAGGATGGATGTCTTAACATAAGAGACTTCATGAGTATTCAACTATGAAGTAACTGCTTGATTTCTAAGTGATAATTTAAAGAAATTTAAACATCACAATATAGACATATGTATGTATAATATAGACATATGTATTATATGCAAACACAGAGAAACTACTTTTTTAATATGATGTATTTTTCCTATTTTAAAGTTACTCTTGTTCTTTAAATAAAATTTAGAAAATATCAGACTGTCTGTCTCATTCCAATGATTCAAAGATGGAAGAGACTCAGATATCTATTAGGAGAAACTGATATCAGTAGATTCACCTGGATGAAGAGTGAGGATTCATGTAAGCACAGGTATTAGGGGAGGCAGGTGTACCAGGCAGGTGAAAATGTAATGCTCCAAGTCCCCCAAAATGTGCTATCTTTGAGGTACTAATTATAATTCCTTTAAAAAAAACAAAGATAAATATTTTCTTAATAAACAAAGTTATATATCTAGCTTTTAGAGATAACTGAGACTTCAAGATTACTTATTTGGTAACTTTTGGCATGGAAGGATAGACTAACATCTGGAAATGATTGTCCAGTCATCATATGTGTTATTTACTGCTTTATCCATGACATAAATGCCATTTCCTCCCTGGACAGGTCTGAGTTCATGGGTAATGTATTCCTTTGCCCACTGGGGTATTTGATGTTCTTCTTTCCTGCCCCTTTGTTTTGGTTTGTAGGACCAATTGACAGAAAATGACACAAAAAGTAAGAATTGATCATCCTAAATCTCTACATTGAGAAAGTCACATCAGCTTAGTCACTCTCAATATGCAGCAGATGCTTCTGGTTGAAATTCATTTAGGAAGAAGAAAAAAGAGAAAACAAATGCTATGTACTATATGCACACACACAAAGAAACTACTTTTTTAATATGATGGATTTTTCCTATTTTAAAAGTTACATTTGTTCATTAAATAAAACTTAGAAAAGATCAGACTATCTCATTCAAATGATTCAAAGGAAGACATTAAAAATGCTATGGAAGATCTATGAATTGATTTTCCTTGTAAAGGATAGACATAAGGAAAGAAATAAACATGAACGTGGGTGTGGGTCATGACGTAACTTGGTTTCTGACATAGTTGGCTTTATCAGAAGAAAAGAGGTAAAAGGGTGAAAATCTTTTACCTTGAAGGGCTGAAAGCTCAAGAGAGAAAGTAAGGTATGTTTGTAAAGAAAGCACTTTACATTTTCCAAAATCTTTATTCAGTTTTGCATGGTGTTCTTGTTGGCTTATGAGATGATCAGTCAGTATTATTATTCCCATTTCCAGGAAGAAATAGAGGTCAGAGAAGTTGACTGACCTTTCAAAGGTCACAGAACAGGAGGAGACCCAAATCTCCCAACTTTCATTCCTGTGCTTTTTCTATCACCCTTAATAGATGACTAGAGTTTGTGTTTTCTTCTACCAGTAGCACTAATTTAATGGATACCCAGAAAGGTCACTGTTAAGAGGATGAGAAAAATGTAGGAATGCATTACTTTCAATAAACTGACAGGGTTTTTTTATTTTAAAAATTGTATATACTTATTAAAGAAATTTTAGACTGTACAGAAGACTTAAACATAACTCACTCTAGTTCTATCAATACATTTTTACTCAGTATTTTTATATAACCTTCAGTCTTATTTTTTTCTATTTACTGTTGTTTTTTTTAACATGGAATACTACATAGTTTCACTCTAAAGATAGCATAAGCATTTCTCCTTGCTTTTACACAGACTTTATGAATATTTAATGGCTCTACAATAGTTGCTCTCATTTATGAAATGTCCACCATATTCCAGGCATAATGCTACAGTCTTCAATACCACAATGACCTTATAAGGCAAGAGTTTTTATAACTATTTTACAGATAAAGAAACATAAGCAGGAAAACAACCTTCCTGCAGGTTGTAAATAGAATGGGCAGTTGTAGAATTCAGTCCTTAGGGGTCTGTTAACCCAACTCTTTTCATTTATAATCAAGTATATATTCTCTGGTTAATTCGAACATTCCCATAGTTGAACATTTAGCTTGTTTCTAATATTGCATATTACAAATAATTACAAATAATACTGAGATAAATATTTTAGGGATGGTAATACTTTTTCAATACTAATACTAACCAATATTTCCTTAAGACAACTCCTAGAAATGGAATTCCTAGGTCAAAGAACATGAACAGTTTAATGGGATTTGTCATCCCTCCACCCTCCCCACTGGTACTCCTAGCTGGGAGTTGGAATGCTCATCCCCCAGTGCTTTTGCGTACATCAAAGTTTAGGTTAATATCTCCTTACTACTTTCCCCTCTGTTAAACTACATGTGAAAAGTATTAACTTACTTTTTTGTAGTTTTATTGAAGTATAATTGATATACAAAAAACTGCCATAATTAATGTACACAATTTAATGAGTTTGAACATATGCATACACCCATGATACCATCACCACAATCAAGGTAGTAAACACCCATCACCTCCCAAAGTGTCCTGTGTAGCTTAGCTTTGTGTGGGTGTATGTGTGTGTGTGTGTGTGGTGTGTGTGTGTGTATATATATTTTTTCTTCATTATCTGCCAATGAACATTTGGATTGTTTCCATGACTTTTCTATTGTGAAAAATGGTGCAAAGAACCTTGGAGTACAGATACCTCTTCAAGATCCTGATTTCTGTTCTTTTGTATATACACCCAGAAGATAACTACATGCAAAAGGATGAAATTAGTCCCTCCTGTCTTACATCATATGCAAAAATCAACTCAAAAATGCATTTTAGAAACTTACCCGTAACACCCTAAACTATAAAATTCCTAAAAGAAAACAATGGGGGAAAGTTTCATGACGTTACTCTTAGCAATGATTTCATGTAACAATACTGAAGACACAGGCAACAAAAGAAAAAATAGATAACTGGGACTATATCAAACTGAATACCTTCCACACAGCAAAGGGAACAATCAACAGAGTGAAAAGACAACCTGTGGAATGGGCTGAAACATCTGCAGACCATGTATCTGATGAGTTAATTTCCAAAATATATAAAGAACTCCAACAACTCAATAGCAAAAAATCAAATAACTTGATTTTAAAAATGAGCCAAGGACTAGAATAGACATTCTTCAAAGAAGACATGCCATTGGCCAACAGATGTATGAGAATGTGCTGGACATCCCTAATTATCAGGGAAATACAAATCAAAACCACAAGGAGATACCACCTTATACTTGTTAGGATGGGAAAGGAGAGGTTAGGGTAGGAAAATATCTTTTTCCTTCTACTCTTCTAAGTTCTCAGCTGGGATCCCTGTAACAAAAGACAGTGTAACAAGAGAAAAGCATATGAATTTATTTAGCATACATTTTACATGACACAGGAAACTGCATAAGAAAATAAAGACAGTTAAACCTGATTTCTATGGTAGGTTGTAGAAAGCGATGATAGCACAAAAGTGAGCCAAGTATAGAAACTGGGGGAAACTTTGCAAAGCCTTTTCATTCAGATTCTGTGTGTCTCCCTTCAGATGCTGCTCTGGTGCTAGGTTTAGGAAGGGTACTTCTCACGGGAGGCTTTTATGACCTACTTCAGGGGAAGGTCAAAAAGTGCTTCCTACACATGCTGTTTCTCAGCTTGAGATATTCAGTATGTTAAGTGCCATACTTGACGATAATATGTCCTGAACCTTGTCATTATGCTCAAAAGAAACAAAAGATAGGCTTTGGCAAAGTTGTGGAGGAAAGGGAAACTGTATAGCATTGATGGGACTATGAATTGGTGCAGCCATTATGTGAGACAGTATGGGGATTCCTCAGAGAATCCAAAAATAGAACTACCATATGATCCGGCAATCCTACTTCTGGGTATTAGCTGTTTATTGTAAAAGAAAACATCCTTCTGCATTTTAGAAAACCTAAGTTGTCAGCATCAGCGCCTGCCTTTTCCTCCCACACATACTTTATCTCTTGTACTTAAGATTTTTCTCTTTACTTTTCTAATTATCATGAACAAAAATCATTCACTATTTGCAAGGCTTATGCTTGATGATATTTGGGGACAATTAGCTGTACAGTGCAGTCACCAGTGTGGAAAGCTTAATGTTTAGTTGACACATAGAAAGCAAATTGGCAAAGCTGCCCAATGAACTTCTAGTGTTCAGAGGCAGAAGAAATCAGAATTTCCTCAATTCCTTCTCCCTCTCTTCTCTCTCTCTCTGACAAGGGCAAATTTTCTCCCCTTCCTCAACCTCCCTCCAAACTGCTGAGTCATGTTGCTGGAGTAATTATGAAGCAGATGCCAAATTCCAGCATCTATATACACATACGTATTTTTTTTTTGATTGGGAGGGCTGAGTGTGGGAAAGGTGGTTGAGAGGTCTGCTCATCATACAAGTAAGGATTCTGGAAAATGCCTGAGTATAATAGACACTGTTCACTGCGAGAGGTTATTAGAATAAACTCAGAAGTCTTCCCTAGTGAAGTGTAGCGCTTAAGAAGTGCAGATTATGCCAAATTCAATTGCAAATCAGAAAGTGTCTATTAAACCACAGGAGAAAAAAGTTGCTGGTGGGGGGCATTTCCCGACTGTTGTCATTACTGAAAGGAAGGACAGTAAGTGGGGCTATTATGATGATTTAGCATCCCAGAGCAACCTCGGGAAGATAAGCACCTTTGTTTTAGAAGGGCATGGTTTGGTACAGGAGAACCGGCAGCTGAAAAAGAAATTATCTAATCACGGAGTGGTGTCATTTATTCTGCTGTCATATGGGTGGCAATAGGGTAAGGGAGGAAGAGCAAGTCACTAAGAATAGAAATGGGGACAGTGAGAAGAGACTCCAGTGTCTGTCGCTACACTGGATGGATGAGGGAGCATGTGTGGAGCAGACTTAGGAGTCCAGGATGATGGCCAGAGGCGAAGGGGAGAGGACATGCTGAAGCATTCTGGTCAAGGCGGAAGAGATGGAGACAGGAAGACAAGCCTTTGCGAGGCTCGGAGCCCAGGCACCCATCACCATGCCTAGCACAGGGTCATGCATGCCATAATTCCTCTACCCTCATGCCTTGGTTTACATCCTTTTACCCATCTTTCAAGCATCTGATTGCATGTCCTAAATTGCTCTTCCTTGAAGAAGCCTTTCGTGACCCTCTAGGAGACAGATTTGCTACCCCCCCAGGATGCTGTATTTCCAATACTCTCACAGCACGTTTCACACAATTTTTTCATGTTTTCATTGCCTTTAATCCTCTCTAGATTGTAAATTCATGAAGGCAGAGGGTCTTGTATACAGCTATATTTCCAGGGCTTGACACAGTGCCTCTCTAATCAGTCTTTGTGATCATGAAACTATAAGCAGCCCAAGGGGAAGTGATCTGGAACTCAGGTCAACACCCCTACTCCTGGTATTCTGCCTGGGGCCTAGCAGGCTCTCAGAAATGTTGGGAAACCAAACTGAACTTGTGGAAACCAGTGCCAAGAACAGGGATTTGATGGTACAAACTCAAGCAGTTGACTCCACCTCCTTTCCCCTTTATTTTAAAATTCAAAACCTAGGTTTTCCAAATACAAACTATATAAGCAAAGTCCTAGAGAGAGTCAGTACCTGGATAACTAGTTCTGTTGAAGCCCACAGAAAGGAGAATTAGGAGGTAACCCACCAGGATGTTGCAGAATAGACACCCACATAGAAGCACCTTTTCCCACAGTGAAGTTTTGCACAGTTGACTTTTCACAACTTCTCTATTTTTCAGAGAAAATGTAATGCTAAACAAAAATAATTTTTAAGTGTGTCCATTCTGGTTTATTTGTTTAATTATACAATTAAAAGTCCAATTATTTTCCACTGTTCATGACTAAAGGATAGGTGCTAGTCAGTGATGTGAACAATATTATATAGAGAACTCAGGGTAAATCTAGTGAAAAATCTTGTGAAAAGCCAGTGTGGTCCAATAAATTCACATCTTTGAAGAGGAAATTTTTAGCACTTTATTTAAAAAAGATAAGAAAGGCTCTCTTATATCTTCACAAAATTTAATGAGTCAGACCTGAGTTAATGATCTACACATTAGCCAAAGTCTGGACATGAGATGCAACATCTTCTATCCTTTAAAGTAATTGTATACTCAGAAATGTGCCTAATTAGCTAATGGATTGGTCTCTGGTATTGACATTTCCAAGGATAAATCCTCAAAGGTGAATAAGAAGTTTGCTGGGAAGGAGTCATATGCAAATATACAATGTAAGAAGAAGCTCTTGGTAGGCATAAGCCATAATCTTGTGTCTTCTTGTGCTTGGATTTTTGCTTGTTTTGGTTCTTGATTATTATTTTTAATCATACAATTAATTAATTCCCACATTCTTACAAATATTCAAATAAGTAATTCTACCAAAAGATCCCCTTTGCCACACTAATCTCACAGCCTTCTCCAGATATATTTTTTGCACCTTGTACACATAGCCAGATCTTGTTCAATACATTTATATGTATATATATTTAAATTAAGAATTATATATTTTTGTTTTTACATAGAGGATTATATTGTGTACTGTTTTATAAATTACTTTTTTTCAAATAACAATATGTCTTAGAGATTTTCTATGATAGTATGTACAAGTCTACCTCATTCTTTTACCTTGCTGCATAATATTCCATAGAATGGATGTGGTATATACTTCATTTAACTGTACTCTGTTGGTGGATATTCAGTCATGTTTGGTTTGTCCACATCATAAAACCGTTACAATGTATACATTGCATTGTATACACGTGGGAAATGTTTTTCTAGAAAAATACTTAGATTTAGAATTGACAAATAAAAGGATATACATATTAAATTTTGATAAACAGTATGAAATTTTTCTCCAGAAGAGGCTATATCAATCAATGTCAGCACCAACAGCGTACAGAAGTCTTCATCATCTTATTTCTCTCTCTTATCCTCCTACTACTTCCTCATTTTCCAAATTTATGAGGAAAAGTGATATTTCATTGTTGTTTGGCTTGTATTTTTCTGATTGAAAGTGAAGTTTCACATCTTCTTATATATATCTGTCCATTTGTATTTCTTTTCTGTGAATTACTTGCTTTATTTTTTTTCTTATTATTAGAAACTCTTTATATATCTTAAATACTTAAATGCAAGACTGAAAGAAAATATTTGCAATATATATGTTGTTATACTTTAACCTAGCTAATGACTTTTGGTAGATGATTTGAGTAGAACCAACTTAATCAACTTCTGTGTCTAACTTAAAATCTTACTTGCCCTAATATTGACTTTTAATTCTTCTAATGATTCTTTTTAAATTTTTATCTTTAATTTACATGGAATTAATTTTGTATACTGTTTTTTAATGTGGATCTAATTTTCTTTTTTCTCAGATAGTTAACCAGTTGTCAAAAGGTCTTTCTTCACTTATGTGAAATGCTATCTTTAAATGAATTTGTCTCTGGTTTATCTCTGATTATTGCAAGCTTTTTAAAAAATCTACCTCCACTCTAATACTATATCTTATTCATCCTATAGCTTTACAGTATATTTTGATGACTAGTCAGACATACCCCCATCATTTTCCTTTTCTTTAAAAAAAATATTCACTCTTATACATTTTCTATTCCACAAGGATTTTAGAATTAATTTGTCAAATTCCATAGAAATTTGACTGGGAATGAGCTCCATTTTTAGATTAATTTGTGAATAATTTATTCCTAAATACAAACATGGCATATTTCTATTTTATCAAGTCTTCTTTTTATCCCTCAGTAAGTTTTCTCCATATTCAAATTAGAAATTCGTATTTTATAACTATCACTATTGTCCAGAAATAGCATCTCTTCAACTTGCTACATTTTCTTGGGTTCTAATAGAAAATTCAAAGATTTCCTGACAAACTGTTAGATTTTCATATAAATCCCAAATAACATCAAGTATATCTCTTTCTTTCTAGTGATTATTAGTTATTTTTCATGTTTTATTGCATTGTGTAGAACCTTCATTATAATGTTGAATAGTAGTGATCGTAATAGCCATACTTCTCTTATTCCTGATTTTAATAATAATGTTTCTAATATTTCAGTTTTAAATGGTATGTGGACTAGAAGTACATAAGTTTTTCTGTAGTTTGCATCCCAGAAATAGAAGCAAATATGTGTGTGTGCGTGTTTGTGTGTGTGGCAGCTTTAGTCTCACAGGAAATATTAGAAAATAATTAATTTTGGAAAGGTTCCCAATCTTTAGTCATGTCCTTTTGAGAGCCCCCAAGAGCATTTAGTGAGGAGAGTCCTCTTAATAATACTGCTATTCGAGAGACTTCCGGGAAGACGGCGGTGTGAGCAGGGCGGCAGAAATCTCCTCCCAACACTATATTTATCTACGAAAACACAGAAAATACATCTATTCCTAAAAGAGAGACGAGAATACACAGGAAAGCGCACAGCGTGCAGCTACACCCGAGAGGACTCGGCACCCCAAGAGGTGGGTAAGATACGGAGCCGCGACCCGGCGGGACCCGAGCCCTCCCCCACCCCAGCGCACCGGCGGGAGGAGAGGATTCAGAGCCGGGAGGGAGTGGAAGCACACCCCGTGAAGTAGCCAGCCCCGGGGATCTGCGCGGGGAGCGCTGACCCACATTGCGCAGTGCAGCGGAGATTGGAGAGACAGAGCGGCAGGATCTGAGCGGGGAACGCGCCAGGGGGCTTGCAGCCGGCTCCGGGAAGGAAAAAAAAAGTGCGCGCTCTCCTCAGCGGTCTTAAAGAGACAGGAGCCCAGCGGAGGAGCCGGATCGCCCCAGCACACTCAGACCAGCAGGCTGGGAGTCCTGGGGAGTTTCAGACGCCTTAGCTGGCGACTGAGGAAGCGTAGCAATACTTAACACTTCTCACTGAGATCAACAGCCTCCTATTCATTCCCACCCCTGCCAGAGCGATAAAGGGCCCTGCAGAGCGGCACAGTCACAGCTGTGGAATAGTGGGGCAACAGCGCCACCTAGAGCATTCCCACAGAATCTACGTCCGGTGGGCATTTTTTTTGTTTTGTTTTTGTTTTTTCTTTTCTTTCTTTTTTTTCTCTTTTTTTTTTTTCTTTTTTTTCTTTTTTCTCTTTTTTTTTCTTCTCTTTTTAAAGTCTTAAAGAGCCCAGCTGACATACGTGGCAACTATCAGTGACCAAATTATATAGCCATGAAAAGACAGAGGAATATGGTTCAGACCAAAATCAACCAGACAACCCCAGAGAGGGAGTCTGAAGGGATGGAAATGCACAGCCTCCTGAAAAAGAATTCAGAATAAAAGTCATAACCATGCTGATGGACCTACAGAGAAATGTGCAAGAGCTGAGGGAGGAAGTGAGGGAACTGAGGAAAGACAATGCAGAAATCAGACAAGCGATCGACGGGCTTAACAGCAGAATGGATGAGATGCAAGAGACTGTTAATGGAATAGAAAACAGAGAACAGGAGTACAGAGCAGCTGAGGCAGAGAGAGATAAAAGGATTTCTAGGAATGAAAGAATATTAAGAGAACTGTGTGACCAATCCAAACGGAACAATATTCGCATTATAGGAGCACCAGAGGAAGAAGAGAGAGAAAAAGGGATAGAAAGTGTCTTTGAAGAAATAATTGCTGAAAACTTTCCCTCACTGGGGAAGGAAGTAGTCTCGCAGTCCACCGAAGCTCACAGATCTCCCAACACAAGGGACCCAAGGAAGACAACACCAAGACACATAATAATTAACATGGCAAAGATCAAAGATAAAGACAGGGTATTAAAGGCAGCTAGAGAGAGAAAAAAGATCACCTACAAAGGAAAACCCATCAGACTATCATCAGACTTCACAACAGAAACCTTACAGGCCAGAAGAGAATGGCATGATATATTTAATGTAATGAAACAGAAGGGCCTCTAACCAAGAATATTGTATCCAGCACGATTATCATTTAAATATGATGGAGGGATTAAACAATTTCCAGATAAATGAAAGTTAAGAGAATTTGCATCTCATAAACCACCACTACAGGATATCTTAAATGGACTGCTCTAGATGGAAGCACACCTAAGGCTAAAAAGATGTCACCAGAGAGAAAAAAAAATCATAGCAAAGAAAGCAGACTATCCAAATACCAACTAAAGGCAAAGAATAAAACACCTATTATAGAAAGAATGGAGGAGGAGGAATAAGAAGGAGAGAAATAAAGAAACATCAGACTGTGTTTACAATAACTTAACAAGAAAGTTAAGTTAGATTGTTAGATAGTAAAGAAGCAACCCTTGAACCCTTGGTAACCACGAATCTAAAGCCAGCAATGGCAATAAGTACATATCTATCAATAATCATCCTAAATGTAAATGGACTGAATGCACCAATCAAAAGATACAGAGTAACAGAATGGATAAAAAAGCAAGACCCATCTATATGCTGCCTACAGGAAACTCACCTCAAATCCAAAGATATATACAGACTAAAAGTGAAGGGATGGAAAAGATATTTCATGCAAACAACAAAGAGAAAAAGCAGGTGTTGCAGTACTTGTATCAGACAAAATAGACTTCAAAACGAAGAAAGTAGCAAAAGATAAAGAAGGACATTACATAATGATAAAGGGGTCAGTCCAACAAGAAGATATAACCATTATAAATATATATGCACCCAACACAAGAGCGCCAGCATATGTGAGACAAATACTAACAGAATTAAAGGAGGAAACAGACAGCAATGCATTCATCTTAGGAGACTTCAACACACCACTCACTCCAGAGGACAGATCAACCAGACAGAAAATAAGTAAAGACACAGAGGCACTGAACAACACACTAGAACAGATGGACCTAACAGACATCTACAGAACTCTACACCCAAAAGCAACAGGATACACATTCTTTTCAAGTGCACATGGAACATTTTCCAGAATAGACCACATACTAGGCCACAAAAAGAACCTCAGTAATTTCAAAAATATTGAAATCCTACCAACCAACTTCTCAGATCACCAAGGTATAAAACTAGAAATAAATTTTAGAAAGAAATCAAAAAGGCTCACAAATACATGGAGACTTTAACAACACTCTCCTAATTAATCAATGGGTTAACGACCAAATCAAAACAGAAATCAAAGAATATATGGAGACTAATGACAACAACAACACAAAGCCACAACTTCTGTGGGACGCAGCAAAGGCAGTTTTAAGAGGAAAGTATATTGCAATCCAGGCCTATTTAAAGAAGGAAGAACATTCTCAAATGAATAGTCTAAAGACACAATTACTGAAATTGGAAAAAGAAGAACAAATGAGGCCCAAAGTCACCAGAAGGAGGGACATAATAAAGATCAGAGAAGAAATAAATAAAATTGAGAAGAACAAACAATAGAAAAAAATCAATGAAACCAAGAGCTGGTTCTTTGAAAAAATAAACAAAATAGATAAAACCCTAGCCAGACTCATTAAGAGAAAAAGAGAATCTACACACATAAACACAATCAGAAATGAGAAAGGAAAAATCACGACGGACCCCACAGAAATACAAAGAATCATAAGAGAATATTATGAGAATCTATATGCTAACAAGCTGGAAAACCTAGAATAAATGGACAACTTCTTAGAAAAATACAACCTTCCAAGACTGACCAAGCAAGAAACAGAAAACTAAACAGACCAATCACCAGTGACGAAATCGAATTGGTAATCAAAAAACTACCCAAGAACAAACCCCTGGGCCTGATGGATTCACCTCTGAATTCTACCAGACATATAGAGAAGAAATAACACCGATTCTCCTTAAAGTTTTCCAAAAAATAGAAGAGGAGGGAATACTTCCAAACTCATTCTATGAAGCCAGCATCACTCTAATACCAAAACCGGGCAAAGACCTCACCAAAAGAAAATTACAGACCAATATCCCTGATGAACGTAGATGCAAAAATACTCAACAAAATATTAGCAAACCGAATTCAAAAATACATCAAGAGGATCATACACCATGATCAAGTGGGATTCATCCCAGGGATGCAAGGATGGTACAACATTCAAAATCCATCAACATCATCCACCACATCAACAAAAAGAAGAACAAAAACCACATGATCATCTCCATAGATGCTGAAAAGCATTTGACAAAATTCAGCATCCATTTCTGATTAAAACTCTCAACAAAATGGGTATAGAGGGCAAGTACCTCAACATCATAAAGGCTATATATGACAAACCCACAGCTAACATCATACTTAATGGCGAGACGCTGAAAGTTTTTCATCTAAGATCGGGAACAAGACAGGGATGCCCACTCTCTCCACTGTTATTCAACATAGTACTGGAGGTCCTAGCCACAGCAATCAGACAAAACAAAGACATACAAGGCATCCAGATTGGTAAAGAAGAAGTCACATTGTCACTATTTGCAGATGACATGATACTGTACATAAAAAACCCTAAAGACTCTATTCCAAAACTATTAGAACTAATATCTGAATTCAGCAAAGTTGCAGGATACAAAATTAATACACAGAAATCTGTTGCTTTCCTATACACTAATGATGAACTAACAGAAAGAGAAATCAGAAAAACAATTCATTCACAATTGCATCAAAAAGAATAAAATACCTAGGAATAAACCTAACGAAGGAAGTGAAAGACCTGTACTCTGAAAACTACAAGACACTCCTAAGAGAAATTAAAGAGGACACTAACAAATGGAAAGGCATCCCATGCTCTTGGCTAGGAAGAATAAATATTGTCAAAATGGCTATACTACCTAAAGCAATCTACAGATTCAATGCAATCCCTATCAAACTACCAGCAGCTTTCTTCAATGAACTGGAACAAATAATTCTAAAATTCATATGGAACCACAAAAGACCCGAATAGCCAAAGCAATCCTGAGAAGGAGGAATAAAACAGGGGGAATTACACTCCCTGACTTCAAGCTCTACTACAAAGCCACAGTAATCAAGACAATTTGGTATTGGCACAAAACAGACCCACAGACCAGTGGAACAGAATAGAAAATCCAAACATTAACCCAAACATATAGTCAATTAATATTTGATAAAAGTGCCTTGGATATACAATGGGGAGACGACAGCCTCTTCAGCAGCTGGTGTTGGAAAAACTGGACAGCTACATGTAAGAGAATGAAACTGGACTACTGTCTAGCCCCATACACAAAGGTAAACTCAAGGTGGATCAAAGACTGAATGTAAGTCATGAAACCATAAAACTCTTAGAAAAAAACATAGGCAAAAATCTCATGGACATAAACATGAGCAACTTCTTCATGAACATATCTCCCCGGGCAAGGGAAACAAAAGCAAAAATGAACAAGTGGGACTATATCAAGCTGAAAAGCTTCTGCACAGCAAAGGACACCATCAGTAGAACAAAAGACATCCTACAGTATGGGAGGATATATTCATAAATGATGTATCTGATAAGGGGTTGACATCCAAAATATATAAAGAACTCACACACCTCAACAAACAAAAAGCAAATAATCCAACTAAGAAATGGGCAGAGGACACGAATAGACACTTCTCCAAAGAAGAAATTCAGATGGCCAACAGGCACATGAAAAGATGCTCCACATCGCTAATCATCAGAGAAATGCAGATTAAAACCACAATGAGATATCACCTCACACCAGTGAGGATGGCCAACATCTAAAACACAAACAACAACAAATGTTGGCGAGGATGTGGAGAAGAGGGAACCCTCCTACACTGCTGGTGGGACTGCAAATTAGTTCAACCATTGTGGAAAGCAGTATGGAGGTTCCTCAAAAAACTCAAAATAGAAATACCATTTGACCCAGGAATTCCACTCTAGGAATTTACCCTAAGAATGCAGCAGCCCAATTTGAAAAGGACAGATGCACCCCTATGTTTATTGCAGCACTATTTACAACAGCCAAGAAATGGAAGCAACCTAAGTGTCCAT
>JAVSCE010013196.1:0-27197 GCA_032199065.1 Smutsia gigantea | reverse complement strand
GGGAGGCCTCGGAGGGTGGGAGCCCACGTCCCGCCCAAGTGAGGACAGCAGGAGTAGCCAACAGGCCAGCACACAGGCCCCAGTTGGGAGACGCCACTTGCCTGCCCAGGGCCTGGGCACAGCACTGAAAGTACCAGAAGGAGAGGGGGATGCCCCCTCCCCAAACCTCAAGTCCTGGGCATCCCTGGCCTGCCATCGCTGGCCTCCCATCCCGCCAGCAAGGGCCAGGCCAGCATATTTTTCCCTGCCTTCTCACTCTGCACTGCCTAGGACCCAGAACCCCACACCACCGGCCTGCGGGTATGCTTTCTGCACTGGCCCCCTTCCCACTGCCCCATGAAGACCTCAGAGAACCCTGTCTCTTTATAAGGCTCCTGAGGAAAAGGAAGTTGATACTCTTTTACTTCCTGAGAGAAAGATGAGCATTTCCACTCATTTGGTATTTCACAGGAAGTCTGCAAAATGAGCCCAAGAAAACAACGGGGAAAATGTACAAAGCTGTATATAAGGATGCTAGTGAGCAGGGCAGTTTCTGCTACAAAAAAAACAAAACACAGAAAGTGACTTGTCTCTGCCAGCAGAGCACTGGCTACAAGAGGCAAGGTCTGGGCAGGCTAACTGCTCTCCCTCTGAGCACGAGGCAGGTGTTGCTCATCTGGCCCCAGCCATACACACAGCGCGCCCTGGGGAGATGCTGGCTTCTCTTCAAAATAAGTCCACTCAGCTCTGTGATGTCTGTGTGTTCCTCCTCCTCCAACCTGGTCTCAGGAAAAGACCCAGGCACAAATCCGTGTCTACCCAGGACCTGCCCGACCCTGAGCGGCAGCCCAATCCCCAGCTGCATACCAGCCCTGGGCTTGCCAGACCTGCCAGGTTTCCAAACACAGAGGAAGGACCTGACCCATTGGGCAGGTGCTCTGGAAAACACGGGCCAGCTCAAGGGGGTCTCTCCAAACCTGCAAACAAGTCTAACTGGGCAACCAGAGCCGAGCCAGAGTGTGGACATCTCACAAGGTGTTATGTCCCCACGAGACTGTCCTGAGGCAAGGTGGCTGAACACTGTGCCACACATGCATGCGTGCGCATGCGTGCACACTACACACACGTGCAAGAGCCAGTCCAGGCCTGCTGGCCCCAGACGGAATCTTCACCTCTGCCCAGCATCCAGCCTGGTCCACAAGCACCTGCTGGCTCTTCCGACATCAGAGACGGAGACCTACATCTCCCGCCAAAACGCGGCAGCACGGACTGGTCCACCTCTTGGGTGAAGAACTAAAAATAACTGTTACTGCATGTGACCAAGCAATGGTTCTCACACCACTCGACACCAGGTGGTGAGGGGCAGGGCACAGGTGTGCCCACGACAGGAACTTCATACAGAAAGAGGCGCCAGGCAGTGAGCAGGCCTGAGAGGCAGCAGTTCTGGAAATGGGGCACAAGGTGGGAAAGTGGCAGAGGGGCACACAGAGGAGCTGCCAGTGCAGGCCTAGGAGGAAGCCACTGAGGCTGCAAAAAGGCCACTCAGAGAGACAGAGAACAATCCCATCGCCCACACAGACTGAAAGCAGCGCCGGTTCCCACCACCAGAGGGCGGCCCTAGGCCCCAAGCAGCAGGTGGAACACTGCAGACCCAGCCAAAGTGGAGCCTGGTGAATGGTCTCTGGTCCTTAGCACAAAGCTTTACAGCAAAACATAAAAGCATCAAATTATATCCAAAAAGAGCCAAGAAAGCACATAGGCGTACCAGCACCATCTCCCAAGCTGGTGAAATCCAGCTGGAGATTCGGCAGGTGAAGGGGAAAAACTCCTAGAGTCTGTCTTAATGTGGAACCTAACAAACAAACAAACAAACACCGCAAAGTCAAAGTTCAAAGACACAGTAAACAGATTAATGGCTGCCAGAGGCAAGGAGTTGGGAATAGCGGTGGAGGGGATTTAAAAATCAACTAAAAAAATCTAGAGTTTTTCTGTCGTAAGTTATTTAAAAAATTAATAATGGGTGTCTTGGCAATCCAAATTCATTTTAACACACTTTGTTGAGAAACATAAATACACATGGTTTTGAAGGCATGAACACATGTTACAGCGATCAGAATTTTAAAAATGGCTTTTCAAACTGGGTATAAGAAACTATCCCCACACAAAACCCAACTAACTATATGCTGTTTATGAGACTTATATGGGACAAAAATAAAGACACAGAAAGCTGAAAGTAATTTACCATCTGAACCATTTTTAAGCAAACAGTTCACAAGTGTTACAAACATTCACACTGTTGTATAGCCAAGGTCCAGAACTCTTTTCATAAAGAGAGAAAATGAAAAGGCAAGTCACAGACAGGAGAGAATGTGCACATCACACATCTGATAAAGGACTTATAGCCAGAGCAGAGGAACTCTCAAAACTTGCCAAGGAAAAACTAATGAACAATGGAAAAAGAATTGAACACTAGAGAGTAAATGTATGGGAAAGAATCAAAAGAGAAGACGTTCAAGTCATACAAATAAGTGACCAAGGAGTCACACGCAACAGCTCCAACGAGGCCCCACCACACAGCTACAGGGACGTTTAAGACCCTGACCCACAGGCTGGCTCAGGCATGGGGCAGCCCCCGCTGCTGGTGGGGATGTAAAATGGTATAAGCACTTTGAAAAGAACGGGCAGACTCTCAGGAAGCTAAGCATGTATCTGAGGCAGAGCACAGCCAGTCACTCCTAGGCGTTTACCCTAGAGCAATGGAAGCATATCTGTAACAGGCAAAACAAGACAACCACATGGGCTGAAAGGGACAGATAAACCAGCAATGGCACAACAGAGGTTCCACACGATGGAATGCCACTCAGCAGCACACACTGGCACGCACAGTAACACTGATGCACTGATATTATACTGGGGGGAAAGCCAGGCCAAATGCAATTGCATGACTCCAGTCACAAAAGACTCCAGGGGATACGGACGAGCGTGTGCCGTGGCTGCTGGGGTCACGGATACCTCCGTTCTCTAGATTAGGCTGATCTCAGGAGCATGTACCCATAGAGAACTGATGAACTAGCATCCTGTCCAATCCCAGAAAGGGTAAACCTAGGGGGCCTCGTCCCTGTGCACATGTCCAAGTGCCCAGGACAGAGGGCAAGAGAGGCTGAACGGAGATCATGCCCCATCACTCAGCCACCCATCTGCACACCACCTTGCACGGCCCATGGCCTTGACTCCAGCTCAAAGCTCACCTGCCCGCCCCACCCCGACCATCCCAGCATGTGCTCAGAGTGCAGCATGTGCTGCCTGACTGCGTGCCTGGCTGTGGGCCTACTAGTCCCAGCCACCTTCACAGGCTCACCATGTCCCCCCCCAGGCCAGTGTCCACCTGAGGGCCTCCACCAGGGCATACCAGGGATCCAGCCTGGGCCTCCACCTACCACCACCCACAAAACCCCATGGCTGACAGCCTTCTAACCACAGCACACTTGTCTGGGCTTCTAGGTGGTAGTGGCACTGCCCTGATGTCCCCGTGGGGCTGCCCGGCCACAGGCAGGCTGATGCTGTCCCTTGGCAGGCTCCCAGCCCATGGCTCTGAAGCTGTGCAGGCTGGGCGAGTCCAGGCATGAGGTCACAGCCAGCCTGCTTCAAGTTCACCCTACCCATGCAGACACCTAGGTCAGATGTGGTGGATTTGCCAAATGAGGAGGCCCAAGGCAAGATTTCAAAGCCAGGTGTGGAGGGCACCAACAATGTACATGACAGGAGTGGGGGCCCAGAGGCACTGGAAGAGTAGGGACAGAGCAGGGGGCCTGGGAGAGCAAACACAGCCTAGATCAGGTGCCAAGGGCGGTGAGCCCAGGACATGGGGCACTGGTCCAGTGGGCCACGGCAGGAGTGGAGCGTGGGGCCTGACTTCAGGGGCACGCTGGACTGGAGACAACAGAGCCACCAGGGTTCCCCTGTGACGGCAGGGCTCCCGTAGACGGCGCATTCAGGCAACAAGCTGAACCTTGGCTTCCCCTGAGATGGGGGCCCACCAAGGCCCCCACAGCTGGCATTTCTGATGGCACTAAATGTCCAGACCCCCAACAGCCCCAAGAAGGACATGGTACACGGGAGGCCCCAGACACCCAGCCCATGCTCTGCTGTCCAGACCCAGGGCCGCACCACTGCCCTGACCAGGCCAAGATCTGGAGAAAAAGGCAGGCCAGAGAAGCAGAGATGGTAACTATAGACCATAGACTTCCACTGCCCACCTGAAGTACTCCTGGACATGGACAGTTGGTACACAGCGGCCCCACCTGCCACATCTGGCCCAAGTCTGGTTCTGCAGGTAAAGCTATACTGGAACACACCTAAATGGGAAATTTGGAAGGGGCTCGCAAGAGTCCATGGGCACAAGGCCTGGGATTCAGAGAGAGCCACCGGGTCCCAGGCCCACAGAGTGGTCAACCAGATGGGGACTGAGAGCCCGGTGCCCATGGGGAGAGTGTGCACTTCTCAGGCAGAAGGCCTCATTTACCTTTCCCTGACCATCTCAGCTCAGGGCCCAGGCCCTCTCAAGGAAAGAAGACGCCTTTGGAGAGGCTGCAGCGCTCCTTCCCCACAGGCATCTCTGATGGGGCTTCGGGCTGGGACAAGGACTGAGGGGGAGGCAAACAGGAAGAGACCTGTATTCGTCAGGGCTCCTCGGAGAAACAGAACCCAGAAGACACACATAAGGCTGCACAGGAGATTTATTAGAGGAATGGACTCAGGCAGACCGAGAAGGCCCATGACCGCGGTCTGCAAGCCAAGATCCTGGGAGGCCTGAGAGCCAGAAGCACTGGTGCTGTGGGCAGAGGGCACCGGCCCAGTTCTAGCAGAGTGCAAACCCTGCTCAGCTTTCTTCCGTTCGGCCTGAGGGACTGGGTGAGGCCTGCCCAGTGAATCAAATGCTGACCTCTGCAGGGACACCCACACAGACACACCCAAAAATGATGCTTCCCCAGCTATCCAGCACCCTCAGCCCACCAGGGTGGCACATAAAAACAACTGTCACACAGGTGTGGGTCTGCTGCAAGGACTCTCAACTTTGTGGTGTGAAAGCAACAGAGACACAGCAGGAAAAGGGAGTAAAACATTATTTGCGAGACCAGGCTGCGAGCCAGCTGCGGCCTCAAGCAGTGTGCTGAGCCCTGGCCGGGTCGGAACCCCCTTGCTGTGGTTCTCATGGGAAGCTGTAGTGTGTGCCCCGAGGGCCATCCCTGGGCCTGCTACATCGGACCCTAGCCTAGAAGGATGGGGGCTCCAGTGCAGAAACGGGCTAGAAAGGTCCAAGGGTAGGACCAGGTAGGCTGGGAGGAGGTCCTCAGACCAGGCCTCTGAGCCCTGGAGGAGGCCCCCTTCTCCTGGCCATGAGAGCCGAGAGCCCCCAGCAGGCAGGAGAGGTGGTGTGAGCCCTGCGGCACTGACTGCCCTCCCCTCACTGAGTCATGGTGTGCAATGCCAAGCTGGTGCTAAGGTGCCATTTCCTCTTGTGCCACTCCTGGAACGGCGAGAGCCCCCACGTGGAGGTACGTCTGCTCTGCAGCAGCAGAGAGTAGGTGTGGACATCCCTGTCATCAGCCCTGGTCATCGGCCTGGCTTGCAGAGGCCGGCCCCGCCTCTGACACACCAAGCAGGACCGAGAGGCAGACCTGCACAGGCGGGCTGGCCCAGCTCTGGACCGCAGCCAGCCCACACCTGCGGCCAGAGCGGTGGCGGGAGCCAGGCCTGCGGGAGGGTGGTTCTAGGGACACCAGTTTGGCCCAAGGGAGCCAACACACACTACGCCAGGAGAAAATCCCATGAGGTGAGGCCAATCGAAACAGTTTCCACAAGGATGCTGGGGTTTGGAACTCTCGGCCCTTTGTTTTTGGAATTCCTGCCCCCCACCCCCCCACTGTAGCACTCCCAGCACCCAGCTCTCTCCCAGCTGGAGAGACTCCAAAGCCCGGCATCTGGGCAACCACAGAACAAACGGCAGGGTCACACCACAGCTCATGAGTAGTCCTGACTGTGGATCAGTGACCGGCAGCACTGCAGCCTCGCTGCCCCCCCAGGCATCACTCACTGCCCTTCCAGTTAAGTGGTGTTTGCACCAGCACCTTGCCCCTAGAGCAGCTCCTCAGGGCAGGTGTGTGCCAGAACCCCAAGAGGCATCACTGGGCCACCTGGCAGCCACAGGTCAGGGGGGGGTGGTCACCCCACATGGTGCCCACCTGTGGGGCCAGACCTGGCCCGGGGGCAGAGCTCACTACCCAGCCCGGTGTGTAACTGCCCACTGCTGCTGTGAGGAAGGACAGCAGCCCAATGCAAGGCCATGGCACAGCCCGTGCTCAGCAGACACTGACCAACTGCATGGGCCTCCAACACTGGTGCCCCCAGCACAAGCTGCTGCCAAAGGCGAACCTGGTGCCTCCGAGGGTTGGGAAGGGCGGGACCCACGGCAAGCCGGCGTCCACAGGAGCCTCGTCAACTCAGTGGGGCTCAGGCTGAGAAGGGCAACAGGTATGAGCTCAAGGACAGGACAGAGAGCTAAGGACTTCACAGCACTGACAGGCTGAGGGTTCTATCCACACCCAGGTCACCGGCCCAAAAGGTCAGCCCTGCTGTGACGGAAGACACGCAGGCAGGTGATCAGAATTTACATCAAAGTTGAGAAGACCAAGAGCAGGTGGAAGGGCACCCCCTCTGTAAAACACCATAGCAGAACAATGGGATGCAGTGATATCACAGTGTCCTGAAAATGGAAGACATTCCACATGTGCACCATGGCAGAACAAAATTAAAAATGTGTATTCCACAAGTTTTCTGTAATCTAAAACTGTTCTTAAAAAATAAAAGCTATTAAAAAATATATTGGCACACACCCAAACACACGAAAACTGAGCTCTTCAATACCACCTGCATCCCAGAGGGCTCACAGAACAAACAGGAAACTGAATAAACAGAAACAGAAACATCTGTCAAAGCGTGGGGTCACCACTAGAGGGCGCTGTACTTGGGGGGGTAGGGGCAGCACTGAACACACACACACACACACACACACACACACGCACGCACGCATGACACTGAGACAGAACAACGTTAACAGGCTGTGGGGAAGTGACAGAACAAACACCCAAACATAAGAGAAAAACTAGCCAGGCCCAAAGTGCTCCACATGCAGCCCCCGCACGAGGCAGGCTCAGAAGGCACGCATCCCCTCCAGCAGCTCCACAGACTCAGCATGTAAGTCTGGGGAGACTCCACCAACAGGACAGGCCAACTGAGACTCACCCACCCACCCAAGGACACAAAGCTGGCAACACCAATTCAACTTTAAAAAACTGACGGCACCTGCCTAGGGGTCAGGACAAGCAAGCAGTCAGTAAACCATGCAGTGCGGCAGAAGGCCACGCACAGAGGGCCTGCCACCCAGCCACACACTCAGAAGGAAGACACCAGCTGCACTACGATGCTCTGGAAAAATGGGTGTTTGACTTCCTTAATTCCATAAAATGAGCATCTACAATGCGTCTACCCAGACGAATCTGAGAGCCAGTGTTAACAAAGAGCAGGATGCATGTGTAAATAACAGACAAGCACTGGAGAGCCTCCCTTAAAGAGGACAAGGCAAAGGACCTCTCACCACACTCCACTGCACAGAGGCCAGAAAAAAAGGATGAATTAATTCCATGCTGTTTGCTGGTGATGATTATATCCAGAAAATGCACTGAGAAACATCTCTAAGAAGGTCTTTTAGAGATCTCCAATCCCCTCAAGGTAAACTGTTACATGAGGAATACATACTAAGAAAAGCAATTACATTTATGATTTTGACATCAAAAAACATTAGCTCAACTCACAGGAAGGATACATGTGCTGAAAAGTCTGAGCAGGAGGCAAGGTGCCAATCGCCACATGGATCCTGTGACCTGGCCCAAGGTGGTTAAGAATGAGGAAAGGGCCCCAATTCTTTGGGTTGAAGTTTCCCCAGACCACTGAGCAAGCAAAAAGACTCCCCATTTCCTCCCCTGAAAATTTAAAGATGTAATTCACACTCCACAACATCCACCCTTTAACGTGCAATTCTACGGTCTGGTGTGTTCCCAGGGCATGTGACCATCACCACTATCTAAATACACATTTTCAGTACCCCCAACAGAGCCCATCCCCATTAGCAGTCCCTCACCAGCTCCCCTCCGCAGACACGCAAACCACCAATGGGCTTTCTGGCTGTGGATGTGCCTATTCAGGACATTTCACAGAAAGAGAAACACACCCTCTGGTCTTCCATGACTGGCTTCTGTGTGAGCATGGTTATGGCCCATCCATGTGGCACACATACCAGCATCTGGTGGTACATTTGGGTAGTATCCACTTTGGGGCTGTTTTGTACGGTGCTGCTGTGAACACCTGGTCACACGTTTGTACTCCCTCAGGCATACGGGTGGGAATGCACTGTTGGCTGCACATTCTCCCCTGCTTGGGCCATTCTAACACTGAGGAACTGCCTAACTGCTTGCCAGGACAGCCATGCTACTTTCCATTCAATCAGCAGACTGTGGCTTGGATTTCTCCCCATGCCCGTTAACACTTGTTACTGTCTCTGTTTGATTTTAGCTATCCCACTGGGTGTGAGATCTCCTCCCATTTAAAAAAAATTAGTAACAGTAAGAGATACCACTCTTATATAAGTCTCCTGAAGTATAGCATTTCATCTAATGCCTACCTCCAAGATCTCAGAATTCAAGTTCTCATGTCACAATGGAACAAAATAAGGCCCCATGAGGCAGGGGCACATTGGCACTTGATGCCTCCTTCAGTGGCAGTGGCAGAACTGCTGCCTGCGGGTAGGGGGTCCTTATCCAGAGTGTAGAAAAGACTCCCACCTGGCAGTGAACAAGGCTGGCACCCTGCAGAAAACTGGCTGTGGTCCTAATAAGCTCTCACAAAGGAGGGTCTCCAAATGGCCAGTCAACATGGGAAAGGAGGGAGAAGGGCTGGAACTGGCAATCCACAGAGACACAGCCAGAAAGACTTCCCGAGAAGGGCCTGTGGCACGATGGGCTCTTCCCAAGCACAGGAGATGGAGTGGCTTCAAGGCCTAGCTGCCAGCTCCCAGCTCTGACACGGTGGGTGGGTGGGCAATGCCCCAGGCCTGTGCACTGTGCTGCTCTCTCTGTTCCCTGGTAAGAACCAGCACCTCCACATCATTGCCCAGGTGAGACTGCCAGTGAAGGCAGGAAAGATGAGGCAGAGGTCAGCAAGCAGAACCAGGCGTGGACCCATACCCTATGGCTCAGTTGTCCACACCTCCAAATCACCTGGGGAGCTGAAACATCTGTTCCCAAGTGTACTGGGCACACTGGAGAGTTGCCCTTCCAGGGCCATGAATATGGAATGTTCCAGCCAACTTGGGCAGTGCCTGTTAATCCCCAGATCTGGCTGAGGCTGGTCATGCTGGCTCCACCCAACTTTCCAGGATACCAGGAGATGATCCCCAGCTGGCATGTGGATACCACGGCTGGGGCCGGGTGACTGAAGCAGCAGAGCCCAGGAGGGGCTGGCCCTT
Source organism: Smutsia gigantea (assembly GCA_032199065.1). Classification (NCBI taxonomy): domain Eukaryota; kingdom Metazoa; phylum Chordata; class Mammalia; order Pholidota; family Manidae; genus Smutsia; species Smutsia gigantea. The sequence continues at coordinate 17,638 of JAVSCE010013196.1, read as the reverse complement.
CTGCCAGGCACCTGGGTGGCTGTGAGCAACTGTCCCAGACACAGGAGAGAAAGGTAAGGTCCACACAGACTCACATGTAGGCTCCTGAGGCCGTGCTCCCCGAGCCAGACCCCGATGGCCACCAGGAGGTGTGGCGACTCAAGGCACCTACACAGGCACACTGCTCAGAAGCCAGCCACTGACACATGCAGCCCACATCCATCCACACACAGCCTGGAGCGTAACATGCTCAGGGCAGCAGTGGGCAGCAGCTGAGCCAGAAGGCATGAGGGCGGAGAGCCACAGGACTGCAGACAGCCCTGCATCTCCTCGCAGGTCAATTACACCCTACTTTAAAAATGAGGGCTGCGGAGTAACGGGAAGATGGCGGTGTGAGCAGGGTGGTGGAAATCTCCTACCAAAACCATATATATCTATGAAAATACAGCAAATACAACTATTCCTAAAAGAGAGACCAGAATACACAGGACCGCACACAGCCTGCACCTGCACCTGAGAGGACTCGGCACCCCGCAAGGCGGGTAAGATATGGAGCCGCATACCGGCGGGAACTGAGCACTCCCCCACCCCAGCGCACTGGCGGCAGGAGAGGATTCAGAGCCAGGAGGGAGTGGAAGTACAGGTCCGCGAAATAACCAGCCCTGGTGATCTGCGCCAGGAGCGCTGACACACATCGCGTGGTGTATCGGATATTGCAGAGGCAGAAGGTGCAGGTTTTGAGCAGGGAACACACCCGGGTCCTCGCAGCCGGCTCCCCAGGACAAAAGAGAAGTGCGCGCCTTTTTCGGCGGTCTTGGGGAAACAGGGGCCCAGCTGAGGGGCGCGGTCGTCCCAGCGCACTCGGCCCGGCAGGCTGGGAGTCCAGGGGAATTTCGGACCCCTTGGCTGGCAACTGGGAAAAAGTAGCCGCACCGAGTCTTCACACAGAGAACAACAGCCTCCCATTCGTTCCTGCCCTGGCCAGAGCAACAAACGGCCATGCAGCGCGGCCGCGGCTGTGAAATAGTGGAGCAAGAGCACCACCTACAGTATCCTTATGCAACCTACTGCTGGTGGGTGCTTTATTTTTCTTTTCTTTTCTTTCTTTCTTTTTTTTCCCTTTTCTTTCTCTTCCTCCTCTTTTTTTTTAAAGTCTTAAAGAGCCCAACCGACATATGTGGCACTTACCAGTGACCACTTCTACCACCATGAAAAGACAGAGGAATATGGTACAGAAAAAGCTCACCCAGACCCAGACAACAACAGAGAGGGAGCCTGAAGGATGGAAATGCACGATCTTTCTGAAAAAGAATTCAGAATAAAAGTCCTAAACATACTGATGGATCTACAGACAAATATGCAAGAGCTAAGGGAGGAAGTGAGGGAAGTCAGGAAAGACAATGCAGAAATGAGACAAGCCATCGAAGGGCTTAGCAGCAGAATGGACGAGATGCAAGAGACTGTTAATGGAACAGAAATCAGAGAACAGGAATACAGAGCAGCTGAGGCAGAGAGATAAAAGTAACTCTAGGAATGAAAGAATATTAAGAGAACTGTGTGACCAATCCAAACGGAACAATATTCGCATTATAGAAGTACCAGAGGAAGAAGAGAGAGAAAAAGGGATAGAAAGTGTCTTTGAAGAAATAATTGCTGAAAATTTCCCCATGCTGGGGAAGGGAATAGTCTCACAGTCCATGGAAGCTCACAGATCTCCCAACACAAGGGACCCAAGGAAGACAACACCGAGACACATAATAATTAAAATGGCAAAGATCAAAGATAAGGACAGAGTATTAAAGGCAGCTAGAGAGAGAAAAAAGACCACCTACAAAAGAAAACCCATCAAACTATCATCAGACTTCTCAAGAGAAACCTTACAGGCCAGAAGAGAGTGGCATGATATATACAGACGGGCCTTGAACCAAGAATATTGTATCCAGCACGATTATCATTTAATATAACAGAGAGATTAAACAATTTCCAGACAAGCGAAAGCTGAGAGAATTTGTCTCACATAAACCACATCTACAGGACATCTTAAACGAACTGCTCTACAGGGAAGCACTCCTAAGGCTAAAAAGATGACACCACAGAAAATAAAATCATAGCAAAGAAAGGAGACCATCCAAATACTAACTAAAGGCAAAGACTAAAACACCTAGTATATAAAGAATGGAGGAGGAAGAATAAGAAGGGAGAGAATTAAAGAAACATCAGATGGTGTTTACAATAACATAACAAGAAAGTTAAGTTAGACTGTTAGATAGTAAAGAAGCAACCCTTGAACCTTTGGTAACCACGAATCTAAAGCCAGCAATGGCAATAAGTACATATCTGTCAATAATCACCCTAAATGTAAATGGACTGAATGCACCAATCAAAAGACACAGAGTAATAGAATGGATAAAAAAGCAAGACCCATCTATATGCTGCCTACAAGAACCTCACCTCAAACCCAAAGATATACCCAGACTAAAAATGAAGGGATGGAAAAAGATATTTCATGCAAACAACAAGGAGAAAAAAGCAGGTGTTGCAGTACTTGTATCAGACACAATAGACTTCAAAACGAAGAAAGTAGCAAGAGATAAAGAAGGACATTACATGATAATAAAGGGGGCAGTCCAACAAGAGGATATAACCATTATAAACATATATGCACCTAACACGGGAGCACTGACATATGTGAAACAAATACTAACAGAATTAAAGGAGGAAATAGACAGCAATGCATTCATTTTAGGTGACTTCAACACACCACTCACTCCAGAGGACAGATCAAGCAGACACAAAATAAGTAAAGACACAGAGGCACGGAACAACACACTAAAACAGATGGACCTAACAGACATCTACAGAACTCTGCACCCAAAAGCAACAGGATTCACATTCTTCTCAAGTGCACATGGAACATTTTCCAGAATAGACCACATACTAGGCCACAAAAAGAACCACAGTAAATTCAAAAGTATTGAAGTCCTACCAACCAACTTCTCAGATCACAAAGGTATAAAACTAGAAATAAATTTTAGAAAGAAATCAAAAAGGCTCACAAATACATGGAGACTTAACAACATTGTCCTAATTAATCAATGGGTTAATGACCAAATCAAAACAGAAACCAAAGAATATATGGAGACTAATGACAACAACAACACAAAGCCACAACTTCTGTGGGACGCAGCAAAGGCAGTTCTAAGAAGAAAGTATATTGCAATCCAGGCCTATTTAAAGAAGGAAGAACATTCCCAAATGAATAGTCTAAAGACACAATTACTGAAATTGGAAAAAGAAAAACAAATGAGGCCCAAAGTCACCAGACGGAGGGACATAATAAAGGTCAGAGAAGAAATAAATAAAATTGAGAAAAAATAAAACAATAGAAAAAAATCAATGAAACCAAGAGCTGGTTCTTTGAAAAAATAAACAAAATAGATAAATCCCTAGCCAGACTCATTAAGAGAAAAAGAGAATCTACACACATAAACACAATCAGAAATGAGAAAGGAAAAATAACAACGGATCCCACAGAAATACAAAGAATTATAAGAGAATATTATGAGAATCCATATGCTAACAAGCTGGAAAACCTAGAAGAAATGGACAACTTCTTAGAAAAATACACCTTCGAAAACTGACCAAACAAGAAAGATAAAAACCAAACAGACAAATCACCAGCAACGAAATTAAAGCGGTAATCAAAAAACTACTCAAGAACAAAACCCCCGGACCTGATGGATTCACCTCTGAATTCTACCAGACATATAGAAAAGAAATAATACCCATTCTCCTTAAAGTTTTCCAAAAAATAGAAGAGGAGGGAATACTTCCAAACTCACTCTATGAAACCAGCATCACTCTAAAACCAAAACCTGGCAAAGACCCCCCCAAAAAATAAACCAATATCCCTGATGAATGTAGATGCAAAAATACTCAACAAAATATTAGCAAACCGAATTCAAAAACACATCAAGAGGCTCACACACCATGATCAAGTGGGATTCATCGCAGGGATGCAAGGATGGTACAACATTCGAAAATCCATCAACATCATCCACCACATCAACAAAAAGAAGAACAAAAACTACATGATCATCTCCATAGATGATGAAAAAGCATGTGACAAAATTCAGCATCCATTCACGATTAAAACTCTCAACAAAATGGGTATAGAGTGCAACTACCTCCACATCATAAAGGCTATATATGACAAACCCACAGTTAACATCATACTTAACGGCGAGAAGCTGAAAGCTTTTCATCTAAGATCGGAAACAAGACGCGGATGCCCAATCTCTCCACTGTTATTCAACATAGTACTGGAGGTCCTAGCCACGGCAATCAGACAAAACAAAGACATACAAGGCATCCAGATTGGTAAAGAAGTCAAACTGTCACTATTTGCAGATGACATGATATTGTACATAAAAAACCCTAAAGACTCCACTCCAAAACTACTAGAACTAATATCTGAATTCAGCAAAGTTGCAATATACAAAATTAACACACAGAAATCTGTTGCTTTCCTATACACTAACAATGAACTAACAGAAAGAGAAATCAGAAAAACAATTCCATTCACAATTGCATCAAAAAGAATAAAATACCTAGGAATAAACCTAACAAAGACCTATACTCTGAAAACTACAGGACACTCCTAAGAGAAATTAAACAAATGGAAATGCATCCCATGCTCTTGGCTAGGTAGAATAAATACTGTCAAAATGGCTATACTACCTAAAGCAATCTACAGATTCAGTGAAATCCCTAACAAACTACCAACAGCTCTCCTCAATGAACTGCAACAAATAATTCTAAAATTCATATGGAACCACAAAAGACCCCGAATAGCCAAAGCAATCCTGAGAAGGAGGAATAAAACGGGGAATTACGCTCCCTGATTTCAAGGTCTACTAAAAAGCTACAGTAATCAAGACAATTTGGTATTGGCACAAAAACAGACCCTCAGACCAGTGGAACATAATAGAAAATCCAAACATTAACCCAAACATATACAGTCAATTAATATCTGATAAAGGAGCCTTCGATATACAATGGGGAGATGACAGTCTCTTCAGCAGCTGGTGCTGGCAAAACTGGACAGCTACATGTAAGAGAATGAAACAGGACTACTGTCTAACCCCATACACAAAAGTCAACTCAAAATGGATCAAAGACCTGAATGTAAGTCATGAAACCATAAAACTCTTAGAAAAAAATCATAGGCAAAAATCTCTTGGACATAAACATGAGCGATTTCTTTTTGAACATATCTCGCCGGGCAAGGGAAATAAAAGCAAAAATGAACAAGTGGGACTATATCAAGCTGAAAAGCTTTTGTACAGCAAAGGACACCATTAGTAGAACAAAAAGACGTCCTACAGCATGGGAGAATATATTCATAAATGACATACCCAATAAGGGGTTGACATCCAAAATATATGAAGAACTCACACACCTCAACAAACAAAAACCAAAAAATCCAATTAAGAAATGGGCAGAGGACATGAATAGATACTTCTCCAAAGAAGAAATTCAGACGGCCAACAGGCACATGAAAAGATGCTCCACATCACTAATCATCAGAGAAATGCAAATTAAAACCACAATGAGATTATCACCTCACACCAGTGAGTATGGCCAACATCCAAAACATAAACAACAACAAATGTTGGCGAGGATGTGGAGAAAAGGGAACCCTCCTACACTGCTGGTGGGAATGCAAATTAGTTCAACCATTGTAGAAAGCAGTATGGAGGTTCCTCAAAAAACTCAAAATAGAAATACCATTTGACCCAGGAATCCCACTCCTAGGAAATTACCCTAAGAATGCAGCAGCGCAGTTTGAAAAAGACATATGCACCCCTATGTCTACCGCAACACTATTTACAATAGCCAAGAAATGGAAGCAACCTAACTGTCCATCAGCAGATGAATGGATAAAGAAGATGTGGTACATATACACAATGGAAGATTATTCAGCCATAAGAAGAAAACAAATTCTACCATTTGCAACAACATGGATGGAGCTAGAGGGTATTATGCTCAGTGAGATAAGCCATGCTGAAAAAGAGGAGTATCAAATGATTTCACTCATCTGCGGAAGGAACAAAACAGCAGCAGACTCACAGAACCCAAGAACGGACTAATAGTTACCAAAGAGAAAGGGACTGGGGAGGATGGGTGGGAACGGAGACATAAGGGGAAAAGGGGGGCATTACGATTAGCAGATGGAATGCTGGGGGGGGCACGCGGAGGGCTGTACAACTCAGAGAAGACAAGTAGTGATTCTATAGCATCTCACTAGGCTGATGGACAGTAACTGTAATCGGGTTGGTGGGGGGGACCTGATGAAGGGGGTAGTTTAATCACCATAATATTGGACATGTAATTGTAGATTAATGATACCAAAATAAGCTATTTAAAAAAATGAGGGCTGCTTCACATAATGTGGGGTGGGGGATACGGGGAAGGCAGTATAGCACAGAGAAGACAAGGAGTGAGTGACTCCACAGCATCTTACTAGCTGATGGACAGTGACTGCAATGGGGTGTGTTGGGGGGACTAGATAATATGGGTGAATGTAGTAACCACAGTGGTGCTCATGTGAAATCGTCATAAGATTGTATATCAATGATACCTTAATAAAAAAAAAGAAAGAGGGCTGCTTACAGGACAGAAGCACCAGGGCAGCAGTCAGTGGCCTTCCTGATCGGTGCAGCCTGAGGGGAAGAGGGCTCAGCAATGCCTCATAGGGACTGGTCCAAATCCCCACCAGCAATTGAGGGTGGCTGCGATGGGTGCAGCTTCCTAGAAGCCTCCAGGGAGAAGCTTCAGAGTGAAGCTGAGCTCTCCTACAGAGCCCTGTAATATCCCTGCCAGGTCCCCACTGGGCCACATCCCAGAGCCACACTGCCACCAGGGGTCGTCGGGGGTGGGAGGCAGGGGAAGGGCAGTCAGCCCAGTGACAGCAGGAGGCGCAGACAGAGGCTATGGGGGACCTCGTGCTGCCCTGACAGAATCCCGTCAGTCAATGCCTAGGGCTGGAGCACTGGCACTTCAGTTTACGGCAGGGCCCAACCCCACATACACAGTGCAGCCAGGGCGGCACGACAAGGCAGCGCCTCTCACAGGGAAGGCAGCAAGCACTGGTGAGCCTGGGGACACCCCAAGCCTGGCCCTGAGCCGTGCCTCCTCAGTGGAGTGCAGGGTTGGCACAGAGGACCCACTGGCCTGTGGATGGGCTATAGGACAGGGAGGACGTGCCCACTGGACTGGGTCAGGTACAGCTCCCAGGCTCCCTCCTACCCAGCCTGCTCTGGGTATTCCTGAGCAGACCATGGTGGTGCGTGAGAAGGCTTGGCTTATACCCCAAGGAGAAAGAGGTGGCTTTAGGTCTCACCAGGTTTTTACAACAGCCTGCAGACGAGACCTTTACCACCTGCCCCTCACAGGTGAGCCGCTGGGCTCAGTGAGGCCAGGTGACTGCCCAAGTGGCACCACAGGGCTTCGCACCCCCAAAACCCCTTCTTTTCTTTTTAGCAAAGTGATCCTCAGAGCTGGGGTGTCCTGGGTAGGTGGGGAGGGGTGGAGCTGGGCCCCAAGGAGCCCCAACAGCCTTGCGGCAGCAGCGGAGATCCCGGGAAGGCTATACACACCCCTGCACGAGAGGGTCCCTGCAGGAGAGGATGGAGCCTCCCCGCAGACTCCCTGCCTGGCAGACAAACCTCACCATCAGCAGTGTGCCAAGAGCCCACCTCAGTCCAGACACCCTCCAAAGGCCTGGGAGGGGCACATATGTAACTACTGTCCTCATTTGCTGGCCCTTTCCACTGTGTGCACCTGGCCTCAGTTTCCCTTTGCAGCACTTGCACACTGGCTGTGGGGATCAGAAGAACCAGGCCCGAGGGCTGGCACCTGCACAGGGACAAAGTGTGGCTGTGATGGCTGTCACCCCGACCCCATCCTATCGCCAACCACAAACCCCAGCTGCCCTGAGCAGCGTCCAAACGCTGAGCTGCTTTTAGAAAACTGGGAATCACCTCCCGGGCAGGAGGGATTTGGCCAGAATCGGGCACCATTTAGAGAAGATGATATGTAATTGCCTCAGTATCAGCAGACAGGCTTCTGGCCAGCTGAGCCCTACAGCTGGTGGTGGTCCCCACAGACTCCGCCCCTCTACCCAGGGACACAGAGGCCAGTCTGGGGAAAAGCCTGTGTTCTGCAGCAGGTGGTTCCCATCTGCCCCCCACTGCAGGCACCACCAAGCTGGGCGGGGAAAGGCCTGGGAAGCAACCCTGCATTATCAGCCCTGTTTCAAGGAGGCACACCATCACATCAGCAAGTGGTCAGAGACTTGACATCAGGTCACATTCCTGCAGGACCCAGAGTCCTGTGGCCTTGGGGACAGGCCTGTCAGTGACTGTGGCCAGGGCTGGGGAAGGTCTTAGGAGTGTCCATGTCTGGCATGTCATGTTCGCCCTGGCAGGGTCAGGGCTGGGTGCCCCAGGAACCGAGGACACTGCCTGCCCATGAAGAGCAGCACCTCCCAGGGGGAGCCAGCTGGGGGCCTGTGCTGGAAGCCAGGTCCCCTACCTCGATGTCACCGGTGGGTGAGGCCTGAGGGACACCCTGTGCTGCACACGTCCCCTCTGCCACAGTGCTGGCCTGAGGCCTGGTGTGCCCCGTCACAACAGCCCCAACACCACTCCATCACAGCAGCCACCAGCAAGCCACAGTCGAGGAAGGTGCCACGGCAGGACCTGAGCTACACCCAGCACCCTCACTGCCCCGTCAGATCCTGCACGCAGACGTAGCGAGTGTGTGGAGGGCACCACCTGGACTGACCACAGATCCCTGGGTTCTGCAGACCTGTCCCAATGCCGGGAAGAGGAGGGCAGGTGTGGGGTGGAGTACAGCCCCAGCACCCAAGCAGGGGCCAGGCCCAGGGGCCAGCAGGCTGTCAAGGGGCTTCTGGAGGGTGGCAGGCACCAGAAACAACACTGGAGGCACTTGAAACCCAAATGGACACAGCATCACATTGTCATCTGTGATTCCCGTTCCTCTGACACTAAATGCTATGGTGTTTTTACATATATGTGTAACAATAACAGCATTACACAGCAGTAACAGTATAACTCCATTCGGTTCCCGGACCCAATTCCAATGTGTGTGCGTATGTGGGAGGGGTCTTCCCACACGTTCCAACACCAAGCAATTCTCAAAAACCAGGGGGGTGTTGGAGAACTGAACTCAATTGTGATGCTATTTACCCAGAGAAGGCACCAGATTCCCAGATTAAAGGCTCCATCCTACAAAACTGCCCTCCATCCCCTATTCCAGACACCAATTGCAAGCCGCAGGCAGTTACCGGTGCTTCTGACCTACAGCTACAGACCTCCACAATAGGTTCGATTAATCTGCTAGAGTAGCTCACAGAACTCAGGAATTCCTAATACTTACCGTTGACTAGTTTAAGAAAGGATAACATAAAGAATACAAGTGTGGGTAAAATTGCAACATTTCCAGAATATCTCGCCTGGTTTTAGTGCATTTGCATATCCTCAGGGGTAGAAAGAAGTTCATCTCCATATCAATGGGTAATTACCTGGGAAACCAAGAGCTTATCTGTCTGTACCTGAGAGGTGAGGGGAGGGCTGGTTTTGCTGCTGCTGGAGCAGGGAAGAGAGAGGGCCCCGGGCTGCAGTTTGTAAGAAGAAATAAACGGATTTTAAACTTTATTTCTCCTTTTGACTGATTTTGGTTTTTGGAGGTATTTTGCCCCGGGGTTTCCTCTCCCCGAACTTACAACAAGTCAACAGCCAGATGAAGAGATACATAGGGCAAGTTCCCAAATGAAAGAGCTTCTATCTTCAAGGAGCTTAGGGCCTGGCTTGGTAGCACACAGAGGCGTTCTGGCTCTCTCAGACTTGAGAATGAGGACACAACCGAGCACAGCAGAGCAAAAAGAGCAAGAAGCTCTTAGGGGTTTTTGTGGGGGCTTCACTGCATTGTCATGACTGACTAAATCCTTGGCCACTGGCTGATTCAGCCTCCAGCCCCCACCCTGGGGTGGGGTGGGGGGTTCAAAAGTCTCTCATTAACATGACAAAACACCCATTTTACCTTTAAGACTCGACAGTGTTTACAGGAACTGTGGATGAAGACCAAGTACACCTGGGCAAGATATATGTAGTCATATGAATGACCAAATATTTATTTCTTGTAACTCACTATGTCACACACACTTTCAGAGGGACCTAGCAGCTGGCCCCTGCTCATGGGCAGCAGCTCACGGTTGCCTGAGGGGTGTGATCCCAGGTCTGACTGTGGCTGACCACACAGCCCTCCCTTAAGTGCTCCAAGATCAAAGGCACAAGGTAAGCAGACTACAGGCTGCTTTCTAGAAGTTAAGTCAGCCCAAGCAGAGGAGGGCTCTGTTTCCGACCATGTTAGGAACGGGGCCTAGGAACAGGGGAGGACCACATTCACCTTCTACCAAGAATCCAGCCAATGCACTGCTGACTGTCCCTCCTAGCCATGTGCACTCTACTACTTTTTCTAAAGATTGAAAAAAAAAAAAGGACTACAATGACTCATGGTGACCAGGACCAGGCCCGCCAGTCCTGGGCCCACCACCAAACCACAGAGCTCAAGGGTAACACCTGTCAGCGACACAAAAAGATGTCTAAGAAAACCAGTAACATGCAATCAAGACAGCAGGAAAAGGATAATCAATAGGGCAAGACACAAGGCCCAGGAGCAGGTGCGCACATAGCCAACTGGCCCAGACACAGGGACAACCGGTTGTCCCCATGTAAAAGAGAGGGTCTGAGCACAGACCTTGCTTCCTCCACCAATTCTAACTCAAAATGGGTTCTGGACCAGGATACAGAGTGCAGAACCACAGGCTTCTGGATAACAACATAGAAAAGTAATCTCTGTGGTCTTGGGTCTGGTGCAGATCTAATTGGGTACAGCTGACCACATCACGTTGGTCCAGGAGAACATCGTGATTCAACAGCTATCCACATTAAGGAACACTCACCGCAGGAAACATGCTCACCACCTGTCATCACACTGACACTGTAATGTGACTATGTTCTCCAGGATACGCCTTCGTCCCTGTGACTATTTGCTTAACAAATACTGCCTTTTTATTCCCACTCCATCCACACCCCCACCCCAAAACCAGTCTGTTCTCTAGTTATGAGTCTATTTTCTGTCGTTTATTCGTTTTGTTTTTAGATTCCACATATAAGTGAAACCTATGGTATTTGTCTTTCTTCGCCTGATTTATTTCATTAAACTGATCCCTCCCTCACGTTGCAAATGACAAGATTTCCCTCTTTTTTATGGATGAATAATATTCCATTGTATATACGCACATCTTTAACCATTCACCTATTGACAGACACTTTAGTAGCCTCATATCTTGGCTATTGTAAATAATGCTGCAGTAAACATGGGGGTGTATATAGCTTATTGAATTAGCATTTTTATCTCCTTCTGGTAAATGCCCATAAGTGGGACTACTGGGTCACAAGGTATTTCTACTTTTAATTTTTTGAGGAAACGCCATGTTGTTTTCCATAGTGGCTGCACCAATTTACATTCCCCTCAACAGTGTAGAAGGGCTCCCTTTTCTCCACATCCTCGTCAGCACAGATTATTTCCTGTCTTTCGGATGGTGCCATTCTGACTGGTGTGGGTGACATCTCATTCTGCGTTAGATTCGCATTTCCCTGATGACTAATGATGTGGAGGATGTTCATGTATCTTTTAACAGGCCATCTCTATGTCTTCCTTGAAAAAATGTCTATTCAGGTCCCCTGCCCATTTTTAAATCAGATTATTTATTTTTTTGGTGTTGAGTTTGGATATTAACCCATTATCAGATACATGATTTACAAATAAGCTTTCCCACTCAGTAGGCTCTTTTCGTTTTGTCGATGGTGTCCTTTGCTGTGCAGAAGCTTTTTAGTTTGGTAAGAGTTCCCCTTGTTTATTTTTGCTTTTTGTTTCCCTTGCCGAGGGAGACATATCTAGAAAAAAAAAAACCAATGCCTATATTCAAGAGCATACTGCCTATGTTTCCTTCTAGAAGTTTTATGGCTTCAGGTCTTATACTGAGGTCTTTAATTCATTTTGAGTTTACTTTTGTGTATGGGGATAAAGATCTTAACACAAAAAGCATGATAGCAAATGGCATTAAAATGAAAAACTCTCCTCTACAAAAGACACTGTTAAGAGAATGAAAACACAAGCAAAGTAGGACTTGTACCCAAAGAGATAAAAACTCTTAAAAATGAACAATAAATTTTAAAGTGAGCAAAAGATCAGAACTGAAGTCTCACTGAAGAAGATATATACAATTAATAAGCCTGTGAAAAGATGCTCAACACCACATGTCAGCAGGGAAATGCAAACTGAAACAGTGAAATACCACCACACACCTACTAGGATGGCTAAAACCCACACACTGACGACACCAGCTGCCGGCAGGGATGTGCAACTACAGGAGCTCACTGCTGGTGGGGATGCAGATGGCACAGCCACTCGGGGAGGCGGTTTGGCTGTTTCTCACAAAACTAAACGTACTCTCACCATTCAATCCAGTCACTGCACTGCTAGGTGCTGGCCCAAATGGGTTGAAAACTTATGTCTGCACAGACACTTGTTTATAGTAGCTTTATTAATAATCGCCCCAAACTGGGAGCAACCAAGATGCCCACTTTGAATGGATAAACAGACTGTGGTACATCCAATGAAATACTATTCTGAGATGAAAAAGCAAAAAGAGCTATGAAACCAACAAATGACACAGAAGAATCTTAAATGCATACTTAAATGCATGATGAGGCTACACACTGTATGGTTCCAGTTATGTGACCATCTGGAAAAGGCAAAACCATGGAGACTAATATTAACAGATCAGCGGTTGCCAGGGGCTCATGCGGTGGGGGGTGAACAGGTGAAGCACAGGGAATTTTTTTAAGGCATTGAAATAACTCTGTATGATCCTATAATGGCAGATAAATGACACTAGGCACTTATCAAAACCAAGATAACTTTCAGCACAAAGAGTGAACCCTAATGTACACACATTTTAGACAGTTATTTAGGAGGTCTGGAGGTTCCAGGATGGAATGCAGAATGTGGCAAAACAATCTAGCTGTGTAACAAATGGATGAAACCGCCTCCCTGAAGGGCTTGCTTAGGTAACTCATTGGGAGATAAGGGAGTGTATAACACCACAGGCAAAGGACTGCACATAAGCATCATGCTCTAGTTGACAAACTGTTTCCAGCAGGGAGCAGAGTGATGGTTCTGACACTCCTGTGCACGGGGGCGGGGGGAGCGCGGGGACTGAGCAGACGGGTCAGAGCCGGAGACGCCAGCATGAGCTCACGTTCAGCTCCATGCACAGGCAGGCAGCTTGCCTGGACTTGATGTAGATGACTGCCCATGGACTGGGGGACATCTCCTCCTGGCTCTGAGAAGCAGTGAGACTCGGGCAGCAACACATACCTGGTGCCCAGATCTTGGCTTCTAACACTGCTCTCCAGCCAGGGGAACAGGGCTGATTCCAGGATTAGCAGGATGAGCCTGAAGCATCTCATAGCACTGGAAGGCAGGGAAGAGGGCAACAGGAAAGGGAATACAGGAGGGAAAGGAGGAAGGAGGGAGTGGAGGAGGGAGTAGTGGAGAAATAACAAGGTAGGGAGGCAGGGCAGGAGGGAGGGAACTGGAGAGAAAATAAGGGAAGAAGGGACGGAGGGCGAGAGAGGAAGAAGAGAGGAGGGGGACAATCACAGTGATGCTGTCAGCGGCACAGCAGCCAGAGGAAAGGGCTGCCAGGGACCAAAGGCAGAGCAAGTGCAACAACAAAATGAAGTAGTATGAGACGGGATCCCAAATATAAAATACAAGGCAAACATCCCTGAGCTCCTACAAATACACTGAAAGGTGAATAAATAAATAAATGGGGAAGAGACAAGGCCCCCAAGCAGAAAATTCCCAAATAAGATAGTAGATGCTGCCTGCACCAGGATGCTCACTCCAGCCCACGTCCCAACTCTCTGTCCACTTCCCAAGGCACAGTCTGGCTGGGGTGGCTGCCAGGCAGCCGCAATGGACCCCTTCCTGGTCTGCTCTTGGGGACAGTCGTCCAGGGGTAACAATCTGAACACCAGACAACAGGGGCTCTAGGCTGAGAGAGACTTGCCTATCAGAGCCTACAAGGTCCTAGCCAGCGCTGCCTCTGGCCACCTTCACCTCACCATCTCAGGCAATCAAGTCCTTGTCCCACTGAGTGTGGTAGAGCTGCTCCGTGGGTGGCTGCCCCAACTGAGGAGGGAAAATGATGTCCACTTTTTACACGGCTAGACTGTTTTGCCTCCTCCCTCCAGGGAAGGCTGGGCCTGAGGGGTCGCAGAGTCCCCCCAGGGGGCTTCCCACAAGGCCTGCCAGAAGACTGTTCAGCGGTGGCAGCCTTGGCCACCGCCTGCTCACCTGCGTACTGCAGGGGCTGTGGCTGTGGGGACTGCACCGCAGGAAGCTGTCCTGGTTGTCCTTGGCCACAAAGCTCCTGAGGAATAGGCAGGGTGCCAGCCACCCTCAGAGGCAGGGCATGAAGACCCACCCAGGACAGCACAGGTGCAGGGCCAGCCTCCCCCTGCCCTGCTTGTGCCCTGGCCACTTGAGTCAGCCCCATGGGCAAGGTCACACCCCGAGGATGTGAGGTGCACAGCTGCTTGCCCCCAGGCCCCGCACAAGGGAACACAACGACAGGGTGCCTTGTGTCCTTAACAGAAGAGCCCCAGATGGCTTCAGGACCCCTGCCTGAAAGATGGGAAAGGGGGGCTGCCCAGCAGCGCAGCCACCATGGGCCACATGGCCACTGCCGTTAGATGCCTGTAGCTGCCTCTCCAGGCTGTTGGACCCCTGGGGGCAGGGTCACCTCAAGGCCACCAGGACCTCTCAGACCCCAGCCTCCACCCCAAGTCAGGCCCCTTGTTGCCACCGGCTGTCCGCTTCACAGAATCCCTACAGGCTCTCTCCAGAGTCAGGAGCCCCGCCTCAAAGAAGCCGGGCCTCGCACACAGGCCTCTGGGCACCTTCCGTCCTCAGCAGGTGCCTGCTCCCCGAGGACAGGCCGCCTGGAATACAGCCCTGCGTGACTCAGCTTCTCCGTGCCTAGCTGCCCCAGCTGTACCAGACCCGCCACAGTGGGGTCCCCAAGGGCTGGTGTAGGAGGAAGTAGGAGCAGCTCACCTACGGGGCAGCTGCCCTCCTTTGTGAAACTAAGGCAGCTCACAGCCCAGAACTTGGGCAGGAACCTGGTGCCTGAGGATCCCTTCCCACAAGTCCTGAGCTACAGGGCCTGCCTCACTTCCCCACCCTCTGGGAGATCACAAGAGGAAGGCAGCAAGGGCACGGAGCACCTGTCCCAGCAGCCCTACCCTGGATGAGCCTGCAGGATGGGAGGGCCGGCACTGGGTGCTGGGCTTGGGCAAGTCTAGAGCAGCAGGGAAGGCTCAGAAGTGGCCAGGCCCAGAAGCACAGGCGAGGCTCCCAGGAGCCAGGAGATGCAGGGATGGCTGGGATGAGGGGAACGGTGCTGGCCAGGCCAGGCTGGAGGCCCCAGGCCACGGTTCAGCTACAGACAATGGGACAAGGGGCAGGGACAGCAGAAGGGGACCCAAGCCTGAGTGAGGTGGCAGGAAAGAGTGATGACACCAGGCAGCAGGTACTAACTAAGCACTTAAGTGTGCCACACTGCAGCTCTGCAGACTGTATCAGAGGCGGCACAGAAAGCAGGAGGGTGTCCAGACTCCATTCCCTGCTCCCTTACCAGGACCCCAGCCCTGGCCTGCCCGCCAGCCCCCACGCCTCCACCCATGAGGGTCACCCACTCCTGGTACCACCTGCTCTCACTGAAGTCCATCTGATACTCTCCCCCACCACGGCAGGGAGGGGACACGCACGACTAGGGTTGGATGGGGCCCTTATTAAACCAGGCTCAATCACTAGCAAATGGTTAGGCAAAATAGGCTGGTGGACGCCTCCCTCACCCCGTCCCCCCGACACAGTGTCAGCAGGACACGCATGCATGTACCAAGTGAGAAATGGCCAGCACAGCCATCCACACCCACCACCCACCACAGGGCTCTCCTCAGCAATGGCACCACCCACTTACCTGGGACAGGCCAGCCAGCTTCCCCTCCCAAAGACAGGCTCACCTACAAAGGCTGGGCAGGGTGTGGGCCCCTCTGCTTGAAGTGTCACTGTCAGTAATTGAAACCACTTTAGCTCAAGAAGCTAAGTTTTAAAAGAACAAAGATGGTTTACCTCTTACAGGAGGAAAAAAGGCCCATCAAATACTACTTCTTAAATCTCAGTTTTTAAAATTAGGGTTAATGTCTATGAGTATGACGTTAATGAAATTAAAGAGGTTGCCTGGCATGCTCGCATGGGTGGGAGTACATGGGCCAGGGCTTCTTGGCAACATCCACTGAGACTCTGACACTCCCTCCTCTTGCTTCTGCTGGGATTTCCAGCTGGACCATTCTTATTCCACTGGCAACTGGGAAACCGAAGATCAGGACAGGGGCAATGAGTCCCAGAATATGTGGCCACTACATATGGGGGCCAAGATGTGACATCAAACTAAGCAGGCAGGCGCCTGAAGGGCTCCTGTGGCGTGATCCACCTTACACCTAATTTCCTGGGACCCACCCTGCAGACACACCCCACAAAACCAAGCCAGATCCCTGGCCTGGCCAAAACACTCACGTCTGTGATAGTACAGAGCTGAGAGCTGCAAGGCCCCCAGTCAGGGACTAGCTCATCTGTGAGGGTCCACTCTGGTCCCTTCCCACGGGGGACAAGACTGTGAACTGGAGGAGGGGACTATGCTTGCTGCCGTGGGCTCACAGTGCACTCAAGACTGGGAGACCACAACAGAGCACAGGGCATTTGGCGACCTTTTCTCACAGCCTCCTCCCTCTGCGAGGGTACACCCCCAGAGGGGCTCTTGTAGGAGGGGTCACGTGTCACACACCCCCCCTTGTAAATCCAGTGCCAGCTGAGACTGGCTTGGAGGAAGGGCCAATGCTGACAGGTGACGGGACCTTGGGTCAGACGAGCTGCCACCTGTACCCCTCCACCCAATGTCAGTAGCTCACTGGTGCTAACCAAGCACTTGCACTTATTTGCCAAGTAAAGATTTAATCACCTGATGGATTTATTCATTCTGTTCTCCCCACTATCAGAAGGGGACACTGCTGGTCTCCTCAGTGAGCATGGAGGCTCTGAACACTCCAGGCACGTGCAAGGCCACCAGGAGCAGAGGTACCAGAGGTGGGCAGTCAGGGAAGTGGCAAGCACGGTGAACTTGAGACCAAGGGCCAAAAGCCCACCTGGACAAGTAAAGAGTCAGGTGGGGAGGAAGCGTGTTGTCACAGAAACCAACGGGCCACATGCCTGACATTGTGCCTGCATTTTTCAAAGAATATGCAACCCTCATATGGACCCTTCCTCGGTAGGCAGTGCTGCAGAGGAAGAAGCTAAGACCCCTGTCCACAGCCACAACAACAGCAAGAGGCAGGGCCTGGGTCCAAACCTGGGTGTCCCATCCAGAAAGCAACTTCTC